>OX328128.1:90804953-91232453 GCA_946811695.1 Gonocerus acuteangulatus | reverse complement strand
GATAAGAACGAAAACGTACTAAGATGACAGTTCCTGCAAGTCGAACTTTTTTCTTTTTTTTTCAAATTGTCTAGATAATTACATTATTGAGTGAAGTGAGAAATTGTTCTCTTACGCATTTTACGAAAGAAAATTATTGTATACATTTTTATTTTACGATTTATTTATTTGTTAACTGTACAAAATGTCAATAAAAAATGTATTTTTTTTTAGTGATGTATCTACCTGTTGTCACCCATTCTAGTCATTCCTTAAAGTCTTAAAGTCCTCGCAAAGTGATTTGAATTGTTGTTTTTTAGTTTATCTAGTCGACTGATTCTCACTAATATGTATGTATATTATGTATTTTTATTAATCTTGTACATATCGACAATTTAAATAGAATGTTTGCATTTAATTATGTATATATTATGAGCTGTATGACCTGAGAAATTATATCAATGTTAAGAAATGTATTTTTGATGTAGAAAATCTTCAGAAGTGTAGATCCTAAAATATATACTGTTGCTAAGTATTTTAGTGTTTCTTTTTCCAATCACTCCTAACAATATTATTTATTTACTGAGCTCCACAACAGGGGGTGGTTTGCTCGCATTATTAGTAAATTAAAAAAAATATTTAAAAATAAAACTGTAAAAAATAGGTTCAAGTCAAGTATTTTTAATATACTTAAAACAATTAATTTAATTTCAAAAGTTACTATATTAGAAAATGAAAAAATATGTAATAAGAAAACTGTAATAATAAATAATAGAACTAACAATATTAAAGAAAAAATAAAACATTATGCTCTTCTAAAGGAATGTAGCTGTTTAACATTGAACACGACTCAGTTGTATCAGATTTTTTATTAAAAAAAAAAACAAAAAAAAAAACAGCTTCAACGTTTCTTAAAATCTAGGAAGTAATAGGTAGGTAACCTCCGTCATGTATAATTTTTTCTTTTAAAATAGGCATTTTGATGTTATTAAATAACGTTATAATGTGGCTAAAATAAATAATGCCCCAAATTATTAACTGTTTCTTTTCAAAGATTTCCAAATGACACCAGTGATAAGAAGGGAAACACTCTAACAAGGGGAGTGCATGACGTGCCCCTCACCGATTCAAACTATAATTATTAATGTGTAGTACGTAACTAGGAAAAGGTTTAGTAAAACTGAGAAAACGCACTCAAGCGTTGGAGTTCTTAAAACGTTCCGAAGAATCTGTAAATAAGCGCCCCGGTAGCTCGGTTGGAAGCATTGAACTAAATTTCTTTAAAAATTTCTTTATTTGTCTTTATCAAGAGTCACAATTATCAACTCTTGGGCATATGAATGATTTATACCAATCGAATTTTCTTTTAGTATATAGGACAAAATGTTAAAAATTAAATTTCAATCATTGAAAAAACTTAAATATTTATTTATTAATGTCATAAAATATTCTCAAGAACAGAAATAAAAATTGTACAAAAAATTAATAATAATAATAATAATAAAATAAATAATATAAGACGAGATCCGATCCAGCGATCCCTGGTTTATGAGAGCTCAACGCTACCAACCGAGCTGCCGGGGCGCTTATTTACGGATTCTTCGGAACGTTTTAAGAACTCCAAGTAAATTGTTTTCAGGCGAACGCGTGAGAAGTACGTTCTCTCGCTTTAACTGAACCTTTTCCTAGTTAAGTATTACACATAAAAAATATTTCGTTTAAATCGGTGAGGGGCGCTCGTGCACTCCCCTTATTATTTCATGACTCTCAACAATATGTACAGTACATACACCGCAGTCAACTAAAGACATTACAGCAACAAAATCTATCACAAAGATCTGATTGGATATACAAATATCACAGGTAGCACGACTGTCGACATTCAAACAAAGTTGGCTAAGAAAACTGACAAAAAGTCCGTTTGGTAAACAGATACAAAACCCCGTTCAAAGGAGCAAAACTAACACTTGCGAATTTTCAAGTCCTTATTTCTCCGATTGACATCGCCCCATCGAAAATGGGACCTTTTTTGTAGGGAATTGAGTAAGATTTCGAATGGTCATTTTCCACTTACCCTGATTTCTCAACCGTTTTCGAGATATTTTAGAAAATATACGGAAATCCCAAATGTTTCATGCCTGTTAATGAAATATTTTATTTCTAGTACTTCCTTAACTCCAAACGGAACCAAAATTTATCTATCTTAGATTAGATGAATATCAAACGTCTGGAACAAGTTTCAACTGAATTTATCGTTTCTGAATACACAAACTGAGAAATAGTTTAGAAAAGTAGGTGTTTCAATGTTTCTTGAAAATGGTTATAGATATCGCTTTAAAGGTGGTTTCATTCATTTTTCTACGTTAAGAAACCTACAAAACAAGTACTTGCAAGCATATGAACTCGAAAACGTAAGCGTTAAAATTTTTTTTTGCGTTAATTTCGCTCTAAAAAGCATCTTTCGGTGGGCGGATTCTGCTGGTTAACAAACTTGACCTTCCAAATTAGACAAAAGATCTTTGTTCCAAATTTCATCAAAATCAGACCATTTTTGAACCGTCAGGACCGCGAACAGACATATATATATATATATGTATATATACATATTTATTTTTATATATATATATATATATATATATATATATATATATATATATATATGCCAATCAATCAATATTTATTTGAACCAATACATATAGTATTATTTACAAATGGTTAAGGGAGAAAAAAAAAATATACATTAACAAAATGAATACTAACAAAAATAAAAAATAGGAATAAACTGACAAAATAAAAATAGAACATGAACAAAAGGTAAACAGAACATGATAGGTAAACGGAACATGAGGTAAACAGAACATGAATTAGAAAATAACAAATTACTGTAAATGAAAGAAATCTTGATAGCATCTTGGCTTTAGTAGTGTTGCAATTTTCTCTCCTAGCTGAAAGTAGCTGGCTCCTTCTATTGTTGAGAGTTTTCCGTAGTGCCTTTGGGTGAGTTTTTCAATGTGCTCTGCGGAGTGGACAACACCGAGCTCTCTGTGGATTTGTGTGTTTCTTATGAAAGGAGGTGCATTTAAAATAATTCGAAGAATTTTGTTTTGAAATGTCTGAAGTCTTCGTCTGTTTGTGTTACTGGTACTGTACCAAACTGGGCATGCGTAAGTTAGTAATGGAAGTAATAGAGTTTTGTATAGTAGAACTGCGCATTTGTGTCTGAGTGGTGTTTTCTTGTTTAAAAGTGGGTATAGTAGTCTTAGTCGTGTGTGAGCCAATTGAAGTTTGAAGTTAATGTGAAGTCTTCAGGTCAGTCTAGTGTCGAAGTGTACGCCTAGGTAGCGCACACTTTGGTCCCTTGGAGTCCAAGGAACTCGGGTCTGTCCAATCCGCAAGCAAGGAGAAGTCCTGTCATCGATGTGCCTCAGTGCGAATATCTTTACTTCAGTCTTCGATGGATTGAGACGGAGTCTCCACCTTTCGAACCACGAAGTGATGCTGTCCAATGATGATTGAAGGTCTGCGATGATTCCTGGAACGTCATCTCCTTGACTCGTGACTAACGTGTCATCTGCAAACAGAGCGACCGTGGCAGTTTGAGGCTCCGGGATGTCGTGGCAATACAAGTTGAACAACAAAGGGCTCAGTACTGCTCCTTGTGGCACACCAGCAGAGACGCTTATTTTTCGGCGGACGCTGTTTTTCACAGCGGAGGAAGGGAGGAACCGCGCTAAAAAAGAGTGACTATACAAGACACGAACAAAGACATTTGTTTTTATTTCTCTGTTTCTTGTAAGGGTGTCAGAAAAATAATGGTCAGCCGTTGGCCAGATGATTCTCCAATGCGAGATCGGAAAAAATAACCCCCATATAAACCCCCGCAAAATACACCTTCAAATGTTATTCAAGGTCATATTTTTTTAATAAATATTTCGGATCTAAGAGTCAGGTGGAAGGAAAACGTGAACGGCACCATAGGTCAGAAATGACTCCTTATGGTCAAAATGATCATTAACAACGTATACATCGGTCATTCCAGGGCCGCCACATCCCAGACCCGGACCCAGGACCAGATCACGGGCCCCGACTTCTCAGACCCGGGCCCAGGACCAGATCACGGGCCCCCAATTCTCAGAGCCGGGCCCCCCATTTCTCAGAGCCAAACTGAACATTCTAGTACTTTGCTATAGGACTTTGGATATTTTAAAATTATTTTCATCTTGATTTTTGAGCGAGATGAGAATAAAAGCCGACAATCGGTGCAGCAAAGGTCACTTTCGGTATTTGTAGTTTTATTACGACTCCTAATGAAATATACTATTCTGGGACTGCAATTGTTTTGTCGTTTATGTACATTAAAAAAAATATAGATCCCATTCCAATAAATATAGGCTACGCCCGTCTATATTTCTAAACCCCATTCTTTTTACAAGCTCATAACCTATACATTTCTTTCCAATTAGGGAGGCCCAGCCCAGGCCCCCACGGCGCCCGGGCCCGGGACAACAGTACCCGGCTGTCCCCCCCCCCTGTGGCGGCCCTGGGTCATTCCATTCCAATCGGCAAATGGTGGCTGATTTTGATATATTTTTTTAAAATGTTCTACTAACATTCTTTTACACAAAAATACGTCGGTTGGATTTTTTTTTTATAAAAAAAAAAATCTAGATTATTTTGAAAAACGAGCCTCTAAGCGGCAATCTTTGGAGGACAATAACATTTCTGACCTATGGTGCCGTTGAGTTTTGCACCTCGTAATTCGTAGATTCGAAATGCGCAATGAGAAAAATTGAAATTTTTTTCAAGATCAATTTTGCGGGGTCAACATGGAGGTTATTTTTTCCGATCCCGCATTGGAGAACCGTCTGATCAAAGGAAGACCGTTATTTCTCTGGCACCCTAACAAGAAACAGAGAAATAAAAAAAGAGGTTCGCCACGCAGGAGCTGCACCACTAAACATATTCCTCAGAAGTTTGTTAGTGTAGACTCCATTCCTGAATAATTTGCTTAAAATAACTTATATAAAGCAAATAAAAACATGAATATTTCTACTGTTTTACATTTTTAATGAGGAACTATATCAATTATTCGTTTTTTTTTAAATTTATTTCCAGAGATTTGAGACTGCCTGGTACTACACTACTTAATAAATACACGAAAACTTCACATGTTCGTCTATTGATCTTATTGAATAATAAAAGCGCCTTTATTAATCTTAATGAATAATAAAAGCGTCCACATGTAAAAAGAGAAATCCTACAATAATAACGCAGGAACAGGATAGGGCGCCCCTAGTGGTAGGAGTTAGAAGAAAACAACTTATATAAAATAATAACAAAGCATCGGGCGGATATACCTGGTCAGCGCACCTAATGGTATCTTTGCCAACTTATGGCGGCTGAATTACATTTAAACTGTGTGATTTAGTTTATTTTTACGACACTTCTTTCTCATTAGATACCCACTAAGTATACCGCGATCCGTTACAATGCAAAATAAATTACGACCTGTATGAGCAAATTAGTAATTTGTATTTCGAGTAAACGCCACTTCTAATGTGGAAACTGAACAACCGGAAGGCGTCAGGCGAGGATCAGATTCCGAATTTTATTCTTAAAAAGCTGCCAAGGAAGACGATCGCCTATTTGGTCGGACTCTCCAAAGCCTGCTTGAGACTGGGGTACTTTCCAAAGACATGGAAGAACGCGATAGTGCTCATGTTTCACAAGGAGGGCCCTACCAGTTATCGCCCAATAAGTTTGTTATGTACATTCGGCAAACTACTGGAAAAAATCTTGGCGAAAAGGCCAACATCTTGAAGAGACCTGCATTATTCCTAAACCAAGCACAAAGAGTTGCAGGGGCCATAGTGAAAGGGTTTGAAGCCAAAGAATACACAGCTGTTTGTTCTTGGACTTGAAGGGGGCTTTCGATTCAGTCTGGCACCGAGGTTTATTATATAAACTGAAGAGGACATCGCTACCAGCCAAAAATCTCTTCTCTTCCATAAAATCCGGATCGGAACCAACCACAGCCGGAAGATCGATTTGGAAGCTGGAGTTCCACAAGGAGCTATATTGAGCCCCCTTCTCTACCTACTCTTTGTCTCGGACATGCCTGAAGAAGATCCCTTCGCTCAGCTTGCAACATTTGCCGACGACACTCTCATCTTATCCACTCATAGTAATCTGTCCACGATGTTTCAAAAGTTGCAAGGAACGGCGAAGCTGGTTTACCAAATGGCAGCTGATCCTTAATTCAACCAAAACGGAGACCAAATTCTTTTCTCTTCGAAGGTTTCCGAAAGAAGAACTACTAGAAATCCGATTGGATGGACTCCCAGTTCCTTGGAACCAGGGAGTGAGATATCTAGGACTGTACTTTGACACTCGACTTACTTGGAAACTACACATTAACATAAAATTACGACAGACACACTCCAGACTCTCAAAACTATACCCACTGATGAACAGAAAAACATCACTCCGACCTTCACTAGTAACACTACTTTACAAGACCATGATCCTCCCAATACTGACTTACGCCTGCCCTGTGTGGTATGGAACAAACACGACGAACATCAAACGACTTCAGACTTTACAGAACAAAGTGAAGAACTGACCAGAAGGTATCAAGACAAAATGCCTCTTTCTTCAGCTGCCACGATCTACCACCTTGGAGAACCTACATGGTCGACGCCTCAAGCCGAGGCTGTATTAAGGCGAACTACCTCTTTCTTCAGCTGCCACGATCTACCAACTTGGAGAACCTACATGGTCGACGCCTCAAGCCGAGGCTCTATCAACACATTTTATATTTTTTTTTAAAGAATTATTTAGTTCTTTATTATTATTATTTTTTTCTTTGTTTTCTTTTTCTTTCCATTTGTTTAAAAAGCAAACTGTTTTGGGCCAAAATAAAACATTTTTCTTTCCTTTGTTTAATGTTATTATGTAATTATAGTAACTAAGTGTAAACTGTAAATATTTTATTATTCTTAATTCTTTACACAAATATTTTAAACCCATTTTGTTGTATTAAGTTTTCTAATTTACTGATACTTGTGTACATTTAATCTGGTTTTGTTTGTTGTTTGAATGAGAGTAAATTGCCATCAATGCGGAGCTCTTAAAATAAACAAAAATAATTATAAGTTTTGTAACTAGTGTGAAAGAGTTACTCTGAACACATGCAAAAATCAATGCAGTAGAAGTAGTTATTAATCTGTTTTTTTTTTTTTTTTGTATTTGTGTCAACTGGTTATAATATTTATTTATTTTATTTTTTTTTTTTGCAAAACGCTGTGTATTTTTTTGTGGTCAGTAACTTTGTAAGACATTTGGGAGGACTATACTTTAAATCAAGAAAAATTCCCTTTCATCCGATTTATGCTTAATTTTCTCTCAAAGTCAATTTTCTTTCCAAATCGAAATTGACACCTAGCGGACACGCTGTACTGGCGACCCCGTGCGCTTGCGTCGATCAATAGCGTACCGCGAACTGCAAAGCGGCAGCGAGCCCGGACTGAGAAGGAGATCTCGCGATCAGTGAGTTCGCAAGATGATGGAGAGGATGGGGGCCTGTGGGGAGTAGCAGTCTTGGCGTCTTACGATGAAGATTTAATTTATAATGAGATGTAGATAGTTAGCAGTCGAGGTGATAAGCAATCAGGGATTAGTTGGGATTCGGCTAAGAAAACATCAATACGATTTTTGTAAAAATCTCTATTAAGGACGTTTCGACTACTCTTTGGTAGGCTTTGTCAGCTAAAAGACTAAACACAAATGCAGAAAAAAAAAAAAGTTTAGTTGCCCAACTATATTGGGTTGGTTACTACACAACATACTAATCAACAAAAAAAAAAATTCAATAATTATAAAAATACATCAATCAAGTAAAATCAATATGTAAATTAAAGACAAACTAATAAAACTACGAAAATAATGGTAAAATTGATTGTAAAAATGTAAAAGAACAATGAAAATACTTCTAATTATGGGAAATAAAAAAATATGATAAAAAGAACAAATAAATCTAATATATAAATTGAAGGACTTCAGCCACATATGTGGTTTTGAATAATGGCCAGGGAATCAACGAGAATAGCCAGGGAATAAACGGAATAGTTAAACCAATAAAGAAATATGTTACATCTACAAATACAAATCATTTATTCGAACATTTTTTTGTTAACACTAATAAGTTGCACGGAGGCCCGGTGGCCGTGAGTGTTAAGGCGTGAGCACTTAACACTTCGTGCCAAGGTTCATGGGTTCGATTCCCACTAGGGGTGGTGGCTTTTCTTTAGAAAAAAGAACAGGCATCAGCCCTATCCTGGCTAGAAAAGGGTGGTAACCTATAGATAACCCGTCCCAGAATTCTGAGTTCATAATAATGGACGTTGAAATTTAAATAAATAAATAAAAGTTAAGTGAACAATAGCTTTTTCACCTTGAACATAGTTCACACTATGACAGATAATCAAAAACACAAAAATTCAAAATTAAATATTTATTTAAATTTTTAACGTCCATTATTAATAACTACGAATTTTGGGACGGGTTATCTATAGGTTACCACCCTCAAAATGAAATAAGTATTTAATAAAACGTATTTAAAAATAAACATAGAAAATACAAACCTCATTCCCTTTTTTTATGCTTATTTATTTTCATAAAAACATTTAAATAATGTAAATAGTTAACATAATAATGAATTTATTAAAATAGCTCTCCATGTTTCGCCTTGTCTGATGCCTCTTCAAGTGCCTCAAAAATAAATACAGCCAAGTAGAACGTAGGCGAACCTTCAGCTACAATGGCCAATTCTCCACTGAAAACCATCTACATAGCAACAATCAGCTGTATTTGTAGTCAGCTGTGTTTGTAGTCAGCTGTGCTTGTAGTCATCTGTGTTTGTGGTCAGCTGTTCAGAAGTGTTTGGACGCTATCGATTTTCTAAACAGCTGACTACAAACACAGCTGATTGTTAGGTTGTATCTAGTTTTTAAGCTCCTGAAGAGACATCAGATGGTGCGAAACATGTAGAGCTGTTTTAATAAATTGACTCCTGTGTTAATTTAGATTTATTTTTTCCACGGCCTTCTGCCTACATATGAACAATTTTATTAAATATACAATTTTTTAAAATATTTTTTTCTGATTTATATTTGTTTCTCATGTAAATATTTGGAATGAGTAATTAGGGATAAATTGAATAATTTAACGAAGCAAAGACATCTAAGAAACTTTATGGAAATCTGAAGGTAGTTTTCCCAGGACCCATCGGCATCAAAGAAGCGACCAAGTTTGCTGGGAGGAGGGGGGAAGAGAAGTTTCAAGTCGGGGAAAAGTTATAAAAATTTAAATGACGGCGCCCCCCTGCAGAGGTCGAAGAAATTTATTATAAGTGCCCGGAGGTGTTGAACTTTCTGGGAAGAAGCATTTAATAAAAATATCGCTCTTGAAACACGAAAACTAAAACTGGGACTCTTTTTCGTTTATCAAACTCGGAATAAAGTTTCCAAGGTGTTTATCTTATACTTAGGCATTCCGTAGAATTCCTAAGAGGTTTAGGCATTGTATAGCCGGGATTGTATAGCCGGATAGCTGGTAACGCAGGTTTCGTAAAGTGTTTTATGCATCTTGAGATGCTGCTGTAATGTATCTTTTGGGTAGATAAGAAGGTAAATATGTGTTGGCTTGACCCCCAAAAAAATGTCTGCCTTATTTATTATACATTGTAAAATTGCCTTAATTTTACATTAAAGGTAGTTGGCTTCTGAAGAAAACACAGAGCATATTTTCTTCACCTTTCCCCTATGCGCAGTACTTGGTGTTCCGCGATAAGTCTAGCCTACCTTCTTATCTACCCGAGAGATGCATTAAAGGAAAATTTCAAGGAGCGTTACCAGCTCCTGGACTCATAGGTATTCTATGAATGTCTGTTGCTTATTTCAAGGAGCGTTACCAGCTCCTGGACTCATAGGTATTCTATGAGGTCTGTTGCTTATTTGGCATTGTATAAAATTCAAAAGGTTTTGTGTTTACTCTATACACTTTACCTAGGTAATGTGAAAAACTCTAAAAAGTGGTTAAAAACTAGCTCTTTTAGTACAATTTTTATCATAAAGTTTAATAAGTAAGATTGTTATTTACATACTTTGAGCTACTTGCTAGGGATGAGAATTGTGAAACTTAGAATAATTTAATTAACAATAATTAATGTCACAATGCAATGATTGCATCTTCTTTGCTCTTTTACGGTGAAATTTTGGCGCCCAACTTGTAGATCGGAGTATAAGAAGCAGAAGAAAGGCCAATGGAAATCGCAGCTCAGCCCAGGAATATGGCACGGCACACCGAGGGAACTCGAATCAAGGAAACCCACATACCCCAACCATGCAGGAAGCTACATTGAGAACAGACTTTGCGCAGCAGCTTGCGTCTGTGGCTCACTCCATTCCTGTGGTGCAACAGACCTTCGCAAAACTCATGTTGCAGCTCAAACTACAGGCCCAACAGTCCCAGCCTCGGCAGGACTCGCCATACCCAGAACAGCAAAGCCCTGAGCATTATTTATTATACTTATTTACTATTAATTAATACCATTAAATTATTTTTTAACATTAAATATATAGATTGTTTTTGCTTTTTAGTGCGGTTCCACCCTCCCTCCCTATTTTAACTACATCCTACAATACACATTGAAATGATATATATATCGTCACTCAAATTTCACAACCGTGTAAGTCAATTTTCCTAACTTTTCAGGAGCGCAATGAAACTGTAATGATCTGTAACTAGGAAAAATGCAATTCGCCAAAGATGCGATGCATAAAACCAATAATAATAACTTCAACTTATGAGAATTTTCGACTTAAGACATATTTTCGGTAACATTTAAACGCAAAACCTTGTCTGATTGGACTAAAATAGATGAGAGAGATACGCGGTTATTCTCGATCGTTTGAAATTCGTTTTACGCGGAAGTAATAGGCAATTTTAGGGCTTTTTTCCCCCCTTAAGGATTTTAAAGATATCAATAACTCAATTTACCTAAAAATCGACTCACGCGGTTGTGAAATTTGAACGACGATATATATATAAAATATTCTTTTTAAAAACACCTAAGTTAAATTTAAAAACACAAAAACTGAACTAAAATTATACAACTATTCATTCTATGAATCTGAAGTGCCCACTTCTTCATCCTCGCCTTCTCCAGAATCTGAGTCTAGTTGGTAGAGCACAAGGATCATCCGCGTATATAAAGGGGGGGGGGCTGAGGGGGCTGCAGGCCCTAAGTAATAAGATTACTTAGTTCATTGGTTAAAACTATTCCGATTTCTAAATTATTAGTATTCCATACACCGGAAATGGTCTCAAACCCCCCCCCCCCGAAATTGTCCCAGCCCGTCCCGAAATTTTTGTCTAAATACGCCTATGACAAGGATACATCAGATATTTAGATCAGTTCCCAAAATCTTCAAATTGTTTCAGAGGCCAGCCAGCTCGTGAAATAGATTTGGGAAACTGGAAATCGCGGTTGAATCAGCACCTATTTATCATTTGAAATACGTATACATTGCGACAAGTCGATCTCTATCTTTGCTCTACTGCCTTTGGAAAACGTATTAATTTTTCACACAAGATGTCTTCATCTTTTTGCGATGAACAAAATACTAGGAGGGATCTTCTCATTCCTAGAGAGTGGAATCTCTCGACAAATGTTTAAATTTCAACCATATGATTGATACAAATAAAAATTTCTCAACACCTCACCAGGAGACTGAATGAGACAGCATCCCCAGGAGCAGTCTCACCCAGAGCAGCCCCAACATCGGGCAGAGAATTCCTCGTACCAGGTAAACCCGCGGCCTGAGAGTCAGACTCAAGGGAAACGCTCAGATCAAGGATGGTTAATTAGTAAATCTTTTTATCAGAGGCCTGAGGGAGAGACCTGAGGTGTTCAAGCAACCGAGACCGAGCAGACGACAACCGAAACCGAGCAGAGGACTAAGGGCATCGAGACGCCGACAACCAAGACCGAGCAGACGATTAATGGCATCGAGCAGCCGACAACCAAGACCGAGCAGAGGACTAAGGGCATCGAGCACCCGACAACCGAAACCGAGCAGACGACAACCAAGACCGCGCAGACCACTAAGGGCATCAAGCAGCCGACAACCGAGACCGAGCAGACGACAACCGAGACCGAGCAGACGACAACCGAGACCGCGCAGACGACAACCGAGACCGAGAAAACATTCGGTCTAGGTGGGCCCTTTAGACGAATATCAACCTCTAGTGGTAATTTAAAAATTCTCCCGGTGAGTTGTATCCTCCAAAACAATTTACGTGAAAAAAGAAAGGCCAAAGTCCAACCCCTCTTAATACCTTGTCAAGAACCTAATAATACCTTGTCAAAACCTAATAATACCTTGTCGAAAACCTAATAATACCTTGTCAAGAACCTAATAATACCTTGTCAAGAACCTAATAATACCTTGTCAATAACCTAATAATACCTTGTCAAGAACCTAATAATACCTTGTCAAGAACCTAATAATACCTTGTCAATAACCTAATAATACCTTGTCAATGACCTAATAATACCTTGTCAAGAACCTAATAATACCTTGTCAAGAACCTAATAATACCTTGTCAAGAACCTAATAATACCTTGTCAAGAACCTAATAATACCTTGTCAATAACCTAATAATACCTTGTCAATAACCTAATAATACCTTGTCAATAACCTAATAATACCTTGTCAATAACCTAATAATACCTTGTCAATAACCTAATAATACCTTGTCAATAACCTAATAATACCTTGTCAATAACCTAATAATACCCTCTCACTTATTTGTGCAATTCCAACTTCGCCAGCTTTTCTTAAATGATGGCTGCTATAACGATCGGAGTTTTTATAAAATGTCTGGGATTTAAAGATTCTGGTCCTTAGGGTAAGGATGCAGGATTATTATAAACTCTTTGTTGATTAAAAACGATCGGGTTTGTATGAACTCTATGTAAGTTTTTTGTTCTTTTTACCTACCAACCCAAATTTATTCATAAGTACATAGAGAACTCCAGGCCCAACGGATTGGGACCTGGAGCTGGACTTAAAGCTACACCTTATTCTATACTTACCTAGAAGGGAGGTATTATATTCACAATGGGGGGGGGACTGAGGCCTATTTAGTCCACAATACTAAATCTAGGGGAGGCAGAGTTGTATAGGGAGGGACTAAACCGCTTAAAGGTGTCTTTTGTCGGGTTTCTAAATATTTCGCCCAGTTAAAGAGCCTAAAATCTCCTCGACATGACACTGGAGTAGGTCTTGATATTTTTCAAAAGTAAAATTAAGTTTTCTTTGTATGTTTGCAACATAAAAAGTGATATGGATGAAAACGAAATATTCACTGTTTCCTCTCCAATCTTACCAAGTGTTTCACAAGTAAATGACGCCCAATTGGATGAGAAGCAACCAAACATCTTGTTAAATGCTGCCAACCGCAAGTTTCTATCAGTTTTTGCTCCAGGCTCTTTAAAAAAACCCAAAAAGCAAAACATGTATTTTGTCTGAAAAAGCAACCTTGTTTTTTTCAAGGTTACAATATTTTTTTTTAATCAGCATTGAATTTTTTTCAAAGCTAATGCACTTTCATTGCTCACAGCAATAACTGTTTGAAAAGTTGATAGTAATACAAAGTTGATAGTAAAGTTAAAGTTGTTAGGGACAAATATTTGAAAATTACTACTCTCCCAAAAAATATTTTGCTGTCTTTAGCATTTCAGAAAAGTTTTAATAAGTTTTAATTTCATTCCCTTTCCAACAGTATCCTCAGAACTGAGATTATATCTCAATTTCATAATGTAATGCGTAGGAATTAATTATGGCCATTAATTATTCGTACCATTATAGCCGAAGTGTTAAAATCAAAAGAGGGGTTAGAAGTGTTGGAAGAGGTACACTGTGTCGCCGATCAAGGATCGAATCGAAGGGCCGACATAGTGATAATTAACCAGAAAACATCTTCAGGCACTATACTAGACCCGACAATTCGGTTCGAATTAGACGAGGACCAACCTCAAGCAGTCGATATGGAGAAGAAGAACATCTATGAAGATTGCATCCCATATTTTCAAGAAAAATATAAGGTTAACAAGTGGGAGGTGATAGGTATTATGTTTGGAGCTCGCGGCACCATCACGGAAATAATCCAAAGATTTGCCACAAAATTCCAAATCAAGCCAGAGGTCCTACTGCGAATCAGCAGAACTCTCCTGAAGGACTCAATTCAGATGGCGAATTATCACCTTTACGGCTGAGAAGAAGGACGTTAAAAACAGAAAATGAATTTTAAATGTAGTTAAAATAAACAGACTACTGAGGCGGTAACGGCTAAAGCATGCTTTCTTCCTCGACTAATAATAAAGATAAAGAAGATTAATAATAATAAATAAAAATTATTATTATTTTAAATCATTGCCTATTATTGGTTTTCGAAGAATGCTGTAGCCTAAAGTGGTCATCTACCTTTCAGAATGGTCTCTCTCTCTGTCAACTCCAATCTTTTCACATGTACTAAGGGCAAGAAAATCGTAAAAATTTAAAATTTGATTTTTGGCGCGAACCCCATAAGGCGGGAACTGCACACATCTCCCGCCCAAACTCGATTCCTTACCTAAAGACGGGGGGGGGAAGGGGGTGGTATATTATCGATTGTCCACCGACGGCCCCCGAACACAGCCAGTCTGCCCCCAGAGCCCGAACAGACAGCAACCAAGGTGAGCAGTCCCATAACCTGATAAACACCCGTACTTTGGCGGCTCGCGAGATGTCAAAACTCGACTACCGGCTCGATGAAATAGCCAATCGACGCGACTCGAACCATCATAAAGCTGCACAAAACACAAAATAATTCACTATAATTGTTATTATTGGAATGTCGACACAATTTGTCACGTAGGAGCAGCATGACTCAGAAAGATGGTTATTTGACGTCGTAATCTTGAATAATGTCCTGAAACTACCTACATAAATACCACATTATATATATATATATATATATATATATATATATATATATATATATATATATATATACAATCTTCCTTATTAATAATTGAAAATAAATAAATAATGTCAAACTCCTGAGAGAAGAATTTTGGATTGTTTTTACAAGAATTTGCATTGTTTTTCTCGTTTGTTGGACATAAAGTTTCCCGAGTTCCGTTGCTAGGAAGGAAAAATAACGGCCGTTATGAGACATCCATAAACAGTTTCCAGAGTAAATCCTCATTCCTAAAGGACCGATTTTTGATTTTTATTGCTTTCTTTTAACTTAAGCACGATGATGACAGAATTTCGCTGGAATTTAAAATAATAATAATTTAACTGTATAGGCATATTAATAATTTGTAACCTGTGTAAACCTCCTTCATTTAGATATATTTTATTGATTAACGATCTCGTCCGATCTATGAGAATCACATATATCCTGCTTATAAATTACGCCCTGGCTTCGTTCACTGTTGTCCAGTTTTTCGACGGATTTTAAAATGTATAAATTTGGAACTAAGTAGAAAATCTATTAAGAACCTGTTTTATACTATTAAGAACAAGGGAGGCCCGGTGGCTGTGAGCGTTAAGGCGTGAGCACTTAACACTCCGTGCCAAGGGTCGTGGTTTCGATTCCCACTAGGGGTAGTGGCTTTTCTTTGAAAAAAAAAAGAAAAGGCATCAGCCCTATCCTGGCTAGAAAAGGGTGGTAACCTATAGGTAACCCGTCCCAAAATCCTTAGTTAATTATATATGGACGTTAAAATTAAATAATTATTAAGAACAGGTTATTTTAAAATTATAAATTTCAAAGAAAAAAGGACAGCAGTGTGATGAAGCAGGATGTCATACCTGCGAAATATATTGTTAAAACAATCAACAGTCGTATTCAGGGATATTACTACCTTGTGGGGTCGAAATATCATTTTCCATAATTTATTAAAATAACAACAAAAAAAAAACAATATTTTTCAATTATTTATCTCATAAGTTTGGATACAAAAATGTAACAATATGTTAATTGGATGTTATAGTAACAAAAAAAAAATGTAATTCTTGGAAAATAAAATTGTGGCGTTGTGCCTAATGAACGGAACCCCTATTAGATAGTCTGCAGACGGCAATATTCCTCCTGGTTCTTTAGACCACACAGCTACCATCTGGAAGAACCAGTGGCTTTCTGGCATATTACAGGCAGTTCCATAGCTATGTTTATAGGAATAGGTAAATGAAATGTTTCACCTGGTTCTTTACACCACACAGCTACCATCTCCTGGTTCTTTAGACCACACAGCTACCATCTCCTGGTTCTTTAGACCACACAGCTACCATCTCCTGGTTCTTTACACCACACAGCTACCATCTCCTGGTTCTTTAGACCACACAGCTACCATCTCCTGGTTCTTTAGACCACACAGCTACCATCTGGAAGAACCAGTGGCTTTCTGGCATATTACAGGCAGTTCCATAGCTATGTTTATAGGAATAGGTAAATGAAATGTTTCACCTGGTTCTTTACACCACACAGCTACCATCTCCTGGTTCTTTAGACCACACAGCTACCATCTGGAAGAACCAGTGGCTTTCTGGCATATTACAGGCAGTTCCATAGCTATGTTTATAGGAATAGGTAAATGAAATGTTTCACCTGGTTCTTTACACCACACAGCTACCATCTCCTGGTTCTTTACACCACACAGCTACCATCTCCTGGTTCTTTACACCACACAGCTACCATCTCCTGGTTCTTTAGACCACACAGCTACCATCTCCTGGTTCTTTAGACCACACAGCTACCATCTCCTGGTTCTTTAGACCACACAGCTACCATCTCCTGGTTCTTTAGACCACACAGCTACCATCTGGAAGAACCAGTGGCTTTCTGGCATATTACAGGCAGTTCCATAGCTATGTTTATAGGAATAGGTAAATGAAATGTTTCACCTGGTTCTTTACACCACACAGCTACCATGTCCTGGTTCTTTACACCACACAGCTACCATCTCCTGGTTCTTTAGACCACACAGCTACCATCTCCTGGTTCTTTACACCACACAGCTACCATCTCCTGGTTCTTTACACCACACAGCTACCATCTCCTGGTTCTTTAGACCACACAGCTACCATCTCCTGGTTCTTTAGACCACACAGCTACCATCTGGAAGAACCAGTGGCTTTCTGGCATATTACAGGCAGTTCCATAGCTATGTTTATAGGAATAGGTAAATGAAATGTTTCACCTGGTTCTTTAGACCACACAGCTACCATCTCCTGGTTCTTTACACCACACAGCTACCATCTCCTGGTTCTTTAGACCACACAGCTACCATCTCCTGGTTCTTTACACCACACAGCTACCATCTCCTGGTTCTTTACACCACACAGCTACCATCTCCTGGTTCTTTAGACCACACAGCTACCATCTCCTGGTTCTTTAGACCACACAGCTACCATCTCCTGGTTCTTTAGACCACACAGCTACCATCTCCTGGTTCTTTAGACCACACAGCTACCATCTCCTGGTTCTTTAGACCACACAGCTACCATGTCCTGGTTCTTTAGACCACACAGCTACCATCTCCTGGTTCTTTAGACCACACAGCTACCATCTCCTGGTTCTTTAGACCACACAGCTACCATCTCCTGGTTCTTTAGACCACACAGCTACCATCTCCTGGTTCTTTAGACCACACAGCTACCATCTCCTGGTTCTTTAGACCACACAGCTACCATCTGGAAGAACCAGTGGCTTTCTGGCATATTACAGGCAGTTCCATAGCTATGTTTATAGGAATAGGTAAATGAAATGTTTCACCTGGTTCTTTACACCACACAGCTACCATGTCCTGGTTCTTTACACCACACAGCTACCATCTCCTGGTTCTTTAGACCACACAGCTACCATCTCCTGGTTCTTTACACCACACAGCTACCATCTCCTGGTTCTTTACACCACACAGCTACCATCTCCTGGTTCTTTAGACCACACAGCTACCATCTCCTGGTTCTTTAGACCACACAGCTACCATCTGGAAGAACCAGTGGCTTTCTGGCATATTACAGGCAGTTCCATAGCTATGTTTATAGGAATAGGTAAATGAAATGTTTCACCTGGTTCTTTAGACCACACAGCTACCATCTCCTGGTTCTTTACACCACACAGCTACCATCTCCTGGTTCTTTAGACCACACAGCTACCATCTCCTGGTTCTTTACACCACACAGCTACCATCTCCTGGTTCTTTACACCACACAGCTACCATCTCCTGGTTCTTTAGACCACACAGCTACCATCTCCTGGTTCTTTAGACCACACAGCTACCATCTCCTGGTTCTTTAGACCACACAGCTACCATCTCCTGGTTCTTTAGACCACACAGCTACCATCTCCTGGTTCTTTAGACCACACAGCTACCATGTCCTGGTTCTTTAGACCACACAGCTACCATCTCCTGGTTCTTTAGACCACACAGCTACCATCTCCTGGTTCTTTAGACCACACAGCTACCATCTCCTGGTTCTTTAGACCACACAGCTACCATCTCCTGGTTCTTTAGACCACACAGCTACCATCTCCTGGTTCTTTAGACCACACAGCTACCATCTCCTGGTTCTTTAGACCACACAGCTACCATCTCCTGGTTCTTTAGACCACACAGCTACCATGTCCTGGTTCTTTAGACCACACAGCTACCATCTCCTGGTTCCTTAGACCACACAGCTACCATCTGGAAGAACCAGAGGCTTTCTGGCATATTACAGACATTCCCATACCTCTGTTAATAGGAATAAGTGAATCAAAATTCTAATCCCAATGTTGATTCATTAGATCACACAGATACCACTTGCAAGGAGTGAAGTCGCCATGGTAGCCATCACTTATTAATAATAAAGAAATACATATTATTAAATATGACCTAACTTACATACTTCCTCCAAATAAACTTTTTTTTTTAATTTATGTTTTAATTTTTATTCGAACAAAAAATGTTTTATGATTAGTTATTTTATTAATTTACTTATATCTATTGTATTTTGTATTATTAGTTTTCTATAGATGAAATAACAGGATATGTTTGCTAAGCAGATGGATTTGTTCGAGATAGCGTCGCATTCCCTTTTGACACTGTTGTTACGCAGTCCTGTGAGTAACATCAAAAATATAGAGCCGATATTTTAATTATATTTAATTACCTTTCAGATATTGTTACTTGGTGCTTTTAGTATTTTTAAGACTTCTAAAATTCTCTAAAATATGCGTAGAGAAGATTTCCGTAGAAAAATCGTAGAAGTAGCTGACTTTCTTCTCTTCTGAAAATATCGCTGATTTTTTATCTGTCTTCCATAATTGCTGAATTTTTTCTTACTTCAAAATTAGACTGATTTTTCGAGTGTCCAAAATTTGCTGAATTTTTTCTCTTTTCAAGAATTGCTGAATTCTTTCTTTCTTCGAGAACAGCCTTGCTTCTTTTTCTTCAAGGACAGATGATTTTTTCATTCTTCAAAAATTGCTGATTTTTTCATTCTTAATAAATAGCAGAATTCCTTCTCTCATGAAAAATTGCTGCTTTTTTAATTCTTCAAAAAATGCTGATATTTTCATTCAGAATTGCTGAATTCTTTTTCTTTTCGAGAATTTCTAAATTGTTTTTTTTTTCAAGAACTTCTGAATTCGTTCTCATTTCGAGAATTTCTGAATTCTCTCTCAGTTTAATTATTGCTAAAATCTTTCTCCCTTCAAGAATTGCAGAATTCTTTCTTTCTACAAAAACAGCTTAGTTTAATTTTATTCAAGAATATATGCTTTTTTTTTTTATTCTTCAACAATTGCTGATTTTCTATTCAAAAATAGCTGAATTCATTTTCTCTTCTAAAATTCCTGAATTTTGCATTCTTCAAAGATAGCTGAATTCATACTTTGTTCAGGAATAGCTTTTTTTTTCTATTTTATGAATAGCTGAAATCCTTCTCGTTGCAAAAATAGATGATTTTTTTCTCTCTTTAAGCATAACTTGATTTTTTTCCTTGTTTATGGAAAAGCTGATTTTTTCCTCTTCAATATTAACTAATTTCGTATCTTGCTTTACTATAAATATATAAGATTTTTTCTGTCTATTCATAAAAAACATTAATCAAACATTTTTCTTGATAAAAAAAAATGTTTTATATTAGCTTCGATTGCAACGTTTTTCGCTGCTTACACCGTTTCATTGTCAGCTACGCACAACATAAAATTGCTTTGCGCATAAAACCAGTTTCAGTTCTGAATAAGTAAAACTATCTGACTCCCGTTTCCATAATAACACTAATAATGATCACTTGGACACTAACTTTAACGCACGCCCTAACACACTGTTCCATTTGTTAGAACACTAACAATACTTTACACCTCCCCCCTTTACTAACAATATATACCCGAATACTAACCAGACATCATGCCCCGATATATCAATAACGCTAGCCCTAACACTATATATATCACATGTTAGAACACTAACAATACTTTGCACCCCCCCCCCTCATTACTAACAATATATACCCGAATACTAACCATACATCATACCCCGATATATCAATAACGCTAGCCCTAACACTATATATATCACATGTTAGAACACTAACAATACTTTACACCTCCCCCCTTTACTAACAATATATACCCGAATACTAACCATACATCATACCCCGATATATCAATAACGCTAGCCCTAACACTATATATATCACATGTTAGAACACTAACAATACTTTACACCTCCCCCCTTTACTAACAATATATACCCGAATACTAACCAGACATCATACCCCGATATATCAATAACGCTAGCCCTAACACTATATATATCACATGTTAGAACACTAACAATACTTTACACCTCCCCCCTTTACTAACAATATATGCCCGAATACTAACCATACATCATACCCCGATATATCAATAACGCTAGCCCTAACGCTATATATATCACATGTTAGAACACTAACAATATCTAACACTACAATAATAATAATACCTAACATACCGGACACTAACAATATTTCACACCACAATACTAACAATAACGCATGTCCGAACACTGAAAATAAAAAATCACTTGAACACTAACAACGCTTCAAACCCCAACAGCAACAATATTTCACACCCTAACACTAAACATACTTTACACCCTAAAATTAACAATGCCGAATCACCAAACAACAACCATATTTCACTCCCTAACACTAAAAACACTCACCCTCATAAACCAACAATTTCTCTCACCCGAACAGTAATAATACCGCATGCACAAACACGAATATACCAACGATATCTTACACCCGAACAGTAACTATACCGCATGCACAAACACTAATATACTAACGATATCTTACACCCAAACACTGAACATACTTCACACCCGAACAGGAACTATGCCGCATGCACAACCACTAATATACTAACGATATCTTACACCCAAACACTGAACATACTTCACACCCGAACAGGAACTATACCGCATGCACAACCACTAATATACTAACGATATCTTACACCCAAACACTGAACATACTTCACACCCGAACAGGAACTATACCGCATGCACAACCACTAATATACTAACGATATCTTACACCCAAACACTGAACATACTTCACACCCGAACAGGAACTATGCCGCATGCACAAACACGAATATACTTACGATATCTTACACCCAAACACTGAACATACTTCACACCCGAACAGGAACTATGCCGCATGCACAACCACTAATATACTAACGATATCTTACACCCAAACACTGAACATACTTCACACCCGAACAGGAAATATACCGCATGCACAACCACTAATATACTAACGATGTCTTACACCCAAACACTGAACATACTTCACACCCGAACAGGAACTATGCCGCATGCACAACCACTAATATACTAACGATATCTTACACCCAAACACTGAACATACTTCACACCCGAACATTAACTATACCGCATGCACAACCACTAATATACTAACGATATCTTACACCCAAACACTGAACGTACTTCACACCCGAACAGGAACTATGCCGCATGCACAACCACTAATATACTAATGATATCTTACACCCAAACACTGAACATACTTCACACCCGAACAGGAAATATACCGCATGCACAACCACTAATATACTAACGATATCTTACACCCAAACACTGAACATACTTCACACCCGAACAGGAACTATGCCGCATGCACAAACACGAATATACTTACGATATCTTACACCCAAACACTGAACATACTTCACACCCGAACAGGAACTATGCCGCATGCACAAACACGAATATACTTACGATATCTTACACCCGAACAGTAATAATATCGCATGCACAAAAACGAATGTACTAACGGTATCTTCACCCGAACACTGAAAATACTTCACACCCGAACAGGAACTATGCCGCATGCACAACCACTAATATACTAACGATATCTTACACCCAAACACTGAACATACTTCACACCCGAACATTAACTATACCGCATGCACAAACACGAATATACTTACGATAGCTTACACGCGAACAGTAATAATATCGCATGCACAAAAACGTATATACTAACGGTATCTTACACCCGAACACTGAACATACTTCACAGCCGAACAGTAACTATACCGTATGCACAAACACGTATGTACTGATGGTATCTTACACCCGAACACTGAACATACTTCACACCCGAAATCTGAACATACTTCACACCCGAACAGGAACTATGCCGCATGCACAAACACGAATATACTTACGATATCTTACACGCGAACAGTAATAATATCGCATGCACAAAAACGAATATACTAACGGTATCTTACACCCGAACACTGAACATACTTCACATCCGAACAGTAACTATACACTATGCACAAACACGTATGTACTAACGGTATCTTACACCCGAACACTGAACATACTTCACACCCGAACAGGAACTATGCCGCATGCACAAACACGAATATACTTACGATATCTTACACGCAAACAGTAATAATATCGCATGCACAAAAACGAATATACTAACGGTATCTTACACCCGAACACTGAACATACTTCACATCCGAACAGTAACTATACACTATGCACAAACACGTATGTACTAACGGTATCTTACACCCGAACACTGAACATACTTCACACCCGAACAGGAACTTTGCCGCATGCACAAGCTTCAACAATTTCTCACACCCGAGCAGTTACAATATCCCACACCCGAACACAAAACATACTTTGCACCTAAACACCTACAATGTCGCATGAACAAACACTATCTATAACTCACAGTAACAATTTCTTACACCCGAACAATAGAATGTCGCAAGCACAATAACTAACATACCAAGGACATCACACACCCGAACACTAACAATGTCGCAAGCACAATCACTAACATACCAAGGACATCACACACCCGTACACTAACAATGTCGCAAGCACAATCACTAACATACCAAGGACATCACACACCCGAACACTAACAATGTCGCAAGCACAATCACTAACATACCAAGGACATCACACAACACTAAATATAATATGTTTAGTGTTCGGGTGTAAGATGTCATTCGGGTGAGAGATTGTTAGCGTTAGGGTGTTAACACTAACAATCTCTAATTCAGGAACACTAACTACAGCACTAACATTAAAAATTCATTTAATTATAAAATTGTTTGTATAAATCTTCAATTTCTTAAAGCTTCTTCAATTCTATCTATCTTTTTATTAAATATCTGCATACATTTATTCGTAAAATTATTAGATGTAATTGCAGTTTAATAGTCATAGTTTATAAATTTATGAATTTTGAATTTATCACACGCCCGTAGGTTTCTGCACATACTTGTATTAAAACATGATTATTATATAATTTTTTTGAGTGCTCTTGCAAATCTTTTTCTAATTTACTTTTTTCTTCTTTTAGCTTACCTACATTAATGTTATTTACATATGATTTTTTTTTTTTTTTTTTTTTTTTTTTTTTTTTTTTTTTTTTTTTTTTTTTTTTTTGAGGGATACTGTACATAATTTCTTAGTTCAATTATCTAGTATTTTTTCATCATAGTATTAAGAACAGGAATCGAAACAGTCATTTTTTTTATCGAAAAGTTAAAATTTAACTGTCCAAAAAAAAAAAGTTATTTTATAAGTTTAAAAATAACTTGAAAAACTTGTTATTTTACAAGTTAAAAAAGTGTTATTTTATTAGTTAAAAAAAACTTTTATTTTAAAGTCTTAAGAGTAATAGTTATTTATGGACTCCTAAAATTAGGTACATGAAAATAAGATTAAATGTAATCCTTTACATTTAATCTTATTTTCATAAAATTTTAATTTTATGTGCAAAATGAAATGTAATATTCTGCTGTTGTTATGATTCGATCGCATCCGTCGCGAAACTCATAATAAATTAAAGTAAAAACGTAATACTCTTATTTTTTTCAACGTGAAATAAAAGTTTTCAGTATTTTAATGAAGAACTTCCTTGTTTCTGTTGGTTTACAATAGCTGGAATACTGACAAGAAAGAAAATCCACACTCCCATAGCTATATTAGCTAGGACTTATCCTACTTTTAGCATAAATGCGCTCCAGCGATGACTAAACTGAAAAGAAATCGTTACAAAAAAGTGTCACAAAAAAGGTTTCCGCTGGCGTTCGCGCATGCGCGGTGGCCATGTATGAAAAAGAAGACTGTATGATTTTCAATTTCAATTTTTATTTATTGCATACAAGGTTTCCCCATTACAAGGAGTTGGCCTTATATAATGTTTCTAGTCCTATCTTAGTAATATATTCATAAGCATACCCAAACACAAACTTACACATATGTTCTATTTACATAAGACATAGTGAAATAGTCAAAATTAACTAAAAATAAATACATCTTCTAGGCATTATATTTATAAAATATTTCTATACATATACTAAATATGTAATACAATTTCATGACTAACATATGAGTATTAAAATTATTTTTACTTAGAAAAAACAGTGCAAAAAAACGGATTATTTAATATTAGATGTTGGTTTTTATTTGCAATTCGAGGTTTCTTGTGTTTAATTATTATTATTATGTCAACCAGAAATTAGTGGAGCTCTCGATTTCAAAGAGTTTTTTATATAGTTATAAATATGCATATATTCAACTTTTGAGGCATTGTTTAAGACTTGGTGTAATTGGATATTAGGAGTAGACTGGTTGATAAACTGGAGGAATTTGCTTCTAATCGGGGAGTAAATAGGACAATGATAAATCAAATGGAAAATGTCTTCAAATGTTTTATTATTACAAAGGGTGCAGATTTCCTGAGGGTTAATAGAATAATGGATATTTTTTATTGAAAATTTGATATTGTACTGTATGTTATACATAGGTTTGTCGGGTGGACCTAAAGCATATTTGATATTGTACGGTATGTTATACATAGGTTTGTCGGGTGGACCTAAAGCATATTTGATATTGTACTGTATGTTATACATAGGTTTGTCGGGTGGACCTAAAGCATATTTGATATTGTACTGTATGTTATACATAGGTTTGTCGGGTAGACCTAAAGCATATTTGATATTGTACTGTATGTTATACATAGGTTTGTCGGGTAGACCTAAAGCATATTTGATATTGTACTGTATGTTATACATAGGTTTGTCGGGTGGACCTAAAGCATATTTGATATTGTACTGTATGTTATACATAGGTTTGTCGGGTAGACCTAAAGCATATTTGATATTGTACGGTATGTTATACATAGGTTTGTCGGGTGGACCTAAAGCATATTTGATATTGTACGGTATGTTATACATAGGTTTGTCGGGTGGACCTAAAGCATATTTGATATTGTACGGTATGTTATACATAGGTTTGTCGGGTGGACCTAAAGCATATTTGATATTGTACGGTATGTTATACATAGGTTTGTCGGGTGGACCTAAAGCATATTTGATATTGTACGGTATGTTATACATAGGTTTGTCGGGTGGACCTAAAGCATATTTGATATTGTACTGTATGTTATACATAGGTTTGTCGGGTGGACCTAAAGCATATTTGATATTGTACTGTATGTTATACATAGGTTTGTCGGGTGGACCTAAAGCATATTTGATATTGTACTGTATGTTATACATAGGTTTGTCGGGTGGACCTAAAGCATATTTGATATTGTACGGTATGTTATACATAGGTTTGTCGGGTGGACCTAAAGCATATTTGATATTGTACTGTATGTTATACATAGGTTTGTCGGGTGGACCTAAAGCATATTTGATATTGTACTGTATGTTATACATAGGTTTGTCGGGTGGACCTAAAGCATATTTGATATTGTACTGTATGTTATACATAGGTTTGTCGGGTAGACCTAAAGCATATTTGATATTGTACTGTATGTTATACATAGGTTTGTCGGGTAGACCTAAAGCATATTTGATATTGTACTGTATGTTATACATAGGTTTGTCGGGTAGACCTAAAGCATATTTGATATTGTACTGTATGTTATACATAGGTTTGTCGGGTGGACCTAAAGCATATTTGATATTGTACGGTATGTTATACATAGGTTTGTCGGGTGGACCTAAAGCATATTTGATATTGTACGGTATGTTATACATAGGTTTGTCGGGTGGACCTAAAGCATATTTGATATTGTACGGTATGTTATACATAGGTTTGTCGGGTGGACCTAAAGCATATTTGATATTGTACTGTATGTTATACATAGGTTTGTCGGGTGGACCTAAAGCATATTTGATATTGTACTGTATGTTATACATAGGTTTGTCGGGTGGACCTAAAGCATATTTGATATTGTACTGTATGTTATACATAGGTTTGTCGGGTGGACCTAAAGCATATTTGATATTGTACGGTATGTTATACATAGGTTTGTCGGGTGGACCTAACACATATTTGATATTGTACTGTATGTTATACATAGGTTTGTCGGGTGGACCTAAAGCATATTTGATATTGTACTGTATGTTATACATAGGTTTGTCGGGTGGACCTAAAGCATATTTGATATTGTACTGTATGTTATACATAGGTTTGTCGGGTAGACCTAAAGCATATTTGATATTGTACTGTATGTTATACATAGGTTTGTCGGGTAGACCTAAAGCATATTTGATATTGTACTGTATGTTATACATAGGTTTGTCGGGTAGACCTAAAGCATATTTGATATTGTACTGTATGTTATACATAGGTTTGTCGGGTAGACCTAAAGCATATTTGATATTGTACTGTATGTTATACATAGGTTTGTCGGGTGGACCTAAAGCATATTTGATATTGTACTGTATGTTATACATAGGTTTGTCGGGTGGACCTAAAGCATATTTGATATTGTACTGTATGTTATACATAGGTTTGTCGGGTAGACCTAAAGCATATTTGATATTGTACGGTATGTTATACATAGGTTTGTCGGGTGGACCTAAAGCATATTTGATATTGTACGGTATGTTATACATAGGTTTGTCGGGTGGACCTAAAGCATATTTGATATTGTACTGTATGTTATACATAGGTTTGTCGGGTGGACCTAAAGCATATTTGATATTGTACTGTATGTTATACATAGGTTTGTCGGGTAGACCTAAAGCATATTTGATATTGTACGGTATGTTATACATAGGTTTGTCGGGTGGACCTAAAGCATATTTGATATTGTACGGTATGTTATACATAGGTTTGTCGGGTGGACCTAAAGCATATTTGATATTGTACGGTATGTTATACATAGGTTTGTCGGGTGGACCTAAAGCATATTTGATATTGTACTGTATGTTATACATAGGTTTGTCGGGTGGACCTAAAGCATATTTGATATTGTACGGTATGTTATACATAGGTTTGTCGGGTGGACCTAAAGCATATTTATATTCCTGAATTTGAGCAGAAGGCTCTAAACGAATTTAATTTTCTTAATTATATATTACTCAACTCCTTAAATTAGTTTTTATATTCATACAGTCCATTTCACCAGCGGAATTCATAGCTTGCTTCTGCTAAATCAACAAAAATTGGAAGCAGAGCTTATTCAACATATGTCTGTGTTGTTTCCCAGGAACGTCCAAAGAAGTTCAAAGCGAATATGCGTTCTAGGAACCTCTTTGGCGAACTTACCACTACGGCTAAGGAAATAATCACCCAGGAACGAACTAAGACCCAACAACTTACCGGACCTAATATGTGAGAGCTTCGTCGGCTTATAACTTGCCAACTTGCGACTTACAACTTCTACTGGGAAAGTTTTCCTCAGCGGACTTATAAGTAATTTGAGCCAGGTTTTCCTGCGCTTGGAAAGTTCGAAAGGCATCAAAAATCTTTTAGATACCAAGCTATGGATAAAATATTCCACGTAACTTCATGCGGGAAAGTCTAAAACTATAGTTTCTGGGAAGTTCTTGAAAAGAAGAATATTCTTGTTGGCCATCATGAAACAAGAAATGAATATCCGAATCGCGGGAACTGCGTCGTTCCTATAGAAAAGTTTAATAAAGATGTTTCGAAACCAATATTGTAGCTGAAACGGTTTATAATATTGATTACATCAAACATGGAATTATATAAGTTACAAAAAAAGAAAAATTAACTCAATATATATATATATATATATATATATATATATATATATATGTGTTTATATATATATATATACATATATATATATATATATAAAAGTGTATACTTGAAATAAGTACTCACTTGTATTTACTCTCATACTTTATTTTTTTGCTGATTCCGGTGTACAATATTTCCGGTTTGACATACATCAGCTGGTGCTTATTTCCATATTGTTCGCAGGCACAAAATTCTTGTATTTCACATGGGCGCACATTTATAGTTAATTAGTTTATATATTTCTATTTTTGAAACCGATTCACGAGTATAATTTCATATAAAATTGTTTGAACTTCGCAGAAAGTATATATATATATATATATATATATAACGGTATATAGTAACGGTGCAGTTCTCGGGACTTGGATATTCATTTCTTGTTTCATGATCGCCAACAAGAGTATTCTTCTCTTCAAGAACTTCCCAGAAACTATATACATATATAAATATATATATATATATATATATATATATATATATATATATTTATATATGTATATAGTTTCTGGGAAGTTCTTGAAGAGAAGAATACTCTTGTTGGCGATCATGAAACAAGAAATGAATATCCAAGTCCCGAGAACTGCACCGTTACAATAGAAAAGTTTAATAAAGATGTTTCGAAACGAATTTTGTAGCTATAACGGTTTATAATATTTATAATTTAATGGGTTTTAAAGAATATGGTTATACTCACATATCAAAAGGTCCCGTCAAATTGCTTGTTCTCACACAAAATAATAACGAAGAAAGAATAATAGAAATAACCTGAACGCTTATATTATCAACAAAAATAATTATCCTATGCCACGTATTTTTGACCATTAATTACGTATGGTTATTATTTTTTTGTTGGATATATATGGCGCTGGTCAAAAGAATAGTACTCCTTTTTCTTATGTAATACTTTATTCTTGGCATGCCCTACATGTTTCGTGGCCTTTATGCCACCTCTTCAGGGGCCATTAAATCCCCATGTGTGGTTAGCTCGCCACCCACATTAAGACTTCAGTCTTAATATGGATTAAAAAAATTACAGATCACATATTTCCACTTGTTATATTTCCACTCATTAGTCATTATTGTCTCTGTCGTTGTTGTGACTATGTGCAAACATTGAGAGATAGATGGTGTATTTCTATAGTCAAGCCGAAACATTGCTAAATGAACTTCTAATGTTAAAGTAAGCGATACACTAAACTGAGACAGCAGAAGCTCACTGCCTTTTTTACTACAGACTAGTTTGTAGCTAAATTGAGTACAGTACAAATGCATAGGATATTACAGTACATATAGTGTATGTGTTTTTAGGTGGAAAGGTGACATTCTCTGGGTAACCCTGTTTTTCGTTAACTCGGATCGGCGGTGATCTCAGTTGATGCGGGTCAACGAGGTTTTACTGTATATATATATATATATATATATATATATATATATATATATATAGCTGTTACCCAGTATGCCATGCTACACGTATTTTCTGCCTATGACACTCCCCTTATAAAGATCTACCTGTATACCCAGTTACGTCAAAAGCGGTCAAACGGTGTGAATTTGTTTATATCTTTCTAGTAATTCGTGAAACAGCCAACAGAGGCCTGCACCACAGCAATTCGTGAAACAGCCGTCAGAGGCCAGCACCTCAGCCTGCGAGTAGATAGCTCTTATCAAAGAAAGGCCAGCGCTCCTTAGTTAGACAGTGACTGTTGATATAAAATTGAAATAAACTGCATTACATGATTATATAATGATGTAAAGTCATCAATGAGTTCGAGTTATTCTACTTATCAACAACATCAACAAATAAATTTGAGACATTATTCAAAATGGCTGTCGATTCAAAATGGCCGTCAGAATCTGAATGGTTCAGATTTCCCGTCTCCAGGCCTACCTGTGTGCCAAATGTAGTTAAAATCGGTCAAACGGTCTAGATTTGTATAAGAGACAAAAAGACAGACACGTGATTAATATATATATATATATATTGATCGGTTTTTATGATCGGAAGTGTTATGAATCGTCGACATTTCTCATCAGCACTTCCGGATTGCGTTATCCGATGTCATCATAATCATATCATCCACCCCTTAGAAATGAGGAAACCCGCTAAAAGTTTCCTATAATAACTGATGATAATTCATCGATACTAAAACAAGGTCCAAGCCAGCGATATTAATTAATCTAGGCAATATTTGTAGCAATTACTCTGACATCATCAATCATGTGATGACGACACTAATGAATTAGGCCAACAAGAAGATAATGGCTTGTTCAACAACTACCGGGTGTCGGCTTATGGGAAATTAGGCAATATTAATAGTTTATCATCGCATTATTAAATTACTCAGAGTTTTATTCGATTTATCTACAGGTTACCACCCTTTTCTAAACAACACATTGTTGCGGTATGCCAATGGATGCCATCCATTTAGATGTACATATTAATAGGAAGAAGGAAAACTTATTCACCTATTTACATATAATACAATTCTAGCGGATCGCTGTCTGTACTTGGGGAAAAATACTATTGTGTTGAGAAAGTACACAAAACAAGGATTTATAGAATTTTTGTCTGTTTGTCCTTATGTCTGCTGTGTGTTAGACACTCTATACACACTAGGGTTTAACAATCCCTAAGGGGTCAGCTTAGTGGCTCTGTTAGGTGTTAGCAATCCTAGCAGCCTGTATGCTTCATCCCCGATGGCTATACCTCTATACACACTAGGGTTTAACAATCCCTAAGGGGTCAGCTTAGTGGCTCTGCCAGGTGTTAGCAATCCTAGCAGCCTGTATGCTTGATCCCCGATGGCTATACCTCTATACACACTAGGGTTTAACAATCCCTAAGGGGTCAGCTTAGTGGCTCTGCCAGGTGTTAGCAATCCTAGCAGCCTGTATGCTTCATCCCCGATGGCTATACCTCTATACACACTAGGGTTTAACAATCCCTAAGGGGTCAGCTTAGTGGCTCTGCCAGGTGTTAGCAATCCTAGCAGCCTGTATGCTTGATCCCCGATGGCTATACCTCTATACACACTAGGGTTTAACAATCCCTAAGGGGTCAGCTTAGTGGCTCTGCCAGGTGTTAGCAATCCTAGCAGCCTGTATGCTTGATCCCCGATGGCTATACCTCTATACACACTAGGGTTTAACAATCCCTAAGGGGTCAGCTTAGTGGCTCTGCCAGGTGTTAGCAATCCTAGCAGCCTGTATGCTTGATCCCCGATGGCTATACCTCTATACACACTAGGGTTTAACAATCCCTAAGGGGTCAGCTTAGTGGCTCTGCCAGGTGTTAGCAATCCTAGCAGCCTGTATGCTTGATCCCCGATGGCTATACCTCTATACACACTAGGGTTTAACAATCCCTAAGGGGTCAGCTTAGTGGCTCTGCCAGGTGTTAGCAATCCTAGCAGCCTGTATGCTTGATCCCCGATGGCTATACCTCTATACACACTAGGGTTTAACAATCCCTAAGGGGTCAGCTTAGTGGCTCTGCCAGGTGTTAGCAATCCTAGCAGCCTGTATGCTTGATCCCCGATGGTTATACCTCTATACACACTAGGGTTTAACAATCCCTAAGGGGTCAGCTTAGTGGCTCTGCCAGGTGTTAGCAATCCTAGCAGCCTGTATGCTTGATCCCCGATGGTTATACCTCTATACACACTAGGGTTTAACAATCCCTAAGGGGTCAGCTTAGTGGCTCTGTCAGGTGTTAGCAATCCTACCAGCCTGTATGCTTGATCCCCGATGGTTATACCTCTATACACACTAGGGTTTAACAATCCCTGAGGGGTCAGCTTAGTGGCTCTGTCAGGTGTTAGCAATCCTAGCAGCCTGTATGCTTGATCCCCGATGGTTATACCTCTATACACACCAGGGTTTAACAATCCCTAAGGGGTCAGCTTAGTGGCTATGGCAGGTGTTAGCAATCCTAGCAGCCTGTATGCTTCATCCCCGATGGCTATACCTCCATACACACTAGGGTTTAACAATCCCTAAGGGGTCAGCTTAGTGGCTCTGTCAGGTGTTAGCAATCCTAGCAGCCTGTATGCTTCATCCCCGATGGCTATACCTCTATACACACTAGGGTTTAACAATCCCTGAGGGGTCAGCTTAGTGGCTCTGTCAGGTGTTAGCAATCCTAGCAGCCTGTATGCTTGATCCCCGATGGTTATACCTCTATACACACCAGGGTTTAACAATCCCTAAGGGGTCAGCTTAGTGGCTATGGCAGGTGTTAGCAATCCTAGCAGCCTGTATGCTTCATCCCCGATGGTTATACCTCTATACACACCAGGGTTTAACAATCCCTAAGGGGTCAGCTTAGTGGCTCTGTCAGGTGTTAGCAATCCTAGCAGCCTGTATGCTTGATCCCCGATGGCTATACCTCTATACACACTAGGGTTTAACAATCCCTGAGGGGTCAGCTTAGTGGCTCTGTCAGGTGTTAGCAATCCTAGCAGCCTGTATGCTTGATCCCCGATGGCTATACCTCTATACACACTAGGGTTTAACAATCCCTAAGGGGTCAGCTTAGTGGCTCTGTCAGGTGTTAGCAATCCTAGCAGCCTGTATGCTTGATCCCCGATGGCTATACCTCTATACACACTCGGGTTTAACAATCCCTAAGGGGTCAGCTTAGTGGCTCTGTCAGGTGTTAGCAATCCTAGCAGCCTGTATGCTTGATCCCCGATGGCTATACCTCTATACACACTCGGGTTTAACAATCCCTAAGGGGTCAGCTTAGTGGCTCTGTCAGGTGTTAGCAATCCTAGCAGCCTGTATGCTTGATCCCCGATGGCTATACCTCTATACACACTCGGGTTTAACAATCCCTAAGGGGTCAGCTTAGTGGCTCTGTCAGGTGTTAGCAATCCTAGCAGCCTGTATGCTTGATCCCCGATGGTTATACCTCTATACACACCAGGGTTTAACAATCCCTAAGGGGTCAGCTTAGAGGCTCTGTCAGGTGTTGGCAATCCTAGCAGCCTGTATGCTTCATCCCCGATGGCTATACCTCTATACACACTAGGGTTTAACAATCCCTGAGGGGTCAGCTTAGTGGCTCTGTCAGGTGTTAGCAATCCTAGCAGCCTGTATGCTTGATCCCCGATGGCTATACCTCTATACACACTAGGGTTTAACAATCCCTAAGGGGTCAGCTTAGTGGCTCTGTCAGGTGTTAGCAATCCTAGCAGCCTGTATGCTTGATCCCCGATGGCTATACCTCTATACACACTCGGGTTTAACAATCCCTAAGGGGTCAGCTTAGTGGCTCTGTCAGGTGTTAGCAATCCTAGCAGCCTGTATGCTTGATCCCCGATGGCTATACCTCTATACACACTCGGGTTTAACAATCCCTAAGGGGTCAGCTTAGTGGCTCTGTCAGGTGTTAGCAATCCTAGCAGCCTGTATGCTTCATCCCCGATGGCTATACCTCTATACACACTAGGGTTTAACAATCCCCAAGGGGTCAGCTTAGTGGCTCTGTCAGGTGTTAGCAATCCTAGCAGCCTGTATGCTTGATCCCCGATGGCTATACCTCTATACACACTAGGGTTTAACAATCCCCAAGGGGTCAGCTTAGTGGCTCTGTCAGGTGTTGGCAATCCTAGCAGCCTGTATGCTTGATCCCCGATGGCTATACCTCTATACACACTAGGGTTTAACAATCCCTAAGGGGTCAGCTTAGTGGCTCTGTCAGGTGTTGGCAATCCTAGCAGCCTGTATGCTTGATCCCCGATGGTTATACCTCTATACACACCAGGGTTTAACAATCCCTAAGGGGTCAGCTTAGTGGCTCTGTCAGGTGTTAGTAATCCTAGCAGCCTGTATGCTTGATCCCCGATGGTTATACCTCTATACACACCAGGGTTTAACAATCCCTAAGGGGTCAGCTTAGTGGCTCTGTCAGGTGTTAGCAATCCTAGCAGCCTGTATGCTTCATCCCCGATGGCTATACCTCTATACACACTAGGGTTTAACAATCCCTGAGGGGTCAGCTTAGTGGCTCTGTCAGGTGTTAGCAATCCTAGCAGCCTGTATGCTTGATCCCCGATGGTTATACCTCTATACACACTAGGGTTTAACAATCCCTAAGGGGTCAGCTTAGTGGCTCTGTCAGGTGTTAGTAATCCTAGCAGCCTGTATGCTTGATCCCCGATGGTTATACCTCTATACACACCAGGGTTTAACAATCCCTAAGGGGTCAGCTTAGTGGCTCTGTCAGGTGTTAGCAATCCTAGCAGCCTGTATGCTTCATCCCCGATGGCTATACCTCTATACACACTAGGGTTTAACAATCCCTGAGGGGTCAGCTTAGTGGCTCTGTCAGGTGTTAGCAATCCTAGCAGCCTGCATGCTTCATCCCCGATGGCTATACCTCTATACACACTAGGGTTTAAAAATCCCTAAGGGGTCAGCTTAGTGGCTCTGTCAGGTGTTAGTAATCCTAGCAGCCTGTATGCTTGATCCCCGATGGTTATACCTCTATACACACCAGGGTTTAACAATCCCTAAGGGGTCAGCTTAGTGGCTCTGTCAGGTGTTAGCAATCCTAGCAGCCTGTATGCTTCATCCCCGATGGCTATACCTCTATACACACTAGGGTTTAACAATCCCTAAGGGGTCAGCTTAGTGGCTCTGTCAGGTGTTAGCAATCCTAGCAGCCTGTATGCTTCATCCCCGATGGCTATACCTCTATACACACTAGGGTTTAACAATCCCTGAGGGGTCAGCTTAGTGGCTCTGTCAGGTGTTAGCAATCCTAGCAGCCTGTATGCTTGATCCCCGATGGTTAACAATCCCTAAGGGGTCAGCTTAGTGGCTCTGTCAGGTGTCAGCAATCCTAGCAGCCTGTATGCTTCATCCCCGATGGCTATACCTCTAATATCGTGTATAGAGAAGCATTGCTGTAAAGTAGATTTTTTTAGATACCCATACGAAGGTGTTTATAATCAAAAAGAAATATCCAAAAAATACAGCCGAAAAAAAAGTCCCTATCCATACAGACGGAGTCGTAGGCACAGCTAGTATAAATATATATATATATATATATATATATATATATATATATATATATATATATACAGGGTGTCCCAGTATATGTGTCCACCCTTCAGTATATATATTTGAATCACCTGTATTTCCGTGACCAACGAAATACAACGGATTTCCCCCCAATGTAAATAGGCTTGTAATATAATTATTAATTATGTTTATTACTTATTGAAAAAGGTTATTTTAAACACATTCTTCAATACTCCTGCTTAAAGTAACCACCTTACTCAGGAACGTGCTTAGTTATGCTGCTCTCCCGTAACTAAGGTTTTTGGAATGAAATGTCACCACTCCCAAGCGAGAATCGAACCCAGAACCCCATAAGCATGGAGTGTTAACGCCTTCGGATCTCCATTGGAGTAATTGTCTACCGAAAGGTTAGGATTAATTAATTCCTCTCAGAGGAGGGAGGTTTGGAATTACCAGACCTTGCGAAGTAATTCCACAGGGAATCATCTTCATTTGCGGGATAGATTCGGCGCGTCGTAAATCAATTATTCTACTGCAGGCTAATCAGCGAGATGTCTTATCTTGGGATCCTCTAGATTAGGACTGGGTTTCTGTCAACACAAAACTCGGTATTTTATTGTAATTTAAATTGTAATTATAGCGCGTTCAGTTAGATTGATAAAGTCAAATCCCCATTTTGTTAAATTCTTAAGGAAATATTCCCTACGGTTCCGCCACATATTTCTACAAATTTGTATCGTACCTAGTAGTCAACGAAAATGACAGCCGTTTAAATTATATATATATATATATAAATCACGTGTCTGTCTGTTTTTTGTTTGTTTGTTCCTTATACAAATCTACACCGTTTGACCGATTTTGACCAAACTTGGCACACAGGTAGGTCTTGATACGAGAAATCCCGTAGGCTAGGTCAAAATAGTCAAATTTCAAAATTTGGTCAAAAGGTCAATAGTTTTGTTCAATAAAAATTGGCTACACTGAACCATTCAGATTGGGACGGCCATTTTGAATCGACAGCAGCCTCTCCTACTAGCCTCTGCCGGTATTATTATGAACTAAAACAAATTCACATCGTTTGACCGATTTTCGTAACTGGGTTTAGACAAGTAGATCTTGATACGGGGAGAGTCATAGGCAGTCATATGGCACACTGGGTAACAGCTAGTATATAAACGGAAAAACTAAAACACAATCCTGAATAGGCTTAATGCCTATATAAAAAATCATTAAAAGTATATGATTTATCTTCCACCACACACCTCCGCCCAAAACAAAACAACAAAAATCATCTAGGTCGAAAAAATGATATGACGTCATGTAAAGTTTCAAATTAAATATAATTTAACATAGCTACTTTTCTTCGGAGGAAAGTGATAACACAAATGAAAAAAACTGTTCGTTTAAATTGAAGTTTCAATTCTAAAAACAGTTTAACAGTTAACCCTGGACGCATACTAGTTTAAAAAAATAATAATTTCTTCTTCTAATAATTCCTGACAATCAATTAAACAACTGTTCAAAGGTTTGGCCCCTGGGAGCAATACAGGCATCACATAGCACTTAGACAGACTGGATGGTATTTGTGCATTGCTCTTCTGTAATGTGTTCCCAGGCCTATCTGATGCAATGCATGAGGCTTCCTTGTGTCAATGGGCTCCCTGTAGACCAAATCGACAGTTGTGCAGCCCACCACGGGAAGACCGTCCGAAATTGGTTGGACACCAACTATCCATGGTGGTGGGCCGGCTCCATCTTCAGACCTCACGTTCTTGGAGTTCTAGGCATCCATTAAAGATTTTGTCTACAAGGAGCCCATTGGCTCAAGGGAGGGGCCTCCAGCGCTAGGCTTTCCCGCACCACCGAATCATCTAGCCATCCGAGTATTACGCAGCCTAAAGGCTAGCAATCTAGAACTTGGAATAGTTGTCAACTAAAGGGGTCTCCCGTGGTATAGTGGCTAGCACCTTAGATTCATAAGCGGGAGATGGTGGGTTCGATCCCCACCGGCGAAGTTGTCAACTAAAACGCTATTACACACAAAAAAAATAAATTTTTTTTTTCTGAACTAAGTGGTCTTTTCATTTAATTTTAAGATATAGCAGGGGCTTCACCCCCCGCAGCTCCCCCCCCCCTAATATACTGCCGATGTACTTTGCCAGTTCATCAACCAGCCATCTTGACAACTACTGCCCACGTGCCCGCTCATCTATAGATAACAGGGCTATACACCCTACACCAAGCAGCCATGACGACAGCTACTGCCCACGTGCCTGCTCATCCATAGATAACAAGGCTATAACCCTTCACCAACCAGCTATCTTGACAGCTACTGCCCACGTGCCTGCTCATCCTTAGATAACAAGGCTATACACCCTACACCAACCAGCCATCTTGACAACTACTGCCCACGTGCCTGCTCATCCTTAAATAACAAGGCTATAACCCTTCACCAACCAGCCATCTTGACAGCTACTTCCCACATGCTTGCTCATCCATAGATAACAAGGCTATACACCTTACACCAACCAGCCATCTTGACAACTACTGCCCACTTGCCTGCTCATCCTTAGATAACAAGGCTATACACCCTACACCAACCAGCTATGTATCTTGACAGCTACTGCCCACTTGCCCGTTCATCCATACATAACAAGGCTATAACCCTTCACCACCCAGCCATCTTGACAACTACTGCCCACGTGCCCGCTCATCCGTAGATAACAAGGCTATAACCCTTCACCAGCCAGCCATGTTGACAGCTACTGCCCACGTGCCCGCTCATCCATAGATAACAAGGCTATAACCCTTCACCACCCAGCCAACTTGACAACTACTGCCCACGTGCCCGCTCATCCGTAGATAACAAGGCTATAACCCTTCACCAACCAGCCATGTTGACAGCTACTGCCCACGTGCCCGCTCATCCATAGATAACAAGGCTATACACCCTTCACCAACCAGCCATCTTGACAGCTACAGCCCACGTGCCCGCTCATCCATTGATAACAAGGCTATACTCCCTTCATTGCTTTGACGCAGCCCGAAACTTCAGACCCTCAAAGCCGCGGTCTTAGAAATACTTTGCCAGCTTAATTATCAACTTCTCCGGAGGATAAATTCGCCTGGTTATTAGTTGCCGAAGTTGGAGCAATTTTCTGCCCGCAAGTTCCGGCTCTAGAGCAATTTCCCCTCTCTAGATTAAATTGGATTCTTGAGAAGTTTCTCGAGGTGGATACTTTTCTAGATGATTTTCAAAACATTTCTTTTACCCAGTAAAAGATTTATTTTAGCGCTTTTTCTCCCTCCCTTCACAGGGAAGTAATCAATACAGAAGAAATTTCCACGTTTCAAAAACCATAGATTACAAGAAAATGAAACAGTGTCAGAAAATAATGTTCAACATTTTCTATGTGTGTGTATATATATATATATATATATATATATATATATATATATATATATATATATATATATATATATATATATGTGTGTGTGTGAAATAAAAGTATTTAATGACAGCTCTAACCAAAATAATAACTGTTTCTATTTCAACTTTTCCAAATGACACTAGGATAAGAACGGATTCGCGCTAAGATGACGCGCTGTGAGTCGGTCCTGTGGTTTTACTTTTGGAATATTGTTATAGATATGGACTTTCAAATGGTTTCATTTGACACCCCACGTTTATCTAAATGTACCTAGAAGCCTTTAAGGGAAAAAGCGTAATCGCTAAGAGTTTATTGGCGCAAGTATCGCTTGAGAAGTGTGTTTCAATAAGCTGATTCTACTGGTAAACGAACTTGCCCTGACGTTTCAGAAACATGCGACATTTTAATGACCTATAAGGTCTGAAACGATATTTCTCATTGGCAACTCCGCCTTGTAACACAAGGTTATGAAGGGAAATGCAGCACGCGCTAAACCAGTATGTCAACATAATTAACTTCTGTTTTGAAATTAATATTTCTGTTGATATTTTTTGTTATATTCTAAATGGATTCTGTTAATTTTATAGATTTATTACCATTTACCGTTTGTAAAATTGTAACATTATCATAATGAAAACTATGCTGTTTCTTGATGGTATGATTTGCTAATGCTGTAGTATTGATATTTTTACTGTTATTACAATTAGAAATGTGTTGTGTCCTTCCTTTTGAATTTGACAAGCGTTATTTTAGCGACCTTTAGGGTCTGAAACGACATTTCTCATCGGCAACTCCGTTTTGCGCAACAAGGTTATGAAGGTAAAGTAGACACGCGCCATGGATGGGAACGGGCTATATCAATACAGTCCGCTCTCAATAGCACATTTCCGGTAACAAATACAAGTTGAAATTACAGCCAATTATAAGTTATTATAATAAAAATCTGGACGTTTTTAGAAGTCAAATGGTTATTTATGGAAACCATATTTTAACTGCCTATATATATATATATATATATATATATATATATATATATATATATATACTTTAAAATTAATTCAATTATTTTGCAACGAACCGACCTATACCAGACATAAATACAATTACTTTATCCGATTTAAGCAAAACAATACGAACTAACACACTGTATGAATGGGAGAGAGATTGGTCAAAGAGTACATGCAAATTAAAAGAAATTAAGAACACGACAAGAACTTGGAAAACAGAACAATTTTCTCGTCAGGACGACGTAATTTTATCCAGGCTTCGGATAGGCCACACCTGACTTACCCACTCATACTTACTGGAGAGAAAGGAAAGGCCAACGTGTAGACAGTGTAACAGAACTCTAACTGTTAACCCTTTCCGTGCTATAAACGAATATATTCGTTCTCTAAAAAAATGCTCTGAGTGCGAAGCACGAATATATTCGTGCAGCCGGGACTTTCCTCAGAGTGCGACATACGAATATATTCGTTTTCATATTCGTTGTATAATCTCTGCTTCCAGAAAGCCCAGAGATCTCTTGTATCACGCTGTACAACTAGTCTAGTTACTTAGCTATCCGTTAGATAGCAGAAGAATGTCTTTACGTGTGTTTTTCCCGGTTTTATTGTGAGTGGAAGCTAACTTTATCTCGAGCGGAGTGTCCTAGACCACCTGAAAGGTCCATTACCACCAATTCAGACTGTACTTAGGCGGCTACCTGCAGGGGTTGGCTTGTTATTTCTACTGTTTGCAGACACTTTACTAAAATTTGCTAAACCTTTTCCCACCTTTAGGCTAAATTAGGTGTGGGGAAATATGACCCTAACAAATATTTCTCAGTACTAGTTTTGGTTTATTATTTATTTTTATATTTATAAGTTTATTATTAATATTTTTGTTATATACCTACTATTTATTTCTAATTCATTACTTTATTATTATATTACTATTTACTAATTAATAGTAATTAATATACTACTTATTTTTTTTATTATTATTTTTTTACGGCGCATCTACATGTAGGTCATTAGCGCCTATACTACTTATTATAAATAAATTTGTTTAGAAAATAAATACAAAACACAAATTTTAAAAAAGTGTTGTTTTTTTTCCAGCAAGTAATTATTGGACGTAACCAGTTTTATGAGTTGCATATAAAAATAAAATGATTAGTTTTTAGTAAAAAAAGACCCAGTTATTTACTAAATAATTACTTATTGTAGATAACTGTACAGATTGTAAATTATCAATAAAGATCAATCAATATTTTTAAAAAATTACTAAATAAATTGAAGAATCATAACAATGATATAAATCATAAAATGGGTAAAATGAAGAGAAGAGAAAGTGTTTTCATGAATATTTTGATAAAAGGGTGCATTCATACTAACAGGGCTAATAGTGCTAAATTTAAAACTAAAATATTTCGGAAACAATTGAAATATTATTTTAGAAACTGTTTATTTATTAATTTTAATAAGAAACTTGTTATAATAATTGAAAAGGTCACACTAAAGTACACACAATTAATGAAATTAGCATCTTAAATTACAACAAAACAAGCAATTTTGCATGTCCCCTGTTATATATCTACGTAATAAGAGCGACCCAAGGTGGGAGCTCTGTCTGAGTATAGTCTTGTTCCAAACCAAAGTCCCACGCGGAGGGTGGAAAATAGGCTAGCACTGGGGGTAGCATCAGCTCTCAAAGCTCGTAGCACCCGGCGGTCGGTCCCTCTCAGATCCGCTAGCATTCTAAGGGTTAAACATATACTGACAGACTGTAGACAACGCAGCGACTTGACAATTCCTTACAACTTACACGACTTACTTACTGAAGGTAGTCCGTACATACATATACTCCTTACACACTTAAAAGCAGCACACTTATATTCAAAGGTATAACTATATGTAATATTTTATTTTGGTTTTATTTAATAGCAACATCTTGTTTTTTCTCTTTGATTTTTCTTTATATTTTATTTTGTTTTATTGGGTAGACTGACTAATATTTAACGGACCTTTCTTCTGTCGTCCCAATGAGCTCATCGCCACTGTTTCGGAGCTCACATGACATAAATAATAATAATAATTATTTTGGAGAATGTTTATATTATTTCAGGAAACTGCTGGTTTCTAGGATGTGGTATCGATCGAGAGGCGTGGGCATCCTGCTGTATTTCTAATAATAAATGCGACCTTTCTGTTCCTCGACGGAAGGTAACACGGTCAGAGCTAAAGGCTCATGGATCTACAGCTAAAGCGATCACGGCTATAGACGTCATAGAGTGGGGGGTGTCTTACCAACTCTGGCGGCTTGGTGTTGGGGAGTTGTGTTCAATAATCAGATCATGCTCAGAACAGTTACTGACAAAATATATATCTATCAATTATTATTCAGGTAAAAATTACGTGTAATGACTTGGGTCTAGAGATTCTGTTTACTACTTTTAGGGTTTCGAAGTTACCTGTGTATATATATATATATATATATATATATATATATATATATATATATATAAAGGGGAAGGTGTTGTACCTTTGACCACTTTGCAAATTTGAATTTTTCTTAGCTTGAATATTAAGGCTAAATTCATTTTTTAGCACTTTCCTCCGAAGGAAAGTAGCTATTGAGGTTGCACTCATGACGGAATTTTTGAAAAATTTCTTCGAATCTTTATCGATCCTACATAGTAGACACCGAAAATGACCCCAGTAAAAATTTATATGTATATATATATATATATATATATATATATATATGCATTTATATATATATATATATATATATATATATATATATATATATATATATATATATATAGTTATATATGTGTCCGTTAACACGATACCGGCCAGAGTTTTTGTTTCTTCCCCACGAAACTTGGTATGTAGTATTCCTCAATCAAACGATTGAACGAGTTCGTTAACCAACAAAATCGGTCCATCTGGAGAGGGGGTTTACTCCGGAGCCAAACTAGTTATTTGCCAATACCAGCCTTGTATTGTTCAATGTTGTATTTCAACGAAACTCTGTATTTTTTCTGGTCAACTAAAGAGAAAAATGTGTTGTAAAAATAAACTAAATCGGTTCATTAGGAGGGGGGGGGGTTTATTCCGGACCCTAATTACTAATATACTCATACCGGCCGTAATTTCTGCTGTATTGTAACGAAACGCGGTATACGTCCTGGCTATCTAATAAGGAAGAAGTGTTGTGAAAATGAACTAAATCGGTCTATCGGAAGGGGGGGGGGATTTAATTTGTACTATGTTTCAATTGAATTGAAACAGGTGTTATTTATGTTTTTATTTTATTTCTAAAAAATATACTTTAATTAATATTATATAGGTTATTTTAAGAAAATTTTTCAGGAATGCACTTGACCCTATCCAATTCTGAGGAAAGTGCTTAGTTATGCAGCTCCTGCGTGACGAATTTTTTTATTTCATTGTAATTAGCATTCTATTGCTTATAATATTTAATTTTTTCAAGGTTCTAGTTTTACATTTAATATTTTTTATTAATTTCTTAAAAAATAATCGTACAGTGGTCAAAGGTACAACATGTAGTTGTACCTTTGTCCTTGGGGTGTTGTACCTCTGACCACGTAAAAACAATACAGCAGTGCAGAAAAAGAATGTATTCAGCAATATTGTAAATTATTGTAAGTTTAATAAATACAGGACAAGGATGTAAGCATAATAAAAAGCTATTATTGATATTATGTTATGCTTAATATGCTGAAAAATCCAGTCCAATCGATAAAGGTTTTAACTGTGAAGCAGATCCACTAGCAATAGTAGGGTATGGAAGTTTAGCCACAATGTCTTCAACATCAATATCATACAAATTTCCATCTTTTCTCATTAGACATTTAGAACCACAGAAATCTGCGACTAAATATATAATAGTCTTTTTACTTTTATTTTTAACAAGTATACAATTTCCTTTTTCCAAAGCATATTTTTCAAATTGTTGCTGGTCATCTACAAAACTCGCGACGGATATCACACGGACCACCGTCGTTTTCTCCTGAAGAAATTTCCTTGTCAGTATCAGAATCTTAACTGTCATTAGAATAATTTTCTTCTCATTTACCACTTTTTTAGGAAGGGTTTTATTTGTATGTGGTGTCTTACGTTTAGGGTGGTGCTTTCGTTTTGTTTTTTTTTCACCTTCAATAATTAGCTTTTCAGGAATATCTGTCAGGATACGAGGTTTCCCTTTAGGCCAGCCCCTATTTGATATTTTCCTTGCCAGCGCTGTTGGATGAGGTCTTACAACTTCAAGTGGAACGATAAGGGGCGATAGGTTCGAACTGCTACACTGAGGATGTATAAAGTCAGTTTGAACTTATTTCATTTATTATTTTTTAAATTCTTTGAACAATTGCAGCAACCAATATTAATTATTTTTTTAAAAAAATTGTAGCAGAAGAATATAAAAGTTGAATTATGAAAATATTACTCAGGTGTGTTGTACCTTTGACCTGGTCAAAGGAACAACACCTAGTCGTGGTCAGAGGAACAACACCCTGGTAGTGCAAATTATAAAGCATGCTAAAAATTTTAGGGTTAAGATAAATCAATTTCAGAAGCTACACCATATTTCTTATTTTAATAGCTACTTTGTCAAACAATTTCCATCTAAAAAGACATAATACAAAAAATGTTATCAATAAATGTAAGGCAAAACGTCATCAATAAATAACTAACATTTTTATGATAGAAATGGATAAGTATTGTTTGCAAGAATCCTCTTTGACTTGAATGATCCAAAGTAGGTTACACAAGCCCTCTAGTGAAGGAGCTAAACACTAATTAGACCAAAATTTATAAAATGTTGCTACAAGCCGCCACAGCCTCGGTGGCCAAAGGTACAATATGGTCAGAGGTACAACACCTTCCCCTATATATATATATATATATATATATATATATATATATATATATATATATATATGTATATATGTATATATATATATATATATGTATATATGTATATATGTATATATATATATATAATATATATGTGTATGTATGTAGAGAATATATATAGTGACTACCAGTGCTTCGTAACGTAAGATAAGTTATTATTTTATTGCGTTAAATAATGTATATTCAAAATTAAAGCTACTATAAAATTTTGTGCAGTTTATTATAGCACGGTTCCCGTCACACTATATGTTATTTATCAATTGATAAGTAATCGAAGTATAATGTTTCTGGACACTGAGGCGCTCCGGACCAGTGTCAACAAACAGATATCCTATAGATAACTCGTTATCTATAGGATACCAGTAACAGGCTAAAATTCGTTGTCAATAATAAATGTACGCTAAAATTTTAAAATTCATGTTTCCAAGTTGGAAACACCCATTATAATTGCGAGCATGACCAAGAAGTGTTCTGACTGGGGATGCTGATGAGTGAGGAGGCTGTGCGAGGGTTCGGGATATTATTACCTTGGACGGACCATCACCAGGTATAGCGTAAACTCTATGAGGGACAAAATCACAGTTTATTTTTAGTAATTCATTTTGTGCCATCATAGTTGAAATGAACCGCAAAAAAAAAAAAAAAAAAAGTAATATTATGAAATAGATACAGCTGACCTGTTATCGTTCTAGCAACACATGCTTTCTAGGCTTGCCTGCTCTAATCAACTAAACATTCAAGCCCCTGTAAAAATACTAAAACATTTCAACCAAAAAATCCTTTCTGTCAAGTGGTTTGGGCTCGGCGATGATTGGTCAGTGGGTGATTGGTATTTGACAAATATATAGTACATTTTGATGAATAAAAAAGAGGGTCAAGAAAAATAATGGATCAAGGTGGACGGAAAAACAATCAATCAGACTTGCCAAAATTGTAATTGTACTTCACATGGTCACATACGGGAATAATAATGATTTTGTAATAATATGAACAATTTCTTTCGCCATCAAAGTTAAAATTTCGCAGATTTACCTCCGTGGCTAACTCTACTGCGAACAGCTCACCAAAGGAAGGTATTAAAGCGATTCTCCTGTTGATGTATCTGTTCCCCGGTGCCTGCCAGTCGGCGGGTAGTGTTTCTAGTCCGGGGGGGGGGCGTTGATTTATTGGGTGTTACCGCACCCCCCCAACCACAAACCTCTTCCATATTTATTGGTGCTTTGGGCCGATACGGACGGAATTGGATGATTGGGCTAGTCCGACAAATACATCACTCTAGTTACCCATGGGTCTTCTTAGATATGCCCATGGGCTTTCTAGACAAACCCATGGGCTATTCTAGATAAACCCATGGGTCTTCCATCGACTTCTCATTCTTATCTGCTATTCTGGACTGGGTTATAGATACTATTCTTGAGTAGCACCATATTACCAAGATTCATGACGATAAAGCAAACGATTTTCACAATCTCCGTCATCATATTGCACTAGTATCTATAAAGAACCACAACTCAAAAATTGTTTTTAGTTCTGACTATAAAAGACATGGTAAATATCACTTTATCAACCATCAAAACTGTATGTAGGGGAAAGTCGGACAAAACCGGGCCCCAAAAAGTTTTTGATTTTTCCTGAACAGCTACAGGAATAATATTGCTTCTATTTCTATTTGAATGATAGATTAGTTCTTTAGTTCCAAATATAAATATGTTTTAGTGTAAAAGAACGAAATTTTGGAGGGTAAACAAATTATTTTGTGGAAGTACCCGGTTTTATCCGACCTGTACATAAAATAACATTTATAAAATATTGATATTTTACTAATGAAATATTTATTTATAACAATAAATTGGTACAATGGCCCTCCTACAATTACGCACATACGTGGGGTATAAAATCACAGAAGAAAAGTAATTTTGTATTGAATATATTAAGAATTTATAGTAATTTAAGATGATTGATCCGATTTGAAAGACGTTTAATAACAAAAAATACAAATAAAATTTCCATCGTGTTTCTCTGCATTACTAAAGGCTTCATGTGCCCATTCCTTACAGACACTGTATCCAATAGTCCGAGTGCCAGCAACGCACTTTTCATGAAGTGTTTTATGCATCTTGAAATTTTGCTATAATGTACATCTTAGGTAGATAAGAAGGTAAATATGTGTTTCCTGGACATACCTTGGAACACCAGGTACTGTGCATAGGGGAAAGGTGCAAACCAATATTGCCCAAAAATAGAGTTTTATTCAGAAGCCAACTATCTTTAATGTAAAATTAAGACAATTTTACAATGAATAATAAATATGGCAGACAGTTTTAAGGGGTATAACACGTAAAAATTAAAAAAAAAAATTAATTGTTTTTATCCTAATATTAAATGAGAGTTTTATTTTCGCTGCCATTAAAACCGGAACAGCTGTACAAGATTATGTGAGCAAGAACCAATGAGAGCACAGAAAACAACCAACACTGCGCAGTCGTGTCATACATACACTCTTACGGTTACGCGCAGTGTATTGCAGTCTATCATAAGCAACATTTATTTTCATGTTTTCTGATAAAACCCCACAAAAGTGTCTGCCCTTTTGCAATTATTTTCAAATATGTTTATTGAAGACGCTGTTTAAATCGCAGCGCGAATAAAGCACTTCATTAATTATTAAAAATAAAAACTAGGTACTTAGTTTTTTTTTATTATTATCATTATAACCCCCTTAAAAGTGCCTGCCTTATTTATTATTAATTTGAAAATTGCCTTAATTTGCCATTTATTTCATTAATAATAGTTGGCTTCTGAATAAAACTATACTTTTAGGCAATATTGTTTTGCACCTTTCCCCTATGCGCAGTACCTGGTGCACCAAGGTATGTCCAGGAAACACATATATACCTTCTTATCTACCTAAGAGGTATATTATAGCAAAATTTCAGGAAGCATAAAACACTTGATGAAAAGTGCGTTGCTGGCTCTCGGTCTACAACCTTCCAGTGATTTTTACCTGGTGTAAAATTCATTACAAAAGAGACAGGCTTCTTCATTTTCCTCGTCTTGTTCATCCGATGTTGAGAAATTGTTTTAATGCAGAACTTCTTATTCTTCCGTGTTTTGACAGTTATTTGAATAGGGGCCTTAAAAGAGTTGTTTTTGCTTTCAGGATTTCTTTCCTGTTTTGGGGGGGGGGAGCTCCAGTTCCAAATTATAAGGTGAAGAAGTAAGAATTACTGTCTCTCCTCGTCCCTTGTTCGGCTATTTCACTACCTTGGGCCTTATTGAACTGGGTAAAGCCTTATTTTACTCAGGGATATTCAGAGAGGAGACACGGTAGTCTGCGTAGAAGTTGATGGTTGCTCATCATCGACTTTTGTATCAAAGCCTTTTTGCGATCATCGGTGTGCGAAGAAATCTCAGTTTCTAAACCCGTTTCAAGTTGATATTGCTTAGCCAAAGGGTTGTCAGTGAGTCAAATTAGGGCTATTTAGACCAAACGTTTTCGGATATTTCTGACTTAACTTGCGATTGTTCAAGTAAAGGATTATCCTCAACCTCCATTGGTCTTCCAGTTGCATCAGAGGGTGCAAAGAGGTAGTCTGGAAATAGATCATTGTTGAATGGTAATATCAAACCCTTAACTGCTGTCTGAGGAATCCCTGTCCTTAAATATGCAGCGAATAATAGATTAAAAACAGTTTAGTACCACGGTGCGAATGAAGCTCTTTTAAATATATTTTTTATGAACTAAGTGATTTTATTTAATTTATTTTTAAGGTTTTTATTACATATTTGTACCTTTTAAATCAAAATTTCTGGGGGGTGCAGCGCCAAAAAAAAAGAGACGTCCAAAACCGGGTACTACCCGGTCCTGTCCGACTACCAAGGTCCCGGTTTTATCCGACTACGCTATTATTCAGAAAAGAAGGATTAGCACTTCCCAAACATGGTCTAAATATTCTAAATTTTAATAATTTAAAATAACAGATAGAAAATGTGTTATCAAATGTTGTGCTTATCTAACACAAATCTTGAGGCAATCAGAAACTACAGACTAAAATCGGTGGAGTAAAAATCGATCGTTCTGAATTTGATTTTTTCCAAACATCGGCGCCAACGAACAAATAATCCTCATTGCCTTTTCGATATCTCCAAATAATATAGCGGATGTCTGCTACTAGTTTCATGCATTTTCCGACAGATAACAGCACTAATATACCCAAAATAGCCAGGTCCCGGTTTTACCCGCCTACCCGGTTTTATCCAACCTTCCCCTACCTAGCTTCAGAGCTTCTACACCAGAGGGCACTCTTCCTGTCTTAATGCTATTCCATCTACATAGGCAAGAGTGACACATTTTCAGTTGAGTTTTATTTTGAGTTGTGTCACTTTAGAAATACTAGTGGGATATCGTCGATACAGATCGAATGTGAAAAAAAAAAAAAAAAAAATCGATTTTCAACCTATACTGATTGCTGTTGGACTGCAAACTCTCGAATCTAAGGGTGGGTTTACACTAGGATAGTTATTGCAGGATATTCATATCAGAGTGAAATTGCGACTAATGTAAACCATGTAGAATTTATGTCTGCAATAAATTCTACATGGTTTACATTAGTCAGAATTTCTCTCTGATATACAGGGTGTCCCGTAAATGTCTAGTCATATTGTGAGAGGTGATAAAGGACCCTTAGGGGAACAAAAAATGTTCTATGACGATTTTCCGAATTCTCGCCCACAAGGGAGAAAACGTCGTTTTAATGTTTTATCGAGACAAACGTGGTTTTTAGCAGAATAGTCGTTGTAGCTCCGTCCCAGGTGGTACTACTAGAAAGGAAGTGAAACCAATCGAAAGCTGAGTAAATTTACTATAAGACTAGTTGGGAGTAAACGTAAAAATGAATGAATGTAAGTATGTATATCGTACCAAAAGAAAGCTATTCTAAATTTCCTGACATTTTCTTGATATTTCTTTCCAGTGTTACTCCTCAATGGGCAGGATCTGAGATTTCCGGGTTCCAGAAAAACTTCCTCATTTAACCAGCTTCCCATTCATGTATCACAACCCTGTGTTATTGAAGTATGTGAACGATTTAAGAACAAAAGTTAAAAAAAAAAAAATGGATCTGTGAAAAGAAAATTATATTTTTTTCTTCAGTCGTGTCATAGCTTCTGAGTGAGACACAGCGTTCCTTAAAGATCTCGTTTTTACTAGTGAAAAGTGGTGGTCAGTGGTCATATTTTCTTGTGAAAATTGGCACACTGATGGACAAAGTGTGAGTGCACACATCAGTGAAATATCCTTCACCCAGTCATCACCGTTTACCTACAATCTGTAAGTAAAGTTATCAATATTCACAGATTATTCAGCCCTCGCTGCTAGTAGACCTAGTGGTGGGGGGCTTGCCTGTGGTGACCCGCTCCTAGCGCATATAGGAGCCTCTTCAGCGTGGAAAATACTTTATCCCGCCAACACCATCCATTGACTACTAGCTGCCAGCTAGCCTGCTTGGCTCAGAGCGTACGTACTCGACTCCTGGCCAACAGTCAGCGGTTCGAATCTCCAGTATACTGCTTCTTTTTTTTTTTTCCTTTTTTTTTGCAAAAAAACAAAAAAAAAAAAAAAAAATTAATCACAATGTCTACTACGTTGGACAGTGAACAACAACTGACATTCATAGAATCAACATCAACACATGATGGGGAAAATTTCACTTTAGGGAGACGAAAACGCCTTCGTAAGAGGACATCAACCAACTTATCGCCCAAAGCAAAACAACAAAGGAGTATAAAAACACCAGAAGAGAAAAATACCTCAAACGCCAACAAAACACCTCCAACCGAAATAGTGAGTCAGAAGCCACCGAACATATATGTTCGAAAAATTAATAATTATAAATCCTTCTGCGCCCGACTTGGTCAAGCCGCCGGAGAAAAATCTTTCACCTGCAGAGCTCGTTTCAATGACATAGTCATTAGCTCTATTAATAGTGACGCCTACAGGGCAATTATTAAATGTCTTAATGAGATCGAAGCTGACTACCATTGTTACCAGCTACCTGAAGAGAAGGCATACCGAGTAGTCATCCGTAACCTTCACCAATCCACACCTCCAGAAGATATCGTAGCAGAGCTTAGTGAGCTAGGTTACCATGCAAAAAGGGTAATAAATGTTCGTCACCCAACGACTAAAGTGCAACTCCCGCTCTTCTTTGTGGACCTAGAGAAAACTGAGAAAAGCAAAGAAATTTATAAAGAAAAGTATTTACTTTACACCAAAATCTCAGTGGAGGAGCCTCGCCGTCGTAATCAGTTGCTCCAGTGCCATAAATGTCAGGAGTACAACCACACCAAGGGTTACTGTAATCACGCACCTAAGTGTGTGAAATGCGGCGAACAACATAAATCCGAAGATTGCCCAAAACCCATCAACGTACCAGCATCCTGCGCCAATTGCGGCGAGAACCACCCTGCGAACTACAAAGGATGTGAGGTCTACAAAGCGCTTCGGACTCTTCGAGCTCAAAGACAAAGAACCAGCAGTGCATCCCGTCAGAGCCAGGTTCCGGGAACTAGTGATAAAGAGGATCGACTCACACAGCAACTTCAGCCCTCTACATCATCCCTCACATCTAAACGTAGGCCAACCATCTCTTATGCCTCTCTTCTCTCCTCCAAGGAGAAGAAGGTGCAGCTAATGCCTCATCCTAATCCCACCCCACCACAAAAACCACCAACCACTTCCGCACGCAAAAATCTGTCACAATCCACGTCTTCAGCACCCCAACAAAATATTACAACAGAACACCCACCTAAATTTGCTAATGCTCCCCCAACCCCTAAAGCAGTTCCTCCCACTCCTACACCCCAAGACCCCTTTATTTTGTTTTCCACATTTTTAAACAAATTGGAAACGTTGTTAACCCCACTTATCTCCCTCATGACCTCCTTAATATCCGATATCCTTCCAAAGCTCCTTAAATGATATCCCCCAACTCCACTCCACTCTCCATAATCCTATGGAATGCTAACGGACTTACTACACGACGACTCGAGCTCCAACTCCTACTCACAGAAAAGAACATTGACATTGCACTAATTACAGAAACACACCTACTGACCACACAACACTTCTCAATCCCAGGATACGTGTGCTACAGAGCAGACCATCCGTCCAAGGCCAGGCATGGAGCAGCAGTAATGGTAAAAAATTCGTTGGCTCATTTTTCTCATTCCACTCTCTCAACAGATAGCATGCAGGTAAGCTCAATCTCCCTTTCCCTTTCTTCCAATGATATTATTGTTTCCGCTGCGTATTTTTCTCCGAACTTCACTATCTACCATCCTGAATTCCTTACTCTGTTCCAATCTTTCGGCCCTCGCTTCCTCATAGGGGCTGATTTCAATGCGAAACATCCCAGATGGGGAAGCCGTCTAACCAATCCTCGTGGCAGAATTCTGTACGACATCCTTCATTCCCAAAATTATGACACTATTTCCTCTGATTCTCCTACATACTGGCCAACCGATCCTTCTCGCACACCTGACCTGGTTGACTTCTTCATCACTTCTGGCCTACGTGGAATATCATACTCGGTTCAGTCACTGCTTGAACTTTCATCCGACCACTCAGCCATCCTACTCGTCCTGAATACATTTCCTCTACCACGTTCCCGAATTCCCTCCCTTACCCCAGGGCCTATGAACTGGGAGTTATTTCGCTCTCAACTATCTCAATCCATAAACCTCAATATACCTCTGAAATCCTCATCTGACGTAGACGAGGCTGTCTCGATGTTCATGAAAGCGATACAAGACTGCGCCCTGAACTCCTGCAGACCAAGATCACGTCTTCCCTTTCGTCCGAAACCCCAGCTACCCGATCACATCCTCACTATCTTATCTGCTAAGCGCCAAGCAAGGGCTCGCTGGCAGAGTTCCCGTTATCCATCTGACCACGCTAACTTTAATAGACTTACCCGACTCCTAAAAAAAGCCTTATCCACATTCCGATCTGAATCATTCAACGACTACCTACAATCACTTACCACCGAAGATAATTCCCTTTGGCAAGCCACCCGCAAAATCCTTAATTTCCCTACTGTTCCCCAACCTCTCCAGCGCAGTGATGGAAGTTGGGCCAGAAGCGATGATGATAAAGCTGAACTATTCGCTTCTCACCTAGAATCCATCTTTTCTCCTCATCCCGAAACAAATTCTCCCCAGGATGTAGAAATATTCGATAACCTTAACTGCCCTCTTCCTCTATCTCTTCCTCCTAAAGCATTCCATCCTTCAGAAATCAAATATATCATCAAACATCTTCCCCGAAAATCTCCTGGTTGCGACCATATAACAGCTCCAATCCTAAAAAACTTACCACAGAAAGCAATTATTTTCCTTACATACATATACAACGCAATCCTCAGAACTACCTATTTCCCCATTTCATGGAAACACTCTGTCATAATCCTTATACCTAAACCACAGAAACCCCCCAAGAATCCATCTTCCTATCGTCCTATCAGTTTGCTCCCAATTATGTCCAAAATATTTGAAAAACTCCTCCTCAAAAGAATTCTGTCCACTATCCCTCCCAACTCCATACCAGATCATCAGTTTGGGTTCCGTGCTCAGCACTCAACCATTCAACAATGTTTCAGCGTTGTAGACACCATTTCCCATGCGCTGGAAAGTAAAAACTACTGCACGAGTGCCTTTCTCGACGTCGCCCAAGCGTTCGATCGTGTTTGGCACCCGGGGTTATTATACAAAGTACGGCGCATACTTCCTCACACATACTTCCTAATCCTACAGTCCTACCTATCAAGCCGTTCCTTCCAAGTAAGATCTGGTTCCACATTATCTAGTTCCCATCCTATTTCCTCCCGTGTACCACAGGGAAGTATTCTCGGTCCTATCCTTTACCTTCTGTACACCGCTGACGTTCCTACCCATCCAAATACTCATCTAACGACATATGCTGATGATACAGCCATTTTTTCCTCCTCCCCTGATCCCGAAGCTGCTTCCCTTCACCTGCAGGAACATCTAGACTCTGTTGAGGATTGGTGCAACAGGTGGAAAATCCATGTGAATCCAGAGAAATGCAGCCAAATAACATTCACTCTCAATAAAAGGACTTGCCCACCAGTTCACATATTCAGTCAAGAACTTCCTGTATCCAACGAAGTGCGCTACCTGGGATTAATACTAGACAGCAGACTAACTTGGAACCCACACACCCGATTGAAAAGACAGGAACTGAACAGGAGATACGGACTACTTCGACGACTATTGGGACCTTCATCAAAACTCACAATACAGAACAAACTCACTATATACAAAACCATCATCAGACCTATTTGGACGTACGGACTGGAACTGTGGGGAACAACCAAAAGATCAAATATACAGAGAATACAGGCATTCCAATCCAAAGTCCTACGCAAAATAGTTAATGCCCCTTTTTACGTTTCCAATAAAACCCTTCATCATGACCTCAAAATCCCTTTCATCCATGAACTAGCTAAATCCCGATTCCTAACCTTTCACTCCAAACTATCTGCTCATCCCAATCCCAGAGCTCAATCCCTCTCCTCTCAATCCCACCCCGAAAACCCTCCTAGGAGGCTAAAGAGATCTTGGCCTCGTGATCAACTTCGCACTTAAAGGACAAATAAAAGCGTTTAACTAGGAAGTGTCAATTATGATTGGCTCCTTCCAAATTTCTATTTAAATTATATTTTATCATTTCATTTATTGTTTTTTTTTTTCCTATTATTATTCTTATTATTATTTTTTCCCCTTTTATTTATCTTTTTTTTTTCTTTTTTTTTTTCTTTTAATAATTTAAGTATGTACCATTTTTTTTTCTTTTCTGTAACCTCATTATGTGAAATAATAAAAATGTCTTTATTTATCACAATTAACCAATGTACTGTATTATTTGTGCAGATGTTAATAAACGCTTTATTATAAAAAAAAAACAAAAAAAAATTTTTTCTTCAGTTTATTCAAAAAGCTGAAGAGAAATATTTATTTTTATAAATGTTTACATAAATATTAAGTACATATTTACTTAAAACAATAAAAAAAATTACTTCCTTGAATATAAAAAAATATCCTAAAACAGTAAATAAATAAAATACACATTTATTTTGAATTTATTAATTCAGGTAACTAATACTGGGTCCAGGAGGCGGCCATTAAGGAACCCCAACCATACATTAACCTCAAAAATTATGATTTTTACCTAGATAACGAATTTGAACACATTTTTACAGGACTATGTACATATCATTTATGAGGGATAGGATATTTAATTACCACAACAAACACACGAGAATCCCAGGGCGGTTCACAAGCGTAGCCATCAGTATCAATTCAAGGTAAAGCATTTGTTTTCTAATTATAAATGCCTGTAAAAATGTGTTCAAATTCGTTATCTCGGTAAAAATAATAATTTTTGAGGTTAATGTATGGTTGGGGTCCTTAATGGCCGCCTCCTGAACCCAGTATTAGTTACCTGAATTAATAAATTCAAAATAAATGTGTATTTTATTTATTTACTGTTTTAGGAATTTTTTTTTATATTCGTGGAAGTAATTTTTTTTATTGTTTTAAGTAAATATTTACTTAATAATTATTTAAACATTTATAAAAATAAATATTTCTCTTCAGCTTTTTGAATAACTGAAGAAAAAAATATAATTTTCTTTTCTCAGATCCATGTTTTTTTTTAAACTTTTGTTCTTAAATCGTTCACATACTTCAATAACACAGGGTTGTGATACATGAATGGAAAGCTGGTTAAATGAGGAAGTTTTTCTGAAACCCGGAAATCTCAGATCCTGCCCATTGAGGAGTAACGCTGGAAAGAAATATCAAGAAAATGTCAGGAAATTTAGAATAGCTTTCTTTTGGTACGATATACATACTTACATTCATTCATTTTTACGTTCACTCCCAACTAGTCTTATAGTAAATTTACTCAGCTTTCGATTGGTTTCACTTCCTTTCTAGTAGAACCACCTGGGACGGAGCTACAACGACTATTCTTCTAAAAAGCACGTTTGTCTCGATAAAACATTAAAACGACGTTTCCTCCCTTGTGGGCGAGAATTCGGAAAATCATCATAGAACATTTTTTATTCCCCTAAGGGTCCTCTATCACCTCTCACAATATGACTAGACATTTACGGGACACCCTGTATATTTTTTTTTTTTTTTTTTTTATTGATTGGAAGGGCGTATTCAACCGTGGGAGGTCATGGGCACCCAACAAAGGAAGGAGTTTCTTAAATCAATTTAAATATACTCTCAGCTAGTAGTTTTCTCTTTTTCCTAAAAGCCTCTCTAATTTCTACCTCGAGCTTTACCAAGTTGTCCCGCGTGCTTCTACCTCGTCGAAATCCACTCTGCCACTTAGCCTGCAAACCTTTCCTTTCCAAATACCAGTGCAGGCGATTGACTATTACTTTTTCAAATAGTTTGCACAGGGAACTTGTCAATGAAATTACTCGGTAACTAGATGCATGGAAAGGGGGTTGGTTTTTTTTGGGGATCGGAATTGAAATTGATTTGGTCCAAAGCTCGGGAATTATACCGGTCTGAAAAATTTTATTATAATATTTTAATATAATGATTTTATTTTCCACTGTTAGATGTTTTATCATTCCGATGCAAATATTATCCGGACCGGGAGAGGTATCTTTGCGAGTTTTGAGGGCTTCTTCAAGTTCTATGAACGTAATGGGGAGATTTAAAGGGTCAAGAGGATCTATGTGTACATATATTGGTTGAGATTCTTTTGATTCCTTGATCTGAAGGAACTGTGGACTGTAATTTGAATCCGAGGAAATGGTTTCATAAAATCGGCCGAGATGGTTGGCTATTTGGAGAGGATCTGTTAGAATTTCGTTTGGAGTTTTAATAATATTAAAAGGATGTTTGCTACTTTTGTAACGGCCTATTATTTTTCTGACTGTATTCCAAATATCTGAGGGGGGTGTGTGTATATTAATATTAGAGACAAAATTCCTCCAGCAATCTCTCTTTTGTGTCCTAATTGTAAATCGCGCTTGTTTTCTGCTGTTAATGTACTCTTCTAAATGCATAGAACACGGATGTTTCTTAAATTTTTTAAGGCATTTTTTCCTTTTCTTAACAGCAGAAGCACAATCTTCGTTCCACCATGGAACTAGGACTCTATTACTACGAGGTTTTGTTTTTGGAATTGCCATCTCAGCTGAGGATAATATTACGCTATTAATTTCGTTTGTCAAAATGTTTATACAGCGGCTATTTATGTTTACACAAGTAAGATCGGTATTTGTTTTATATTTATCCCAATCGGCTTCTTCCGTCTTCCAGCGAGGTAAACGTGACTGGGGAGGATTTCTTTCCAGAAAATTTATTAGAATCGGAAAATGGTCCGACCCATAAAGGTCGTCCATGGTGGACCAAGTGCATCTAGGGAGAAGGGAAGGGCTAACTAAAGAAAGGTCGATGGAAGATAAGAGTTCCTGTGGAGCTGCAAAGATGGGTCGGCGAAGAATCATTCAAGACACCTAATTGAGAGGAGTTAAGAAAAGACTCAACTATACGCCCTCTGGTATCTGTTGTATCTGAGAAGCAAACACCACTATGACTATTAAAGTCTCCAAGTAAGAAAAGAGGAGATGGAAGTTGAGCAACAAGATTTACTAATTGGTTCTCATTAAAAGGTTGTCCTGGAGGTAAATAAATGGAACATAATGTAAATGACTGGTGAGAGTATATTTTGACAGCCACAGCTTGCAAATCCGACACCAATGGAACCTCAGTGCAAGGAATATCATGACTGAAAGGAACACTAACACCACCACTAGCAATAAGTCCATGACAATAATCTCTCCGGAAGTGACTATAACCATTAAGGGTGAAATTGCTAGTTTCCTTCAGATGCGTCTCCTGCAGACAGATTAACGGGCAATATTTTTCTCTTAATATTGATAATAGATCTGCTTTGTGAAAATGTAAACCATTAATGTTCCATTGCAGAATGGTCATGGTGTGTGCTTGGAATAAATTAATACAAGTTTAACATGTGGAAACAGTGGGAAAATATGAAGATCACAATTAAGATGTAGAATATTTAAACTAACAAAGTATTGGAGTTTGAAAAGTTGGTAGAACAAAGAAATATTTAAACAAAAATCTTCATTTGTATATATAAGTAAATAATTATCGGAGAATATTTTTAAACTATTTGTGTTAATGAAATAACATTTGAATGGTAATGAACTTTGATTTTCATTGAAAAATAGATTTTTATGAAAGAACAACAATGAAAAAAAAAAATACTGTGCATTTGTGTGTCCATATTAAGGGCAAGTGTACAAAATTTAATGAATAATTATATAAAATACGGATCAAATTCATTTTTTTGTTGTTTTGTTTTTGTATCTATTACGAATTTTGGAATTCATGTTCATCTTCTTGAGCGAGCGTAGCGAGAGGAAACGCATAGCATGTATGCCTAAAAGCGTCGTCCTATACATTCTTCTTATCTTCCTAGACATCCTTCTTAGCTTTCTTCTTCTTCTTGAGTGCGATGTTCGGTGGATACAAATCCCCAGTCGCACAGAAAAATGCCTTCAAGCACTCTTCATATTTATGAGCTCGTTTGAAGAGAATAATAAATTCGTGCAACTTCAGTGCTACTTTTTTTTTTTTTTTTGTTTTTCATTGGAATACCCAGATTTGAAGGGTTGATTACTATGTTGTGTGTGGAGCAATCCAATTTAGTTGGGCAACCAAACTTTTCTGAAATAAAGTTTTTCTCTCTCTCTAAGAGTATGTTGACAACTAATAATTATAAAGGCATTAGCTAATTATTTAGGGATTTCTGTTACATAATACTTTTCGTGAACGAAACAAGAAATGTGAAGAGTGTTTCATTATTTTAAAAAAATGGTTGTGAATAAATAACTGCTGGTGAATTTAAATAATTGATGGTAAATTTCAATTAAACTTCTTTATTACGAACTTTTCCATACCCGCGCATGCAAAGTTAGTTGTTTACATTAGCTCTCATAACCCCCATAACAGTGAACGTTAGTGCTTAATAACTTCTTTCCTAGTTGAAAGCGAACTTTTTTTTTTAACGGATTCATATTTAGTGCATCAAAATACGTTATCGTACAAAATTTGAAAGAAATCAGTTTGGAGGACACTTAACTGCAGTTTTACCTAAGTTTAAGTATGCGAACTTTTTTTTTAACGGATTCGTGTTTAGTGCATCAAAATACGTTATTGTACAAAATTTGAAAGAAATCGGTTTGGAGGACGCTAAACTTCAGTTTTACCTAAAGTTATATGTGGTGCATGCCCCCGGGCTCAGAGCAGACCGGAAGTAAACGTTGAGGTGACAAAATGTCGTATCTATAGCTAAAGGTATTAGCTATCACGATGATTAAACATTTCATGAATAAATTAGCGATTAGCGCACTGCCGTCGCTTTACGCTAATCGTTAGCGCAGGCTCTTATCAGTACCGCTAAATTAGCTAGAAGGTATTAGATATTAGCGACCGCTAACGTTTGCCCAACCCTGCAATGGAGGCACTTCGCCTCACATTCTCCCTCGTGCTTTGCTAATCCACATCGACCGCACAGGGAAACTGGTTCTCTGCACTGACGTTTTCCATGCCGATATCCATAACAATTAAAACATATTAGAGGTCTATAATACGGAATGACTCGTACACTTAAAAAATCTAAAACTATTTTTTCAGGTAGATCGGACCGATTAAATGTAAGAATGATAGATGGAGTTGGAATTTTTGATCCGTTTATCGTTTTAAATATTCTCTTAACTTCGACTACATTTTGTTTGGCTAATTCTTCCTTAAGCTCGTCTTCTGTACAATGAAGGAATTCATCGCAGGTAATGACTCCTTTGGAAAAATTTAGCGATCGATGTAATGAAAATTGAATACCATAATTTTCATAGGATTTAATTTTTCCCAGATTAATGAAATCTTTCTCATTTGAAATTTCCAAAATTATTATACCTGATTTCAAAAATTTAACATTTATTTGAGGACCAAAACTTTTAATGAATCTACAAATTTTAAAAGGACTGAAATCGCGAAAGGTTTTCTTTTCTCTATTAGGGGCTAAGGTCATAACAAGAAATTTTTTTGTCCACCGACCGGGTGGTAACTCAAATTTAAAGCTATTTATTGAAGAAACCCCGGGATCCGGGGGTTTAGGTTCTATAATTATATTATTTTCCATATCCATGGAGTAAGATGTACTTTATATTAACAGGACTAAAATAAATTAAATATAAATACAAGAAAAATGATGAAAATCAAAAAGAAAATGAATTGTTTATAATGTAAAGTCTACTCCCTGAGTGAAGATACAATTGGAGGCAGCCTCCTGTCCCAACAATGCAGCCGGCTCCTCCTCTAGCTTCAGGTTAGCAAACTTCAATATCAAATATCTTCCCTCATAGGCTATTACTAGGTGAAAAAACTACATAAACTTGATCTAAACACTTAAATGAAACTATTCTTAATAAATATATAAAGAAATTTAAAGAAAAAACCACTTAAAATTGAAAAAAAGTCCGACTCGCAGGAACTGCATCATCTTAGCGCGGTTCCGTTCTTATCTCTAGACTCATTTAAAATGATTAAAATAGAAGATGTTATTATTTTGGGTCCACATTTCTAGAAAGCATGAAGATTAGATAGTTAGCCGTCGAGGTGATAAGTAAAGATGGAATGGTTGGGATTCGGCTAAATAAACCTCAATACGATTTTTGTTAAAAAATCTATATTTAGGACGTTTTGGCTAGTCAGTGGTAGCCTTCGTCAGCAATGAAAGTGCCGGGAGGTAGAGGAGGCCCAAAGTTGACAGTTCCATCTTTACTCTCAAGAAAGGTGTTATTTACGATCTTACCTGGGTGGGTCCCCGCCCTAGGAAGGACCCCGCTTGGAATTTGAAAAGCTATATTATCTTGGAAATCCATATCTCTAAGATTAAATTGTTTTTCTTATTTTTCTTAACCTGTTTTATTTTCAAATACATTATCCAACAATAAGCAATTAAAAAATAACAAGGAATAAAAAACAGACAAAAAGAACAGTTTGAATAAGCGAAATCAATTACTTTAAAGTTTTAAGCTCTTATTTCTCCGATTGACATCGCCTAATCAAAACTTTCATTACAACCTTTTTTTTAGAGCATTTAATAAGCTTTCTAATGGTATTCTTCCGTTTACCAAGATTCTCAACCTTTTTCGAGATATTAAGGAAAGTAAACAAAGTTACTAAAACTTTTTATGTCTGTTAATAAAATATTTTATTCTAACCCTTCCTTAACTCCAAACGTAACCAAAATTTCAACCTATTAGTTTTGATGAAAGTAGAACATGCAGAAAATGTTTCAACTGAATCCCATGATTCTAAGTACCCAAACCAAAAACGGTATTCAAAAAATATTTTTCCAATTTTCTCGAAAACAGTTAAAGCTATCGCCTTGAAAATGGTATCATTCGTTTTCCTAGCCCAGGAATCATATAAAACGAGTACTTAGAAGCTTATGAACTCAAAAACGTAAGCGTTACGATTTTTTTTGCGCGAATTTCGCCCCAAACGCCATCTTCCAGTAGGCGGATTTTGCTGGTTAACGAACTTGACCTTTCAAATTGGACGAAGGATTTTTGTACCAAATTTCATCAAAATCGGACCATTCGTCTTCTATCTAGAGAGCGAACAGACAAATATATATATATATATATATATATATATATATATATATATATATATATATATATATATATATATATATTTAGTATATATACATACTTTATATATACTCTCTCTCTCTCTCTCTCTCTCTATATATATATATATATATATATATATATATATATATATATATATATATATATATATATAGTATATATATAAACAAATCAATAACTCTTATTTTATTCTGCACAGCGTAAATAAGGACCATTCGTCTTCTATCTAGAGAGCGAACAGACAAATATATATATATATATATATATATATATATATATATATATATAAATATATACATATATATATATATATATATATATATATATATATATATATATATATACAAATTTGTACCACCGTTATTTTCGGTCTCTAGGGGTTCTGAAACGCAAAATTTTCTTGTCGGCACTTCCGGATTGTTTCATTGTATCAACCCTATAAGCGGGGTTCCTCCCTATGGGGGAGGGAGGAACCGCGCTAAAAAGAAGCACTGAAAATTAGCAAGCGTCACTAGCAACCAGGGCTAAACAGCTGACTGTCTCTCTGATATAAATATCCTGCAATAATTATCAGATGTAAACCCACCCTAAGATAGTGGATATTCTTTATAAGGTACAGAACTAAAAGTAGGTTACACTAGGATAGTTATTGCAGGATATTTATATCAGAGAGAAATTCTGACAAATGTAAACCATGTAGAATTTATGTCTGATATACATTTTACATGGTTTGCAATGAATTTCTCTGACTAACCCACCCTAAGTTCACTCAGTGATAGGGGAAAGTAACCACTGTCAAAAGGTAGAATCTGCTGACTATTTCACTCTCCAAAAGCACAGTAATGAATAAATTTTATTTTACTCTGGAAAGTGGTGATTTTCACATTCGATACTTTGCATTTGTATCGACGATATGTGCAGAAAACAATCATCTTTGGAATAATGAAGAAATGAATAAGTAGTTATTACACGTATCCGAATAGAACTTATTAACTCTGAGCGAGGTTTACAATACCCGAAGCAGAAATTATTGTTTTTCCCATTTGCACAAAAATAGAGATATATCATCGAAAGAGGTAACATTCTATGTAACAAGAGAATATATTTATTTCAATGACATTTAAATGTTTATTCATGCAAAAATGCTACAACTATGCCTAACCATTTTTTTTTGGTGGTTCGCAGAAAAAAATAGTGTTCCGTTCGGCGGATTATGCCAGTTAAGGAACTGTGTTTTTCGTTATAGAAAGAAAAAGTGTATATGAAATAACAACAAACATATAACGAACGAATAACATATAGTATGACGGGAACAGTGCTATAATAAACTCCACAAAATTATATAGTAGCGTTGATTTTGATGATAGATTATTTAACGCAATGAAATAACTACTTATCTGCCGTGACGAAGCACGGGTATTCAGCTAGTATATATATATATATATATATATATATATATATATATATATATGATGACTTTTCCATCTATACCTGCAAGTATTGACACGATACGCCCCTAGGTAGTGAGGATACACGCTAAATCGTGATTAAGTATCGGACAATCCGCTAGAATTGATATTGTTTTGCATGTCCGTTGACAATAATTTCCCGTAGAATATAAATTCCGAATTAGACCTCTAATAGGTATCTGGGATAATCGGAGCTAACCATATAACCATGATGGAGCTCCGTTCCTGCACGCTAGCTTTTAGATTTTTCATCAAACGATCGATAACAGACTATCATGAGAAAACGCTAGCAGTAAATCGCTAATTGTTTCTACTTACGCTATATATATATATATATATATATATATATATATATATATATATATATATATATATATGGATATATCCATATATATGGATATTCCTTTATTGGTGACCTACCTTTCACTATCTACACCGCCGACAGTTATCTTGTATGTTCTAGTTTATACGATGTATGTTCTAGTTTATAGAATGTATGTTCCTGATCCCTACGTTTGACGGTGTACATTTTACGATCTACCTTCTAGCTTGTGCTAATAGTCGGAGAGCTGGTAATGCACTTTTCATGAAGTGTTTTATGCACCCTGAAATTTTGCTATAGTGTACTTCTTGGGTAGACAAGAAGGCATATATGTGTTTCCTGGACATAACATGGAACATCAGGTACTGCACATAGGGGAAAGGTGCAAAAAGTTTTTTTATTCAGAAGCCAACTATTATTAATGAAAAAAATTACAAATTTAGGCAATTTTAAAATTAATAATAAATAAGGAAGACTCTTTTAAGGGGATTAAAATGTAAATTAAAAAAAAAAAAAAGTACCAAGTTTTTATTTTTAATATTAAATGAAGTGCTTTATTCACGCTGCGATTTAAACAGCGTCTTCAATAAACATATTTGAAAATAATTACAAAAGGGCAGACACTTTTGTGGGGTTTAATTATCAGGAAACATGAAAATAAATGTTGCCTATGATAGACTGCAATACACTGCGCGTAACCATAAGGGTACGTTCATGTTGAGGATTCATTCTGCGATGCTACTATAGCTACTCCGATGAGCGCTGCCCCGATGTATTCTACATCGATGGAGGGTGTTCATGCTGACTCACCATTGCATTGGTTCTTGCTGGGAGTAAAGTAACCTTCAACAGTGAATAAGCTTTTGTTTATGAAAAAGCTCTGCTTATGTTAGTGAGAAAAAATGAGCCTTTATAATTAGTTCGCGATGTTCCTGACAAAGAAAAAGGGATTGGTTTCTTACTCGGAAAAATTAATGGAATCCTATTAATTTTAGCGAGTTGGATAGACTAGAGTCGCTTAAATTATATATAATTATATTAATTGCGAGTTGGATTGGCTAGAGTTTTCTTTTATCTTCTTGAGCGAGTGGAGCCATAGCGTAGCGAGCGGAAACGCATAGCATGTAATGCTTAATAAATGTAAAAGATCCAAAAAAGAGAGAGAGAAAAGGAATAAAATATGTTTGTTTACAAATATCGTTGTTTGTTATCCTTCATAACCTGCAAAACAGTCAACTGTTATGCTTAATAACTTTTTTCATAGTTGAGAGAATTGATTTTGATCATATTAACCTTTTTATTAATAAATATTACCTTCCATTATCTAATATGAATTATAACCGTAGATTACGAGTCAAGTAGTAAAAGATAACCAGCAAAGAACCTGTAAGCTAATCAGTAAGCTTATCAGCGAGTACGAGTAACTGTTATAAATCACTTAACTAAATAAATACTTCAAAAGTAACTGGATGTAGTCTTCGCAAAAGTCCCAATTTTCTTTCATCTCGACAACGAAATAACCAAAAAAGAATAATCACACAAGATGAAGTAATGAGAGAGGGTAGGTGACCTGCGCACTAGAGTCCTTTTGAAGGAACCAATCACATGCAGGCCCAGATCGCGGCTTCCCTCCTCACTGCGAGGAGAAAACAAAATATTTGTTCTTCCCCGCGGTCACTGCGCGGGTGCGAGAATAGCATCGGAAGTAAGGATCCTCACTATGAACGCTCCCACCTTAATACATGTGTTTGTTTTACATCGGGGCAGCGCTCATCGGAGTAGCTATCGTAGCATCGCAGAATGAATCCTCACCATGAACGTACCCTAAGGGTACGTTCATGGTGAGGATTCATTCTGCGATGCTACGATAGCTACTCCGATGAGCGCTGCCCCGATGTAAGAGTGCATGAGACGACCGCGCAGTGTTGGTTGTTTTCCGTGCTCTCATTGGTTCTTGCTCACATGATCTTGTACAGCTGTTCCGGTTTTAATGGCAGCGCGAATAAAACTCTCATTTAATATTAGAATAAAAACAAATTATTTTTTTTTTTTTTTATGTGTTATACCCCTTAAAAGTGTCTGCCATATTTATTATTCATTGTAAAATTGTCTTAATTTTACATTAAAGGTAGTTGGCTTCTGAATAAAACTCTATTTTTGGGAAATATTTTTTTGTACCTTTCCCCTATGCGCAGTACCTGGTGTTCCAAGGTATGTCCAGGAAACACATATCTACCTTATATATCCAAGATGTATATTATAGCAAAATTTCAAGATGCATAATACACTTGATGAAAAGTGCGTTGCTGGCTCTCGGACCATAAGGTTCTGCAGTGTATATTACATTTGCTCATCTTAACGTTCTCTATAATCTGCCTTTTACGTTCTACCTTTTACCTTGAACGACATACGTTTCTCAGACTATATTACATTTGCTGACTTCAATGTTCTATCTGAAATTTACGTTCCACCGTTAGAAATTAGAACGTAGAACGGAAGAGTAGAATGATTACACTATTCTCTAATGTCTACATTTTCCGTTTTCTGTTCTAATTTCAACCCTCCACGTTCTAAATGATTCTCTCTTTCCTTTACAGTTCTAGGTTTTACTTTCTATCATGCAACTTCTACGTTCAATCTTTTTGCTTCAATGTTCTACAGATATTCCACGTTCTTACTTGTACCTGCACCATTATACTTTCACCCTTCAACAATCTACTCTGGAACCTTTATGTTCTATTTGTTACTCTTTACTTTGTATCGTTTTCAATCCAGTTATTACTATCTATTGTGAACAATTCTTTATTCTTTTTTTTTGCTTTAACAATTTATTTTCAAAACATTTTTTTGGTAATATTTTTATTTAGTTTATACTACATGAATAATTTGAAACTGTTTAGGTTTCTTACTGATTCTACCATGGGAATATCTTGGCGCTGAGGAGAATTCATCAACCAGACGTTGTGTAGTTGTGTAAGATTTTTATCTGAAAATTACCCAGCTCTTGTAGTCATTTGCAGCAAAAGGCTTTGGACGCCAATATTTTTTTTGAAAACCTCAAATAGACACTTTTCGCAATTGCGCTTAGCTCCTAGTATTTTGTCTTCCAACAACAACAATATTGTTGACCCCTTCCATTTTAGAAAGTATTCCATTAGGCAGTGAAAAACCTAACTTAATATCTAAAATAATACAGTAATCACAACAAAAATCAGTAAATTCTATATACAAATTGATAATCCCACAAAATATGACTATTTTTATGATAATAATAATTTTATATTAAAATAACGGATAATTGAAATATAAAAGTCTTAAGGTAAAAAAAAAGATAATTTCAAAAAATACAAAATAAAAATTTAAATAAACAATTGTTTTCAACACGAACTTCAAAATAAATAAATAATTTAGGAAACTTAAATATTTAGTAAACAAAAAAAAAAAGTAATATAATAAACAAAAGTTAAACAATTATTATAGGATATCTGTAATTATTAAAAATGAATAGACTGCGTGTGTGTGTAGGTAGGTATATATGTATATATATATATATATATATATATATACATACATAAAAAGAACCTTTGAAATAAAATGAAAGAATCAAAATAAAAAATAAAGACTTGAACTTTAATTAAAGTATCTTATTTAGCTGTTAGTGGTTTCTACTGCGAACATCTGGATAAGAGCGAGTCGCTACATTTCCGAGCTCTATACGAAATAAATTAAAGTATTTAAAAAAATTCACAACAATCTTTATAAAATAAAATAAACAACTCGAAGTATTAACTTTACAACAACAAAAACTCTAAATAAATAAAAACTTGGGTACTACAGCCTCAGAATAAATTTGTAAAAATAGAATAAAATTTACAAAATATTTTCTGTTCCTTGGGTACTACAGCCTCAGAATAAATTTGTAAAAATAGAAGAAAATTTACAAAATATTTTATGTTCCTTGGGTACTACAGCCTCAGAATAAATTTGTAAAAATAGAAGAAAATTTACAAAATATTTTATGTTCCTTGGGTACTACAGCCTCAGAATAAATTTAAAAAACAAATAGAATAAAGTTGTTTCCGCTTTCTTTGTACTACAACCCAAGTATAAGTAAATAAATTATTATGATTTGATGAAATTGTAAAATCTAATACAATTACTATTAGATAAAAGCTACTGCCGTACCTGTAGATTTGGAAGGATTTTAGTGATATTTCTCATATTTGTTTCCTCATTTTCCCCTTATCACTCATATTTGCCCTTTATCAGTAATCCCCTTCCCCCTTTATATACTAGCCCCCAGAACTATCTAAAATAGTTGTACTTTTCATCTGGTTGTGATTTGATAGCAATAATTTTCTTATTCACATTGTAAGCTAAGTACAGGGCAGAAGAGAAACGCCATTGGATCATGACAAGTCGCCGCATGAATTAGTTCACATCAAGTCACATAAATAAATAAATAAATAAATATATATATATATATATATATATATATATATATATATATATATATATATATATAGTATATATACATACTTTATATATACTCTCTCTCTCTCTCTCTCTCTCTCTCTCTCTCTATATATATATATATATATATATATATATAAATATATATATATATATAGTATATATATAAACAAATCAATAACTCTTATTTTATTCTGCACAGCGTAAATAAGAATTTTCATTAAATCACTGGCGTGAACACACATGTGTTGAAAGGCCTGTGTAGTAGTATTGATATATGCAGTACTTCTGGAAGATTATGCAGGGTGTCCCGCATTGAGATGTCATAACTTTAGGGGTTTATTCTGCATCCCATTTGAAGTTCACTGATGAAAGCATCATATATATATATATATATATATATATATATATATATATATATATATATATATATCTGTGTGTGCGTGCGTGTGTGTTTTGGATGTAGACGCTGTGCTAAAGATTATGAACTTTAACGAAAGTGCTTTCAGATTTAAATCATAGGCTTTCATGCGGTAGAAAATAAGCAATTGAAGTGCTTCATTTGTATTTATTAATTTTTATTTGTGAAATAGAATAAATTAGCTGCGCATATTTTATAATAAACGCATTTATATTACAAATTTATTTATTAAAATTTCTGATAGGACGATCAATAAGAATGAAATTACAATGCCTATCTATTTATAAAAGCCACCTCTACATGTTTCACAACACTTTAAATATGTCTTCAGGAACCGAAAACTTGAAACAGACTAGTTCTCCATAGTTTTCATGATACATACCAGGTATTAACTGCAGGGTCGCCACATCTCAGAGCCGGGCTCGGGACCAGATCACGGGCCCCCACTTCTCACAGCCGGCCCCCCCCCACTTCAGGATGAAAATTCTAGTACTTTGCTATAGGACTTTGTGCATTTTAATATTATTTTCATCTTGAGTTTCGAGCAAAATGAGAAAAAAAAAACCGACAATCGGTGCTGCAAAGGTCACTTTTGGTACTTTTTTTTCCAATTAGCGAGGATCGGCCCAGTCTACCCGGTTGTCCCCCCCCCATGTGGCGGCCCTGATTAACTGTTCCTATATGAAGAATTTCCTAATGACAGAAATACATCAAAAACCCGCCTGTTCCGTCAAGACACAAATATCAGCTGGATAGCTGCTATCAGATAGAATTGACATAATTTTAGGGGATGATTCCAAAGAGATTGATTAGCTGTTCCAATTTTTAACGTCAACTGAACTAATAAATAATATATACAAAATATACCTATAATAAAAAAAATTAAACTCGCCCAGACATAAATAAAAACCTACAAAATAAAATTATAACACCTTTCCCCCATGTTTTCTGGTTAACTTCGCGCGGCACTGATACAATTATTTAAACAAATATTCACCTCCAGTGTTTAATAATCTCATAGTGGTCAGTATTACCTCTTTGGGGGTAATTGTGACGTCACTGGTTTTGTTTATATAAAACACGTGTTTATTTTAATATTTAGTATATTAATAATTTAATTAAATAATTAAATAACACAACTAATAACATTAAAATAACTAATAAAGTATTAAAATTATACGCTAACCTAGGAACTACTTAGTACATACTATAATCTATCTTATCCTACATATATATACAATTAATACTGAGGCTACTTGCGGATATCCATCGCAACTCTTCATTACACCTAAGTATGGCCATACTGATACGTTATTATAACATAACGAAACCCAGCGTAAGTATTCACAAAAACACAGGTGAGCGTCCTATATTCGGAAACTGACTAACTGGTTAACCTCCTAGGCAGGAACCTTCCAGCTATATAGTCTACCATAGAGGTAGGATCTATAGGCGCAGTTATTAGCCTATGACGAACCTCCTAGGCAGGAACCTTCCAGCTATATAGTCTACCATAGAGGTAGGATCTATAGGCGCAGTTATTAGCCTATGACGAACCTCCTAGGCAGGAACCTTCCAGCTATATAGTCTACCATAGAGGTAGGATCTATAGGCGCAGTTATTAGCCTATGACGAACCTCCTAGGCAGGAACCTTCCAGCTATATAGTCTACCATAGAGGTAGGATCTATAGGCGCAGTTATTAGCCTATGACGAACCTCCACAGTCAGCAACCCTTAAAAAAAAAAAATAATAATAATCGAAATCCCTTGAAACAAACTGCAGACAACTTAATATGACATCGATATAACAATATGACATCGATCCTTTTAGTATTTCTTTCTTCTGTGCTCAGTTTTCTCTTAATAAAGTGCATTAAAGAAGTTTAAAGAAGTTTTTATCCTGGCTAGAAAAGGGTGGTAACCTATAGATAACCCGTCCTAAAATTCTCAGTTAATAATAAATGGACGTTAAAATTTAAATTTAAATTTAAATAAAGAAGTTTAAAGAGTATTCTGGATGAGAACCTTTTCAGTAGAGAATTTCTTAAGCTTTCTAATAGTCACTTTCTACTATTACGAGTTTCCAGCTGTTTTAGAGATATTTGAGAAAATATCCCATGATCCGAAACTTATTCATGCCTGTTAGTGAAATATCCCAAGATCCGAAACTTATTCATGCCTGTTAGTGAAATATCCCAAGATCCGAAACTTATTCATGCCTGTTAGTGAAATATCCCAAGATCCGAAACTTATTCATGCCTGTTAGTGAAATATCCCAAGATCCGAAACTTATTCATGCCTGTTAGTGAAATATCCCAAGATCCGAAACTTATTCATGCCTGTTAGTGAAATATCCCAAGATCCGAAACTTATTCATGCCTGTTAGTGAAATATCCCAAGATCCGAAACTTATTCATGCCTGTTAGTGAAATATCCCAAGATCCGAAACTTATTCATGCCTGTTAGTGAAATATCCCAAGATCCGAAACTTATTCATGCCTGTTAGTGAAATATCCCAAGATCCGAAACTTATTCATGCCTGTTAGTGAAATATTTTATTTCTATTACTCTAAACGAGACCGAAATTTAAATATCTTGGATTAGATGAATGTCAAATATGTGGAACAAGTTTGGAAAAGTATTTGTGCCAATTTTTCTCATAAACGGTTATGTGTATCGCTCTGAAATTGGATTGTTTTTCCTATATTAACAGATTTATAAAACGAGTACCTGTAAGCATATGAACTCAAAAACATAAGCGTTACGGTTTTTCCCACGAATACGATTTCGCTCCAAAAACCATGTTCCGGTGGACGGATTCTGCTGGTTAACGAACGTGACTTTTCAAAAGATTTTTGTCAGAAATTACACATATAATTACACACACACATACGTTTAAATTCAATCTTTCTTTACAATCATATTTTTAAATTCAAATTTCCGCGCGTTACTTGTCATAGTAAGATGGCCGACTTTAGCCCTACACATTTTAGCATTGGAAGATAGATAACACTGCCTCCACAATCTAAGAACTCATTGGATAGTTGCTTCTTTCCGCGTACAACCGAAACTATAGCTCTTTGCACATTAAAACAATTTTACGTCCAAAAATTGCATTGATATTTCATTGAAATGAATTGAACTGTAAGTATCAGATAAAGAAATTTTTGTTTGAATAAAAAATTTTCTATTCCAAATTTCTGCCGATAAAATGCATATCGAAACAGGAACGATGTAATGACGATTTTCCTCCAAGTGGGAATTATTTACTTAACCGCCCTAAGATGATGCAGTTCCTGCGAGTCGGACTTTTTTCATCGGCGGCCGTATATAGCTGAGGATATCAACAAACTGGAGAAAATCCAGAGAAGGTTCCATCGATTCATCGAGAGAACAACTTGTTCTGAGACCGCTGTGTCTTTAGAACCCTTGGAGATCCGAAGACAGCCTGCGGACCTTCTATTCATCTATAGATTATTACAAGGAGAGCTGGACTGTCCCGAACTCCTCGCATCAATTCCTTTACACGTTCCTCCAGTCAGGCTAAGAAGATGGAGTCAATTCGTACCGGTACAACACAAGACTCGCCACTCAGCATTTAGAGATGTAGTGTCTAGGTGTTGTAGGATTTGGAATGGTACTATTACTAACAAAGACCTTTTTAATGGTGAAATTTCCAAAAAATATCGGAAGTCGGTTAAAATCAATATATAGCTGAGACTTTATTTTATATATTTATTTAATTATGATTTGTTTTTGTTTTGTTAGTACTGTTATATATTTATTATTTTTAATTTCTGTATGACTACAATTTGATTGGCCGAGGCTGTAATTGTTGTAAATTATAAATAAATAAATTAACGCGAAACTAGTAAAAAAAAATAAATAGAATGAAAAATAAATGTACTCTGTGCTTGAAGTATCTAAACCCTTTCACTAAAAGGAGACGTTTGAGAACACTCGAGAAAATTCCCTGGAGGAATATAAACCAAAGCAGTCAAAGTTAGTTCTAAAACTCGAATATTTAACTTTTCTTTTTTTTTTAAAGCATATTACAGGAATATTTGATCTCTGTAGGATGGGCGTTTCTACCCGTAAAGTAAACTCTAGACGGTAAACGTTGGAGAGATTTAAAAGTGTTTTTTCCTGTTTAGGAGGAACCAGAGTTTTCACGTCGACTCGGAAAATTTCATGTTGTAAAACTCTAAGGTCACGGAGAATTCGTTCGTTTCAATTTTTATGTGAACTTTAAAAAATGAATATTTTTCTCATATACTTACTATGTTATCTAATGAAATTCTTATTTTGCTGTTAAAAACAAACAACCGAAATGAGGTAAACAATGAAAAAAAAAAAAACCGCTCAAAAGAACAGAAGTACAACTTGCAGGAACTGCATCATCTTCGCGCGGTTCCGTTCGTATATCTAGTGCTATTAGTAAAGGAATTGTAGCAGTTATTGGTAGGTTTTGATCTTGAATAATATATAATGATATAATGATAATATATAATGATATAATGATAATATATAATGATATAATGATATCTCAAAGAGAAAAGGTTTTAGGCACCAAAACAGGAAACTGATAGTATTCTAAGCGGAAATGACTCCCACCACCTTCTCAACATTTACCACTTTCCATACTATTGCCAATACGTTTTTCATTTTTATGCCTTATTTTATGAAAATACTATATAATTGCAATTAAAAAAAAAACCTCTAATGAATGGTTCGAAACAAGAACAAAGCTAAGAAACATTAAAGGAGACCTCAATGTATGGAAAACATCAGAAAGGCTGAACAGAAGGGAGGAACTGGTTTTGCAAGAATGAGAATTGGCCATACCAAAATAACTCACAGTTATCTTTTAAAAGGACTCTACCCTCCCACCTGTAAACATTGTAATGAGATACTAACGGTTCAACACTTTATAATAGAATGTACTAGATACAACCAGGCGAAAACCGTGAACAATATTAAAGGGAGTCTTGCTGAAATCCTACAAGACGACGAAAGATCTGTGCACCAAGTATTGACATATATCAAGGATATAGGCCTCTACAGGGAAATATAACACCACAGGACTGCCAATCACTCATACGGGTAGAGGCCTCTACAGGGAAATATAACACCACAGGACTGCCAATCACTCATACGGGTAGAGGTCTCTACAGGGAAATATAACACCACAGGACTGCCAATCACTCATACGGGTAGAGGCCTCTACAGGGAAATATAACACCACAGGACTGCCAATCACTCATACGGGAAGAGGCCTCTACAGGGAAATATAACACCACCGGACTGCCAATCACTCATACGGGTAGAGGCCTCTACAGGGAAATATAACACCACCGGACTGCCAATCACTCATACGGGTAGAGGCCTCGTCAGGGAAATATAACGCCACCGGACTGCCAATCACTCATACGGGTAGAGGCCTCTACAGGGAAATATAACACCACAGGACTGCCAATCACTCATTCGGGTAGAGGCCTCTACAGGGAAATATAACACCACAGGACTACCAATCACTCATACGGGTAGAGGCCTCTACAGGGAAATATAACACCACAGGACTGCCAATCACTCATTCGGGTAGAGGCCTCTACAGGGAAATATAACACCACAGGACTGCCAATCACTCATACGGGTAGAGGCCTCTATAGGGAAATATAACGCCACCGGACTACCAATCACTCATACGGGTAGAGGCCTCTACAGGGAAATATAACACCACAGGACTACCAATCACTCTTACGGGTAGAGGCCTCTACAGGGAAATATAACACCACAGGACTGCCAATCACTCATTCGGGTAGAGGCCTCTATAGGGAAATATAACACCACCGGACTGCCAATCACTCATACGGGTAGAGGCCTCTACAGGGAAATATAACACCACAGGACTACCAATCACTCTTACGGGTAGAGGCCTCTACAGGGAAATATAACACCACAGGACTGCCAATCACTCATTCGGGTAGAGGCCTCTACAGGGAAATATAACACCACAGGACTGCCAATCACTCATACGGGTAGAGGCCTCGTCAGGGAAAGATAACGCCACCGGACTACCAATCACTCATACGGGTAGAGGCCTCTACAGGGAAATATAACACCACCGGACTACCAATCACTCATACGGGTAGAGGCCTCTACAGGGAAATATAACACCACAGGACTGCCAATCACTCATACGGGTAGAGGCCTCGTCAGGGAAATATAACGCCACCGGACTACCAATCACTCATACGGGTAGAGGCCTCTACAGGGAAATATATCGCCACCGGACTACCAATCACTCATACGGGTAGAGGCCTCTACAGGGAAATATAACGCCACCGGACTGCCAATCACTCATACGGGTAGAGGCCTCTACAGGGAAATATAACACCACCGGACTGCCAATCACTCATACGGGTAGAGGCCTCTACAGGGAAATATAACACCACAGGACTGCCAATCACTCATTCGGGTAGAGGCCTCTACAGGGAAATATAACACCACAGGACTGCCAATCACTCATAAGGGTAGAGGCCTCTATAGGGAAATATAACACCACAGGACTGCCAATCACTCATACAGGTAGAGGCCTCTACAGGGAAATATAACACCACAGGACTGCCAATCACTCATTCGGGTAGAGGCCTCTACAGGGAAATATAACACCACAGGACTACCAATCACTCATACGGGTAGAGGCCTCTACAGGGAAATATAACGCCACCGGACTGCCAATCACTCATACGGGTAGAGGCCTCTACAGGGAAATATAACACCACCGGACTGCCAATCACTCATACGGGTAGAGGCCTCTACAGGGAAATATAACACCACCGGACTGCCAATCACTCATACGGGTAGAGGCCTCTATAGGGAAATATAACGCCACCGGACTGCCAATCACTCATACGGGTAGAGGCCTCTACAGGGAAATATAACACCACAGGACTGCCAATCACTCATACGGGTAGAGGCCTCTACAGGGAAATATAACACCACAGGACTGCCAATCACTCATTCGGGTAGAGGCCTCTACAGGGAAATATAACACCACAGGACTGCCAATCACTCATAAGGGTAGAGGCCTCTATAGGGAAATATAACGCCACCGGACTGCCAATCACTCATACGGGTAGAGGCCTCTACAGGGAAATATAACACCACAGGACTGCCAATCACTCATACGGGTAGAGGCCTCGTCAGGGAAATATAACACCACAGGACTACCAATCACTCATACGGGTAGAGGCCTCTACAGGGAAATATAACACCACAGGACTGCCAATCACTCATACGGGTAGAGGCCTCTACAGGGAAATATAACACCACCGGACTGCCAATCACTCATACGGGTAGAGGCCTCTACAGGGAAATATAACACCACAGGACTGCCAATCACTCATACGGGTAGAGGCCTCGTCAGGGAAATATAACGCCCCCGGACTACCAATCACTCATACGGGTAGAGGCCTCTACAGGGAAATATAACGCCACCGGACTACCAATCACTCATACGGGTAGAGGCCTCTACAGGGAAATATAACACCACCGGACTACCAATCACTCATACGGGTAGAGGCCTCTACAGGGAAATATAACACCACCGGACTACCAATCACTCATACGGGTAGAGGCCTCTACAGGGAAATATAACACCACAGGACTGCCAATCACTCATACGGGTAGAGGCCTCTACAGGCAAATATAACGCCACCGGACTGCCAATCACTCATACGGGTAGAGGCCTCTACAGGGAAATATAACACCACAGGACTGCCAATCACTCATACGGGTAGAGGCCTCGTCAGGGAAATATAACGCCACCGGACTACCAATCACTCATACGGGTAGAGGCCTCTACAGGGAAATATAACGCCACCGGACTGCCAATCACTCATACGGGTAGAGGCCTCGTCAGGGAAATATAACGCCACCGGACTGCCAATCACTCATACGGGTAGAGGCCTCGTCAGGGAAATATAACACCACAGGACTGCCAATCACTCATACGGGTAGAGGCCTCTACAGGGAAATATAACACCACCGGACTGCCAATCACTCATACGGGTAGAGGCCTCGTCAGGGAAATATAACACCACAGGACTGCCAATCACTCATACGGGTAGAGGCCTCGTCAGGGAAATATAACGCCACCGGACTGCCAATCACTCATACGGGTAGAGGCCTCTACAGGGAAATATAACACCACCGGACTACCAATCACTCATACGGGTAGAGGCAGTAGAAAAATAAATAAATAAATAAATGAAAAAAAAAAAACCCAAACTGGAAATTAATTTGAAAAAGTAGGCGTTTCAATGTTTCTCAAAATTGGGCACAGATATCGTTTTAAAAATGGTTTCATTCGTTTTTCACCCGCAAGCATATGAAATCGAAAACGGATGTGTTACGTTTTTTTTTCGCGCAAATTTCGCTCTAGAGACAATATTTCGGTGGAGTCTGCTGGCTTATGAGATCTACCTTTCAAATTAGACAGAAAGAGTTTTGTGCCAAAGTTTATTAGAATCGGAAAATTTTTGAGCGTGTGAGACAAATATACAAGGTTTCCCCAAAATAAACGGCCAAACGTTAGGGATCGATGCAAAATGAAAAAAGTCCGACTCGCAGGAGCTGCATCATCTTAGGGCGGTTCCGTTCTTATCCCTAGTGTCATTTGGAAAGACTGAAATAGAAACAGTTATTATTTTGGTTCAAACATTCTTGAAAAATGTTAAGACCGGTGGCAAAGGGCCAGCGTACCCTGTTACCTGGAACCCTCTGCTAAGGACATGAAATTCTTATTTCATGACTTCTTCTACTATAATCAAAAATCAGTCCTGTAACAGGCCACGAGGGCCCTGAGGGGCAGATTCTATAGAGGTATCTGATTTATGACCATAAGACACACTAGGAGTAGTGTGGTCAGTATTATGCTCCAGCCGCCTGATTTTCCCCTTAGCTGCTTCGACTGCTAGCAGCCATTAGCACTACAAGGTACCCATTATTAAATTAATTAAAGGCTGGGTTGCCCTAGGGACGGCCAGGGAGGCCGAATTTAACCCATGAACGAAGACACTAGAAGAAAAAATCTTTAGTGCTTGCTCGGGATTTGAACTCAGGTCCTCCAACTTATTAGTCCAGTGCTCTACCACTGAGCTAACCTCGCCCCCTTCTACTATAATACTAATTCTAAAAAGAAATGCAATTTAAAACAAAAAAAACCTACCAATTAAAAAGTGAAATAAACAACTACGAAAACCCGTTCAAAAGAACAAAACAAACAAATTTAAAGTTTTAAGCACTTATTTCTCCGATTGATATCGACTAATCGAATATATTTTTAGAACATCAATTGTAGAGAATTTCGTAAGCTTTCAAGTATTTTCTATCCACGATTTACTGTTTTCGAGATATTAAGGAAAATATACCAAGTCCCCAAAACATTTAATGTCTCTTAATAAAATATTTTATTCTAATCCTTCCTTAACTCCAAACGTAAGAAAATTAATTCATCTTTGTTTATATGAATTTCAAACATACAGACAATTTATTAACTGAATCCCATGATCCTATGTACCCAAACAAAAAACCTATTTCAACAACTATTTTGCCACTTTTTTCGAAAACGGTTTAAGCTATCGCCTTAAAAATGGTCTCATTCGTCAGCCTTATATAGGTACAGCCTATTCACTTACATAGGTTTCACCTTTCTTCTTCCTAACACACATATATATATGTGTATATATATATATATATACATATATGTATATATTAATTTTAACGAGGGAGATTTCCAGTTATGCAATACATAGAGTCCATAAACATTTCAGGACATTTGTTCATACTTTTTCATAAGGGCAACCTAGAATGATGGAATGTGCACAAAAGGAAAAGAATACTATATATGTAGAAAATAAATGATTGTGTATGAGGTTTGGAGAGGAAAGGAGTTGGATTGATGCTGAGAAGATGCCATCGCCACTTTGGTAGATGAAAGGTAGTCTGTGGTTAGGATTGTGTATGAGGTTTGGAGAGGAAAGGAGTTGGATTGATGCTGAGAAGATGCCATCGCCACTTTGGTAGATGAAAGGTAGTCTGTGGTTAGGATAGGAGATAGTTCTGACGAGTATAGTCCGGTATAGGAGAGAGAGGATGAGTAGTTTGGAGATGACAGGACTGGAGATGGAAACTGTGGTCTAGTTAATGAAGGACTAGCGGTGGGGGTTGGTCGAATACAGGGGAAGAAGAGCACAGATAGTCAACGGGGCTGTTTGGGGGTGTGGCTAGGTTCAATCGAAGACAAGAGTCGTGAAGGGGCTGTTTGATATTTCAGGCGTCAACTTTCAAAAGCATATATCCAAATCCCACAACTATTATGGGGGCACAAAAAATGTTTTTGCCGTGAAAGAAAAAGGTTTTGCGAAAATATATATATTTTAATGAAAAATTGGATTTAACCTATTTTGAAAGTTATCGTCTCATAAACGAAAATCCCAGGAATAATCAAATATTTTCGGATACTTCTGTTATAGATTTGGCTTTGAAAATATTTTCATTTGATACCCCAGCCTCCGAGGGAATATTAAATCCAAGGGAATATTAAAAGACCTTTAGTAATTTTAGAATGGTATTAGTATAAGTATAGTATACTAATACCAGTGTTTTTAGTACAAGAAAGCACTGTTTGTGTTAGTATGTAGTAAAGTCGATGGTCCTAATCAAATATAGCGTAATCTGTATAGAGTATACTGTAAGAGTATAGCGTAAATATACTCTTAGGGCGGAGAAGACCAAGCAGTTTTCTATCCTTAAACTACCAACCCAACCCACCAACCTAGCTATACTCTTAGGGCGGAGAAGACAAAGCAGTTTTCTATCCTTAAACTACCAACCCAACCCACCAACCTAGCTATACTCTTAGGGCGGAGAAGACAAAGCAGTTTCTATCCTTAAACCACCAACCCAACCCACCAACCTAGCTATACTCTTAGGGCGGAGAAGACAAAGCAGTTTTCTATCCTTAAACTACCAACCCAACCCACCAACCTAGCTATACTCTTAGGGCGGAGAAGACAAAGCAGTTTTCTATCCTTAAACTACCAACCCAACCCACCAACCTAGCTATACTATTAGGGCGGAGAAGACAAAGCAGTTTCTATCCTTAAACCACCAACCCAACCCACCAACCTAGCTATACTCTTAGGGCGGAGAAGACAAAGCAGTTTCTATCCTTAAACTACCAACCCAACCCACCAACCTAGCTATACTCTTAGGGCGGAGAAGACAAAGCAGTTTTCTATCCTTAAACTACCAACCCAACCCACCAACCTAGCTATACTCTTAGGGCGGAGAAGACAAAGCAGTTTCTATCCTTAAACTACCAACCCAACCCATCAACCTAGCTATACTATTAGGGCGGAGAAGACAAAGCAGTTTCTATCCTTAAACTACCAACCCAACCCACCAACCTAGCTACACTCTTAGGGCGGAGAAGACCAAGCAGTTTCTATCCTTAAACTACCAACCCAACCCACCAACCTAGCTATACTCTTAGGGCGGAGAAGACAAAGCAGTTTCTATCCTTAAACCACCAACCCAACCCACCAACCTAGCTATACTATTAGGGCGGAGAAGACCAAGCAGTTTCTATCCTTAAACCACCAACCCAACCCACCAACCTAGCTATACTCTTAGGGCGGAGAAGACAAAGCAGTTTCTATCCTTAAACTACCAACCCAACCCACCAACCTAGCTATACTCTTAGGGCGGAGAAGACAAAGCAGTTTCTATCCTTAAACTACCAACCCAACCCACCAACCTAGCTATACTCTTAGGGCGGAGAAGACAAAGCAGTTTCTATCCTTAAACTACCAACCCAACCCACCAACCTAGCTATACTCTTAGGGCGGAGAAGACCAAGCAGTTTCTATCCTTAAACTACCAACCCAACCCACCAACCTAGCTATACTCTTAGGGCGGAGAAGACAAAGCAGTTTCTATCCTTAAACCACCAACCCAACCCACCAACCTAGCTATACTCTTAGGGCGGAGAAGACAAAGCAGTTTTCTATCCTTAAACCACCAACCCAACCCACCAACCTAGCTATACTATTAGGGCGGAGAAGACCAAGCAGTTTTCTATCCTTAAACTACCAACCCAACCCACCAACCTAGCTATACTCTTAGGGCGGAGAAGACAAAGCAGTTTCTATCCTTAAACTACCAACCCAACCCACCAACCTAGCTATACTATTAGGGCGGAGAAGACCAAGCAGTTTTCTATCCTTAAACTACCAACCCAACCCACCAACCTAGCTACACTCTTAGAGCGGAGAAGACCAAGCAGTTTTCTATCCTTAAACCACCAACCCAACCCACCAACCTAGCTATACTATTAGGGCGGAGAAGACAAAGCAGTTTTCTATCCTTAAACTACCAACCCAACCCACCAACCTAGCTATACTATTAGGGCGGAGAAGACAAAGCAGTTTCTATCCTTAAACTACCAACCCAACCCACCAACCTAGCTATACTCTTAGGGCGGAGAAGACCAAGCAGTTTCTATCCTTAAACTACCAACCCAACCCACCAACCTAGCTACACTCTTAGGGCGGAGAAGACCAAGCAGTTTTCTATCCTTAAACCACCAACCCAACCCACCAACCTAGCTATACTATTAGGGCGGAGAAGACCAAGCAGTTTCTATCCTTAAACCACCAACCCAACCCACCAACCTAGCTATACTCTTAGGGCGGAGAAGACCAAGCAGTTTTCTATCCTTAAACCACCAACCCAACCCACCAACCTAGCTATACTCTTAGGGCGGAGAAGACCAAGCAGTTTCTATCCTTAAACCACCAACCCAACCCACCAACCTAGCTATACTCTTAGGGCGGAGAAGACCAAGCAGTTTCTATCCTTAAACTACCAACCCAACCCACCAACCTAGCTACACTCTTAGGGCGGAGAAGACCAAGCAGTTTTCTATCCTTAAACCACCAACCCAACCCACCAACCTAGCTATACTATTAGGGCGGAGAAGACCAAGCAGTTTCTATCCTTAAACCACCAACCCAACCCACCAACCTAGCTATACTCTTAGGGCGGAGAAGACCAAGCAGTTTTCTATCCTTAAACCACCAACCCAACCCACCAACCTAGCTATACTCTTAGGGCGGAGAAGACCAAGCAGTTTCTATCCTTAAACTACCAACCCAACCCACCAACCTAGCTATACTCTTAGGGCGGAGAAGACAAAGCAGTTTCTATCCTTAAACTACCAACCCAACCCACCAACCTAGCTATACTCTTAGGGCGGAGAAGACCAAGCAGTTTCTATCCTTAAACTACCAACCCAACCCACCAACCTAGCTATACTCTTAGGGCGGAGAAGACAAAGCAGTTTCTATCCTTAAACCACCAACCCAACCCACCAACCTAGCTATACTCTTAGGGCGGAGAAGACAAAGCAGTTTTCTATCCTTAAACCACCAACCCAACCCACCAACCTAGCTATACTCTTAGGGCGGAGAAGACAAAGCAGTTTCTATCCTTAAACTACCAACCCAACCCACCAACCTAGCTTCACTCTTAGGGCGGAGAAGACCAAGCAGTTTTCTATCCTTAAACCACCAACCCAACCCACCAACCTAGCTATACTATTAGGGCGGAGAAGACCAAGCAGTTTCTATCCTTAAACTACCAACCCAACCCACCAACCTAGCTACACTCTTAGGGCGGAGAAGACCAAGCAGTTTCTATCCTTAAACTACCAACGCAACCCACCAACCTAGCTACACTCTTAGGGCGGAGAAGACCAAGCAGTTTCTATCCTTAAACTACCAACCCAACCCACCAACCTAGCTATACTCTTAGGGCGGAGAAGACCAAGCAGTTTCTATCCTTAAACTACCAACCCAACCCACCAACCTAGCTATACTCTTAGGGCGGAGAAGACCAAGCAGTTTCTATCCTTAAACTACCAACCCAACCCACCAACCTAGCTATACTCCTAGGGCGGAGAAGACCAAGCAGTTTTCTATCCTTAAACCAACAACCCAACCCACCAAACTAGCTATACTCTTAGGGCGGAGAAGACCAAGCAGTTTCTATCCTTAAACCACCAACCCAACCCACCAACCTAGCTATACTCTTAGGGCGGAGAAGACCAAGCAGTTTCTATCCTTAAACTACCAACCCAACCCACCAACCTAGCTACACTCTTAGGGCGGAGAAGACCAAGCAGTTTCTATCCTTAAACTACCAACCCAACCCACCAACCTAGCTACACTCTTAGGGCGGAGAAGACAAAGCAGTTTTCTATCCTTAAACCACCAACCCAACCCACCAACCTAGCTATACTATTAGGGCGGAGAAGACCAAGCAGTTTCTATCCTTAAACCACCAACCCAACCCACCAACCTAGCTATACTCTTAGGGCGGAGAAGACAAAGCAGTTTCTATCCTTAAACTACCAACCCAACCCACCAACCTAGCTATACTCTTAGGGCGGAGAAGACCAAGCAGTTTCTATCCTTAAACTACCAACCCAACCCACCAACCTAGCTATACTCTTAGGGCGGAGAAGACCAAGCAGTTTTCTATCCTTAAACCACCAACCCAACCCACCAACCTAGCTATACTATTAGGGCGGAGAAGATCAAGCAGTTTCTATCCTTAAACCACCAACCCAACCCACCAACCTAGCTATACTCTTAGGGCGGAGAAGACCAAGCAGTTTCTATCCTTAAACCACCAACCCAACCCACCAACCTAGCTATACTCTTAGGGCGGAGAAGACCAAGCAGTTTCTATCCTTAAACCACCAACCCAACCCACCAACCTAGCTATACTCTTAGGGCGGAGAAGACCAAGCAGTTTCTATCCTTAAACCACCAACCCAACCCACCAACCTAGCTATACTCTTAGGGCGGAGAAGACCAAGCAGTTTTCTATCCTTAAACTACCAACCCAACCCACCAACCTAGCTATACTCTTAGGGCGGAGAAGACCAAGCAGTTTCTATCCTTAAACCACCAACCTAGCTATACTCTTAGGGCGGAGAAGACCAAGAAGTTTCTATCCTTAAACTACCAACCCAACCCACCAACCTAGCTATACTCTTAGGGCGGAGAAGACCAAGCAGTTTTCTATCCTTAAACTACCAACCCAACCCACCAACCTAGCTATACTCTTAGGGCGGAGAAGACAAAGCAGTTTCTATCCTTAAACTACCAACCCAACCCACCAACCTAGCTATACTCTTAGGGCGGAGAAGACAAAGCAGTTTCTATCCTTAAACTACCAACCCAACCCACCAACCTAGCTATACTCTTAGGGCGGAGAAGACAAAGCAGTTTCTATCCTTAAACTACCAACCCAACCCACCAACCTAGCTATACTCTTAGGGCGGAGAAGACCCTAATAGTATAGCTAGGTTGGTGGGTTGCGTTGGTAGTTTAAGGATAGAAACTGCTTGGTCTTCTCCGCCCTAAGAGTATAGCTAGGTTGGTGGGTTGGGTTGGTGGTTTAAGGATAGAAACTGCTTTGTCTTCTCCGCCCTAAGAGTATAGCTAGGTTGGTGGGTTGGGTTGGTGGTTTAAGGATAGAAACTGCTTGGTCTTCTCCGCCCTAAGAGTATATTTACGCTATACTCTTACAGTATACTCTATACAGATTACGCTATATTTGATTAGGACCATCGACTTTACTACATACTAACACAAACAGTGCTTTCTTGTACTAAAAACACTGGTATTAGTATACTATACTTATACTAATACCATTCTCAAATTACTAAAGGTCTTTTAATATTCCCTTGGATTTAATATTCCCTCGGAGGCTGGGGTATCAAATGAAAATATTTTCAAAGCCAAATCTATAACAGAAGTATCCGAAAATATTTGATTATTCCTGGGATTTTCGTTTATGAGACGATAACTTTCAAAATAGGTTAAATCCAATTTTTCATTAAAATATATATATTTTCGCAAAACCTTTTTCTTTCACGGCAAAAACATTTTTTGTGCCCCCATAATAGTTGTGGGATTTGGATATATGCTTTTGAAAGTTGACGCCTGAAATATCAAACAGCCCCTTCACGACTCTTGTCTTCGATTGAACCTAGCCACACCCCCAAACAGCCCCGTTGACTATCTGTGCTCTTCTTCCCCTGTATTCGACCAACCCCCACCGCTAGTCCTTCATTAACTAGACCACAGTTTCCATCTCCAGTCCTGTCATCTCCAAACTACTCATCCTCTCTCTCCTATACCGGACTATACTCGTCAGAACTATCTCCTATCCTAACCACAGACTACCTTTCATCTACCAAAGTGGCGATGGCATCTTCTCAGCATCAATCCAACTCCTTTCCTCTCCAAACCTCATACACAATCCTAACCACAGACTACCTTTCATCTACCAAAGTGGCGATGGCATCTTCTCAGCATCAATCCAACTCCTTTCCTCTCCAAACCTCATACACAATCCTAACCACAGACTACCTTTCATCTACCAAAGTGGCGATGGCATCTTCTCAGCATCAATCCAACTCCTTTCCTCTCCAAACCTCATACACAATCATTTATTTTATACATATATAGTATTCTTTTCCTTTTGTGCACATTCCATCATTCTAGGTTGCCCTTATGAAAAAGTATGAACAAATGTCCTGAAATGTTTATGGACTCTATGTACTGCATAACTGGAAATCTCCCTCGTTAAAATTAATATATACATATATGTATATTTATATATACACATATATATATGTGTGTTAGGAAGAAGAAAGGTGAAACCTATGTAAGTGAATAGGCTGTACCTATATAAGGCTGACGAATGAGACCATTTTTAAGGCGATAGCTTAAACCGTTTTCGAAAAAAGTGGCAAAATAGTTGTTGAAATAGGTTTTTTGTTTGGGTACATAGGATCATAGGATTCAGTTAATAAATTGTCTGTATGTTTGAAATTCATATAAACAAAGATGAATTAATTTTCTTACGTTTGGAGTTAAGGAAGGATTAGAATAAAATATTTTATTAAGAGACATGAAATGTTTTGGGGACTTGGTATATTTTCCTTAATATCTCGAAAACAGTAAATCGTGGATAGAAAATACTTGAAAGCTTACTAAATTCTCTACAATCGATTTTCTAAAAAAATATTTTCGATTAGTCGATATCAATCGGAGAAATAAGTGCTTAAAACTTTAAATTTGTTTGTTTTGTTCTTTTGAACGGGTTTTCGTAGTTGTTTATTTCACTTTTTAATTGGTAGGTTTTTTTTGTTTTAAATTGCATTTCTTTTTAGAATTAGTATTATAGTAGAAGGGGGCGAGGTTAGCTCAGTGGTAGAGCACTGGACTAATAAGTTGGAGGACCTGAGTTCAAATCCCGAGCAAGCACTAAAGATTTTTTCTTCTAGTGTCTTCGTTCATGGGTTAAATTCGGCCTCCCTGGCCGTCCCTAGGGCAACCCAGCCTTTAATTAATTTAATAATGGGTACCTTGCAGTGCTAATAGCTGCTAGCAGTCGAAGCAGCCAAGGGGAAAATCAGGCGGCTGGAGCATAATACTGACCACACTATCTCCCTAGTGTGTCGTATGGTCATAAATCAGATACCTCTATAGAATCTGCCCCTCAGGGCCCTCGTGGCCTGTTACAGGACTGATTTTTGATTATAGTAGAAGAAGTCATGAAATAAGAATTTCATGTCCTTAGCAGAGGGTTCCAGGTAACAGGGTACGCTGGCCCTTTGTCACAGGTCTTAAAATTTTTCAAGAAAGGTCGAACCAAAATATTAACTGTTTCTATTTCAGTCTTTCCAAATGACACTAGGGATAAGAACGGAACCGCCCTAAGATATTTATAGAATGTGTACCTTGAGGCCTATTAACCAGAGTTGGGCAAACGTTAGCGGTCACTAATATCTAATACCTTGTCGCTAATTTAGCGGTACTGATAAGAGCCTGCGCTAACGATTAGCGCATAGCGACGGCAAAGGGCTAATCGCTAATTTATTCATGAAATGTTTAAATATCGTGATAGCTAATAGCTTTAGCTATATTTACAACATTTTGTCATCTCAATGTTCACTTCCGGTCTGCTCTGAGCCCGGGGGCATGCACCGCATATAACTTTAGGTAAAACTGAAGTTTAGTGCCCTCCAAACCGATTTCTTTCAAATTTTTTACAATAACGTATTTTGATGCACTAGACACGAATCCGCTAAAAAAGAAGTTCGCATTCAACTAGGAAAGAAGTTATTAAGTACTAAAGTTCACTGTTAGGAAGGTTATAAAACTAGGCGTAAACAGCGTATTTGTAAACACGCGCATGCGCAGATATGTAACATTGGGAAATAGAGAACTCTTGTTTGAAATGTTCATAAACCATTTATTCAAAAATATTGTCAATTATTAGGGCATCCTCACCCTGGGTTTTGATATCTTCTTGAGCGAGTGTAGCGAGAGGAAACGCATAGCATGTATGCCTAAAAGCGTTTCCTGGACATTCTTCTTATCTTCCTAGACATCCTATATAGAAACTGTCAAATAAATCTATGTTTTATTTGATGCGTAGTCGACTATAAATAGCTATCGATCCCCCAGTACAAAAGGCGGGAGAAACAAAGAGGTCTCTCAGTCCAAAGAGGTAGACATAAGCACCCTAGAGGCGAGATAAGGAAGATGGCTACCGTGTCGGCTGAGGCCCTTTTCGAGGGAGTGGTATATTTTGGTGTTATTTTCTTTACGCCTCTTTTATTTCTTATAGATCCGTTTGACTTATCATTGTGTTTTTATCATTTTTCGCGCGGTTCCTCCTTCCCTCCATGGAGAGGGAAGCCGCATATTTGGTTCACCTCATGACTCAATCTGGAAGTGTCGACTGGAATATTTTATGTTTCAGAACACATAGATCACCAAAAGAACAGTGCTTCAAATATGTATATGTATATATACATATTGTCTGTTTCCTGTCTAGCTGCTCAAAAATGGCGCGACGTTTGAAGGCTTCCAAGAACAGTTTCAGCACTTTCCTCCGAAGCAAACTTGGAATATAGCGGTCTCATAGCAAAGGATTGAACGACTTCGTTAACCACCAAAATCGGTTCACCAGAACGGGGGGTACCTCAGAATCGTAGTAGTTATTTTCCATTCCCGGCCGTAATGTTTGTTGAATTGCAACGGAACTCGGTATTTCTCGTGTTCAAATACAGAGAAAAATGTGTTGTAAAAATAAACTAAACCGGTTCATTAGGAGGGGGCCCCACATTACACCGGGCCCACATTACTAATTTGCTCATACCGGTAGTAATTTCTGTTGTATTGCAATGAAATGCTGTATGTGTCGAGGGTATCGGTCTATCGGAAGGGGTTTACTTTGTACTATGTTTGAATAGAATTCTCCCGCCAAAACTTAGGTTAGCAAAGTAAGCAGTTCTGACTTCTGCTTCTAGGCAAGCTCTATCTATCTCTTTCCTACTATATTATTGAGAGAATTTATCTTTTTACATGGGAAAATTGTTATTATTTAAAAAGATAAATAGACTAAAATGTTGAGTTGTGTATGTTTGTTAAGTATAGTGTAGTTCAACGCATTATTAAAATTAATATTTGCTATATAAACTTGCTTATTACAAATGTGAAAGAGAAGAACTATTCATGTTCTCCAAATTCTGAGGAAAGTGCTTAGTTATGCAGCTCTTGCGTGACGGTCTTTTTATAAGTATAAGGCGATATCTTAAACGTTCTTGAGAAAAGTGGAAATCTGGATTTCTAGTTTTTGAAATCTGAATTTTATTTGGGGTTTTGTTTAAGCTTTTTAATTTTGCGTTTCTTGCGTATATTGCAGCCGAATACTCGTCAAAGGAGGCCGCGCTGACACAGTTTCTGCAGTTTAGACTTATACTTTTTTATAATATTATATAAAAAGAATTTTTATTTTGGACATTCCTATAGGAGAGATTATATTTTTATTTTTTTGTAGACTTTTCATCAAGTTAGTAATCCAGCTAATAATCGGATATAGAAGATTAGCCTAACGTTTAGTTCTGAGAGGTTTTCCAGGGATTTAGACGGAGACTAATTTCAGGATCCTCTAATTACCCTCGTGGGGGGGGGGGGGGGGGGTTAAAAAGTTCCGATGGGATCATCTGGGGTTTTTTCTCCTCTTTTTTTCATCCGAGGGGCGCAGAAATTCCCTCTCATTAATTATCTAGGATGGGCGAACTAACGGAGCAAGAAGCATTAGCAGGATCAGTTTAATATCCTTCTTAAGGGGATTAGTAAACTCATGGGATTATTGCTGGGGGTCAGGAGGTAGGATTGGGGAAGGAAAGGGAGGGGAGGAGGGAGGGAGAGATGGACAGAGAGGGAGGGAGGGGGAGGGTGCTTGTGAGGGAGAGGATATAAATACCAATATATATATGTATATAAGCAATCAGGGATTAGTTGAGATTCGTCTAAGAAAAGATCAATACGATTTTTATATAAAATCTACATTAAGGACGTTTCGGCTCCTCTTTGGAAGCCTTCGTCAGCAATGAAGTTTCGGGAGGCAGAGGAAGACCAAAGTTAACACTTAAGTAACCATGGTGAAGATATACAAGGGGCCAGTTCCATTATATATATATATATATATATATATATATATATATATATATATATATATATATATATATATATATATATATACTTACAATAAAGACTCACCCACTGAGCGCCAGTGCACCGATGAAATCAGTTGCCAAAACGCATCTACCTAGTGAGAAAAGACGTTCTGGAGTACTTCACTTCTGTATATATATATATATATATATATATATATATATATATATATATACATAAATATATGTATAAATGTGATATATATATATATATATATATATATATATATATATATATATATACATATACACACACATATATATATATATATATATATATATATATATATATATATATATATATATATATCAATCCTCCCAGCTTACGTGTTCTGGTTGACTCCATATATAAATTATCCTACATGTAAGGAACACAAAGCAGGCTAGAAATATCGATTTAATTATCACGAATACATCCGATTCTAGGCTGTTATTACTGGGCTATCTACAGGTCGCCACCCTTTGTAAATATTGGAATCGAGGATCTCCAATTTGAGATTCCATGTTTTGTATTGGACCACCTGGATACCAATGGCTTCTTGATATAAAATTCCAAAGCTTAGTAATATACGTAGTAAGGTCCATAAGTTTCCGGCCTGGGATAGAAGGAAAGGTTAAAGCAAAAAACTGGTTTTACTGTTTTTTAATATATTCTCCTTTAAGTTCAACACACTTAATGCAACGCTTTGGCAACATTTCTATACCGTGAATAAAATAATTTTCTTCTTTGTTAAAAAAATGTTCTTCCACTGCTGCTTGGAGCTCCTCGTCGGTGTTAAATCGCCTTCCACGAAGGTCAGATTTTAACTTTGAGAAAAGGTAGAAATCGCTAGGGGCCAAGTCTGGGCTGTAGGGTGGATGAGAGATTTCTTGGAATCCACAGTCCTTCACAGAGGCCTTGGAAATCAATGCTGTGTGGACAGAGGCATTGTCGGGAAGCAGGCGGACTCCTCTGCTTATCTTCCCTCGCCTCTTCTCTTTAATGGCGTCTCGTAACCGGTTAAGTAGGGCTGCATAATACTCAATATTCATTGTGGTATTCCTTTCTTTAAAATCTATCAGTAGTATTCCTTTACAGTCCCAAAAAATTGTGGCCATTACCTTTTTTATTGACTGCGTGACTTTTGTCTTTAAAGGAGGCGCTTCTCCTGGTCTTCTCCATTCCATGGACTCTCTTTTGCTGAGTGGGTCATAATATAGAACCATTGTCTCATCCCCAGTTACAATTGAGTCCAAAAAACTCCTTGGTCGGCATTATACTCGCGTAAAAATTCATTGCAGCAGTGAACTCGTTCCCGTTTTTGACAAGCTGAAAGAATTTTTGGAGCCCATCTTGCACTAACCTTGTTCATATGCAAATGTTCTTTGATGATACTCAAAACACTTGTTTTTGAAAGCCCAAACCTCGCTGCTATTTCCTTGGTTTTTAGTCGCCGGTAAGACAGCAATTCAGATTCCACAAGTTGGATTGTTTCAGAAGTGACATCTTCCAATGGGCGACCGGGACGTAGGTCATCTTCTAGACTTTCTCTCCCTAACTTAAATAATTTTGCCCATTCTTTCACTGTGGAATACGAAGGGGAGGACTGCCCGTAGTCACAATCCAAGCGCTCTTTAATTTGCGCAAGAGTAAGACCCTCTTTACAAAAGAATTTAATTACCACACGGTACTCGAGTTTGAACATTGTAAAAATGGGGAGTTTCCTTCAAGGCTGGACACTGACTGACAAGACTGAGGAAGTGCGGGCGATGGGTATGGAGTGAGCAGGCATGGACCTGCTTAGGCGTGAAGGTCCCGGCACGTTTGAAGGAGGGGAAGCAGGACAGGCCGGAAACTTATGGACCTTACCTCGTATATATATATATATATATATATATATATATATACATATAGAGGGGAAGGTGTTGTACCTTTGACCACTTTGCACAATTGAATTTTTTTTAGCTTGAATATTAAGGCTAAATTCATTTTTTTATTTCATTTGTATTCTATCGTTTATCATATTTAATTTTTTCAAGGTTCTAGCTTTGCATTTAATATTTTTTATTATTTTTTTAAAAAAATAATCGTAGAGTGGTCAAAGGTACAACATGCAGTTGTACCTTTGACGTTGGGGTGTTGTTCCTCTGACCACGTAAAAACAACTCAGCAGTGCAGAAAAAAAAATTGTATTCAGTAATAATATAATTAATTGTAAGTTTAATAAATACAGGACATGGATGTAAGCATAATAAAAAGCTATTATTGATATTATGTTATGCTTAATATGCTGAAAACTCCAGTCCAATCGATAAACGTTTTAACTGTGAAGCAGATCCACTAGCAATAGTAGGGTATGGAAGTTTAGCCACAATGTCTTCAACATCAATATCATACAAATTTTCATCTTCTCTCGTAAACTTGTCACTTAAAGTTTGTTTTTTCAAATATTGGATCTTAGACATTGGACATTTAATACCACAAATCTCTGCGGCTAAATATGTAATAGTCTTTTTACTTTTATTTTTAACAAGTATGCAATTTCCTTTTTCCAAATCATATTTTTCAAATTGTTGCTGGTTATCGACTTAATACACGACATTTATCAGACGAATCAACGTCACTTTCTCCTGAAGAAATTTCCGTGTCAGTATTAGAATCTGAACTGTCGTTAGAATAATTTTCTTCTCATTTACCACTTTTTTAGGAAGGGTTTTATTTGTATGTGGTGTCTTACGATTAGGGTGGGGCTTTTGTTGTTTTTTTTTTCACCTTCAATAATTAGCTTTTCAGGAACATCTGTCAGAATACGAGGTTTCCATTTAGGCCGGCCCCTATTTGACATATTTCTTGCCTTCGCTTTTCGATGAGGTCATACAACTTCAAGTGGAACGATAAGGGGCGATAGGTTCCTGAGGATTAATAAAGCCAGTTTGAACTAATTTAATTTATTATTTTTTAAATTCTTTGAACAATTGAAGAAACCCATGTTAATTTATTTAAAAAAATTATAGCATAAGAACATAAAAGTTGAATTATGTAAAAATTACTCAGGTGTGTTGTACCTTTGACCTGGTCAAAGGAACAACAACTAGTGGTCAGAGGTACAACACCCAGGTAGTGCAAATTAAAAAGCATGCTAAAAATTTTAGGGTTAAGATAAATCAATTTCAGAAGCTACACCATATTTCTTATTTTAATAGCTACTTTGTCAAACGATTTCCATCTAAAAAGACATAATACAAAAAATGTTATGAGGCAAAACGTCATCAATAAATAACTTACATTTTTATGATAGAAATGGATAAGTATTTTTTGCAAGAATCCTCTTTGACTTGAATAATCCAAAGTAGGCTATACAAGCCCTCTAGTGAAGGAGCTAAACACTAATTAGACCAAAATTTATAAAATGTTGCTACATGCCGCCACAGGCTCGGTGGTCAAAGGTACAAGACGGTCAGAGGTACAACACCTTCCCCTATATATACATAAAATAAATCCGAAGTAGAATATAGACAGTAGGTGCATCGCTGCCCCAATTTCCAGAGAAATACTCTAAACGGATCAGACCCGAGTGGCTATTTGGTATTCAGATCGGCCACCTAAGCCACAACTCCCTGCAGTATCCAGCGGTCTCTCCAATTCTCCTAAATTGAATCCAAATCACCAACAATAACCAATTCCAATATGTTCCGAAGGGGGACCAACAAACTTTCCCGGGCTGCAATTTTGCCGGAGTTAATATTGGATTTGACGCCAGAAAAGCGCCCTCCTAAAATTGTTAGTGTAGGTCCACTTTTGCTGTAGGTCAATTTTACAAAGACATTTGGTAATAGCATTTTTGGATAAAATATTGATGAATTACTAGATCCGGATAGTATATATAGGTAAAATAATACAATGTAAAATATCATCTTTTAAATAAAGTATATACCTATCTGATGTTGTTTAGGCTGAGGTGGTCCTGTTAATGTTGTGTTTACGTTTTTGGATAACGTGGGGAAAAAACCAAGAGTAGTTGAATCATTTAGGGTCCAAAACGGTTTTTTTTTTTTTTTTTTTTAATTTAAATATGTTTATTGAATAAAAGACAACGAATACAATAACACGTGTGTACCTCTATACCACACAAACACTCTATTTCTAGGATTAACACACTGCAGTGTTTAAAATAAAGTTTATCAATTATAAGGGAAAAATGTCACAAAAACCCTGACTTATACTACTAACTACGTACTAAGACACATCATATAATGATAATATAAATTAACGATAACTAAAATAATTAATGATAAATAATACTTAATTACAATGATAATGATAATAATTATTTGAAGAGACATAAAACTAATTGAGCAAACTAAATTCATTAAAGACTGATTGTAGAAGACCAATAACTACCCGTACTATACAAAAGTCTCAAAAATGCACACTGAAACGAAAATACCATACATAAAAAAATATATATATAAACTTACGTATAGTTTCTTTCAAAGATGCAGGAAAAGCAGGAATCCACTGATAAAAGAAATAGGTAACTACACCAAAACATCAGGTAAAAGATACGTGCACAAACGTACTAAACACATCCTTATGAACAGGAATACTGAAAAGTAAATATGTTAGCTCTAGGTGGTATATCTAGTATACTGCCTGATCTCTGCTCCTATTATCTCATAGCTAGGACTAGCAGCTAGCTTTAGGTACAAAGCTGTAAACATAAACACAGGTCCAAAACGTTGTTAGCTCAACAATGTGTAGTTTCATCCGAAATGTAATATTCATTATCCAGCAGAAACCGCCAACTGCGGTTTTTTCGGTAAAATCCACGCGAATTTATCGTATCGCATCTTTGCTATCAGATACACTTTTTATCGGTATTTTGTCGTGGGGAACCAATTGAAACCACATTTACAGCCATGTCTTTGACCCATCTCTATTTGCTAACGTCCATTATTGCCTGCGAGTTGTCGCGAATTTAGAACCGTGAAGCTCGTCAGGATGTAGCAAGTCCCCCCAAAATAACCCCCCACAAGGTACAAGTCTCACATCTTCCGACACTTCTCCCGGTGCGCCAAATCCAGATCAGTGTTCCCATTAACAAACTGTGCGTCCACAATAGTCACCTTACCCCCTTTTACCACTATTATATCAGGCTTCCATTGTCGGCCATCAGCTTTCATGACTGTCTCGAGGTGTACCTCGTACCCCCTCCCGGCTAAGGCTTCACCCAGTACATCCACCACAGTATCGTGCCTGAAACAACGACCTCCCCGTGAAACATAGCACTGCTGAACAGCATGGGTGCCAGTCTCATGATCAAGGCAACCCGTCCTGCAGGTAAGAATCCGGCCCTCACGCCGGCCTCTTGTCGTTCTCACGGTGGTCGGCAGAGCATTTATGTAATAACGTACTGGATGAAGTCCCAACCAGAAGTGGTCCCAGCTCTATCATTGAGCCAATGTGTTGAGGCCTTACAAACAGAGGATTCTTTCAGTCCTTCTCCGCAAACAATCACACTCACTAAGCTTACGAATGTCATATAAAACATGCAAAGTCGGTTTCGTTCTATTCATCGGCTTTTTGTCTCGGTTTGCTTTTTAGCGCGGTTCCTCCCTCCCCCATAGGGAGGAACCCCGCTTATAAGGTTGATACAATGAAACAATCCGGAAGTGCCGACAAGAACATTTCGCGTTTCAGAACCCCTAGAGACCGAAAATAACGGTGGTTCAAATTTGTATATATATATATATATATATATATATATATATATATATATGTATATATTTATATATATATATATATATATATATATATATATATATATATTTGTCTGTTCGCTCATTTCTGGCTTCCCTGATGGTCCGATTTTGATGAAATTTGGTACAAAAATCAGTCGTCCAATTTGAAAGGTCAAGTTTGTTAACCAGCAAAATCCGCCCACTGGAAGATGGCGTTTGGGGCGAAATTCGCGCAGAAAAAATCGTAACGCTTACGTTTTTGAGTTCATAAGCTTGTAAGTACTCTTTTTATAGGCTTCTTGGGCTAGGAAAACGAATGAAACCATTTTCAAGGCGATAGCTTTAACCGTTTTCGAGAAAATTGGAAAAATAGTTTTTGAATACCGTTTTTGGTTTGGGTACTTAGAATCACGGGATTCAGTTGAAACATTATCTGCATGTTCTACTTTCATTAAAACTAATATGTAGAAAGTTATGCTACGTTTGGAGTTAAGGAAGGGTTAGAATAAAATATTTTATGAACAGACATGAAAAGTTTTGGTAACTTTGTATACTTTCCTTAATATCTCGAAAAAGGTTGAGAATCTTGTGAAACAAAAGATTACCATTAGAATGCTTACTAAATGCTCTACAAAAAAGGTTCTAATGAAAGTTTTGATTAGGCGATGTCAATCGGAGAAATAAGTGCTTAAAACTTTAAAGTAATTGATTTCGCTTATTCGAACTGTTCTTTTTGTCTTTGATTTTGGTACTTAGAATCATGGGCTTCAGTTGAAACATTTTCTCCATGTTTGAATTTTATCAAAACTAATATGTTGAAAATTTGGTTACGTTTGGAGTAAAGGAAGGATTAAAATAAAATATTTCATTTTTAGACATGAAAAGTTTTAGGAACTTCGTATATTTTCATTAATATCACGAAAACGGTTTGGAATCTTGGCAAGCAAAAGATTACCATTCGAAAGGTTACTAAATTTTCTACAAAGAATGTTTTGAAGACAATTGCGATGGGATGGTCATATTTGGAGAAATAAGTGCTTAAAACATAGGTAATTTCGTTCATTTGAACGAATCTTTTTGTGTGTTTCCTACAGTTTTTTTTTCACTGCTCGTTATTTTTGTGATTGCTTATAGTAGTCAAATGTATTAGTCAATAAAACAGGATACGTATATATAGAAACAATATTTTGTTTCAACGGTATCTTGGAATTCGAAGATGCCCTATGAATATCTAGATGACTGTACTGGTGTTGATTTCGTTCTTTAGAATTGTTTTTGGTATTCCCTATTTTCAGAAGTTTTTATCTATTTATTAATTTTTTTTTAAATCCATTGAACGAAATCATATGAATTCGAAGGTGAGGAGCTAGGAGGCTTAGGGTGGGGGGCGTTTTCCCTGTCCCCAGGTACCCTTGTCTCCCTGTGTACCCTCGTCATCTTCAAGTCCTTGTCTAGAGTCATAAAGATAAGCCTCCAAACAACTTTAGGAATGTAGGATTTCTAATTTTTGCCAGTATCAGAACAGCCGCTCTTTACATACCACTGTGGTACAGACGTACCGGTCTATACTAGTTGCACTCCACACGGTGGTAGTACTTGGTGTATGCCACAGGGGATCGCTCATTATAACCTTATTTTATACGTATTAAATAGGTACCTAAAAAAAGTTTATTTGTGTATAAGTGTTGCGTTATTGGGATTAGAATAAAATATTTTATTAACAGACATGAAATACTTCGGAATCTTTGTATATTGTCCTTAATTTTTTTTTTCTTTTATGGTGTATCGAAATCTGAGTCATTAGCACCATTTTTTTCTTATGAGCTTATATAATACTTAGATTTAGCTAGCAACAATATTTTACACCGCAATTAAAGTGATTTGCTCTTCTTATAAACATAATATTTATATTATAATATAAACATAATACATTAATTTGTCTGACAAAAAAAAAGTCCGACCCGCAGGAACTGCTTCATCTTAGCGCGGTTCCGTTCTTATCTCAAGTGCGATTAGTGAAGGAATATAGCAGCTATCGGTAGGTATTCGCACCATTTCCCCCCTTAATATCTTCAAAACAGTTAAGAAATCGTGGGAAGTACGATGTAACCATTCAAAAGCTTACTAAATTCTCTAAAAAAAAGATTCTGAAGCAAATTTCAATGGGGCAATGTCAGTCGGAGAAGTAAGTGCTTAAAACTACGAAAGTGTTAGTTTTGTTATTTTAAACGGGTTTTTGTCACTGTTTACCTCACTTTTGTTTTTTAAGTTTATTTAACGGTGGAATGAGTATTTCATTAAAGCTGAGAAAATAAGAATCATATTGGTAATAGAGTTTTCCTAGAGTGAGCGTCGCGATGACGGGAGAGTCCCATCCGTTTAGAAAACTGTCAGTTTCCATATGTGGCTCTTTAAGCTTCCTTCTCTTTGAGATTTTATTTTATATTTTTAACGACAGATCAAAACCTATCGATAGCTGCTACTATTCCTTTACTAATCGCACTTCGGATAAGAACGGAACCGCGCTAAGATGATGCAGTTCCTGCGAGTCGGACTTTTTACTATAAGATTAGGATATTGGTACAAGCCGGAGAGAAAGTGAGGAACATATTAATTAAAGAGTTTTCGAGAGCGAAACTTGAAGAGCCAGAAAGAGTAATTTCCGCTAACAATACTGCCAGTTTCCTGTTGTGGTTCTTGAAATCTTCATTCTCTTTTTTCCTTTTAGCGCGGTTCCTCCCTCCCCCATAGGGAGGAACCCCGCTTATAAGGTTGATACAATCCGGAAGTGCCGACTAGAAAATTTCTCGTTTCAGAACCCCTAGAGACCGAAAATAACGGTGGTTCAAATTTGTGTATATATATATATATATATGTATATATTTATATATATATATATATATATATATATATATATATATATATATATATATATATATATATATTATTTTTGAGGTTTCTTCGCTGGGGAGAATTATTTGTGTTAATACGGCATTCTCCAGCGGTCGATTTATTTGCGTAATATTTCGCAGAAATCACATTCTGCTTCTTCAGACGGTCCATGGCTTTAAATTTTTTGTATACTTGTTATTTTTTAATAACCTATATATTCGATTGATCATATTGCCATATGGCAAGTTTCAGATGTGCATTGTTGTACCGAGGCCTGTTGACATAGAGTAGAGCCGATGGGACTGCTTTGAGACTGTTCTACATCTTGCTTCTTTGCGCTTGCTTGTATTTTCCCACCCGATCTTCCTTCAATAGTTCTGAGAACGGGTTTCCATGTAGGATGTAGAATGACACCTTCATCTCTGTTCAGAGTCTTAGGTTGCTTGAATATTTCGACAGCCTCTCTTACTAGCCTTCTTTGACGATTGTCTTCTTTGGCTAAGACTCTGGCTTCGTCAAAAAGCATTTGCCCGGGACATTCTTCACCATGTCTTGCAACGGCAGACGTTTTTGTGCGTCTCAGGCGGTAGTCAGCGCAATGTTGGCCTATTCTAGTGGCTATTTTCTTCCCCGTCTGTCCTACGTAGACTGTCCCACAGTCGCAAGGGAGAAGATAAACGCCTTTGTCTTGCAGCCTCTGTTTATCTTTTGCCGATCCTAGCCATTCGCCTATTTTATCCAAAGGTCGAAAAGCGACGTCTACTCCTCGACTTATGAACAGTCTGCCTATCTTCTCACTTATCCCTCGGACGTATGGCAGCGATACTCTGTGACCCAGTTCTTCATTTTGTGTCTCAACAATTTCTTTTTGTTTTTTCTTTTTAATACGACTGACTGCTCTATCTACTTCCCTTGTTGCATAGCCGTTAGACTTGAGGTCGTTCTTGAGGAAAGCGAGTTCTTTATCCAGGTAGGCTTCGTTGCTACATAATTCGAAAGCCCTGTGAGTCAGAGTCTGCACAACTCCTCTCTTCTGCGCTGGGTGGTGGTGGGATTCAGCATGCAGATATCGTCCGGTAGATGTAGGTTTCCTGTAGACTGTATGTCCCAATCCGCCGCCTGGTTCCTTGATGATCAGAAGATCCAAAAATGGAAGCTTTCCATCCTTCTCTTCTTCCATTGTAAAATTGATTGATGGGTGGGAAGTATTCAGAAAGCTTAGGAACTTTTTTAATTCTTCAGGACCATGCTGCCAGACTACTAATACGTCGTCTACGTATCTGAGCCACAATTTTGGCTTGAGAGTTGCCGTATTTATCGCTTGCTTCTCAAATTCCTCCATAAAGATGTCTGCTACCACTGGTGATAGAGGGCTCCCCATCGCCACTCCATCCTTTTGTTTGTAGATGACATCTTTATATTGGAAAAAACAAGACGTGAGGCATATCTCTGCGAGCTTCATCATCTTACCTTGGAGCAGACTCTTTTCACGGATAATGGCAAGTGAGTCCGTAACTGGTAGATTCGTGAATAAGGCCTCAACATCAAAGCTCACCAAGACATCACCTTCCTCTATTTTGACTTTGTTAAGGATCTCCACTAGGTGGCTTGAGTTCTTTACAGATGAAAAAGAGTTTCCAACTGTGGGTTTTAATAGCCTTGCCAAGACCTTACTGGTTCGATAGGTGGGAGCCCCAATCATGGATACGATGGGCCTCAATGGGACACCTTCTTTGTGGATCTTGGGGAGTCCATAGATACGGGGGATCCTTGAATCATCAGGAGTCATCTCGTTCAGCAATTTCTTTTCAATACCTCCACTCTTCAAAATTTTAAGGATATTATTTTCCGTGATGCGAGTAGGGTCCTTTATCCCACAGTCGTAAGTCTTCGGGTCTAAAAGGATTTGCATTTTATCATCGTATTCTTTTCGACTCAGGATGACTGTAGCGTTACCCTTGTCAGCCCTAGTGATGATCACATCATCTCTTTTCCTTAAGTCGAGTAAGGCTCTCCTCTGAGCGAATGTAATATTTGTTTTAGGTGGCCGTGCTCTTTTGATGATGTGCGCAGCTTCCAATCTAATTTCGTCGGCTGTGTCATTATTTACATAAGAGAGGGCTGTCTCTACGCTGGTGACTAGATCTTCGACTGGAATTCGCTTAGGTGTCACAGCAAAGTTCAGACCTCGTTTTAGTAATTCTATAGTCGCTGCGGAAAGATCTATGCCGGCAAGGTTAATAATGCGTCTATCGTCATTGTATTGAGTAGTTTGGTGTTCCCTCGAATCGCTGGTATTTGCCAGAGAGACTCTTTCGTAGTTCATCGCATGTCCATTGCAACGGGAGGCGTCTTTTATTGTGGCCTTAGAATTGTTCTTAGTTATTATTCTTCCTAGTGGATCCTGAGTGAGTTTCAGCCACTTTTTTTCTTTCCTTTTTGAATTGAGGGCCGATATTCGGCTGGCTTGACTACTGGTGATGCGGTCAACAGTTTCCCACATTTCATCATTTATTTTTTCTTTTATACTTCGGACCAAGTTTTCACATTCGTTCTTGAGCTGCCATAATCGATAGCGATAGGCCCCTATTCTTTCTCTTAGAAGAGCACGTTCAAATTTATCATAAATATGATTCGCCTTTGTTGTTTTTAGGGGTCTCTTAACTTTAAGAAATTGTGGCGTTACCTGTTCATCTCTACACTTACGTAGAAAGTCGATGTCATTTTCCGTTGTGGCGATCCTGCATCTTACTTTGCTCAATCGTTTTGTTTGTTGATAAGGTCCCTCGCCGTAGAGGTTTGATATATTATTTTTGAGGTTTCTTCGCTGGGGAGAATTATTTGTGTTAATACGGCATTCTCCAGCGGTCGATTTATTTGCGTAATATTTCGCAGAAATCACATTCTGCTTCTTCAGACGGTCCATGGCTTTAAATTTTTTGTATACTTGTTATTTTTTAATAACCTATATATTCGATTGATCATATTGCCATATGGCAAGTTTCAGATGTGCATTGTTGTACCGAGGCCTGTTGACATAGAGTAGAGCCGATGGGACTGCTTTGAGACTGTTCTACATCTTGCTTCTTTGCGCTTGCTTGTATTTTCCCACCCGATCTTCCTTCAATAGTTCTGAGAACGGGTTTCCATGTAGGATGTAGAATGACACCTTCATCTCTGTTCAGAGTCTTAGGTTGCTTGAATATTTCGACAGCCTCTCTTACTAGCCTTCTTTGACGATTGTCTTCTTTGGCTAAGACTCTGGCTTCGTCAAAAAGCATTTGCCCGGGACATTCTTCACCATGTCTTGCAACGGCAGACGTTTTTGTGCGTCTCAGGCGGTAGTCAGCGCAATGTTGGCCTATTCTAGTGGCTATTTTCTTCCCCGTCTGTCCTACGTAGACTGTCCCACAGTCGCAAGGGAGAAGATAAACGCCTTTGTCTTGCAGCCTCTGTTTATCTTTTGCCGATCCTAGCCATTCGCCTATTTTATCCAAAGGTCGAAAAGCGACGTCTACTCCTCGACTTATGAACAGTCTGCCTATCTTCTCACTTATCCCTCGGACGTATGGCAGCGATACTCTGTGACCCAGTTCTTCATTTTGTGTCTCAACAATTTCTTTTTGTTTTTTCTTTTTAATACGACTGACTGCTCTATCTACTTCCCTTGTTGCATAGCCGTTAGACTTGAGGTCGTTCTTGAGGAAAGCGAGTTCTTTATCCAGGTAGGCTTCGTTGCTACATAATTCGAAAGCCCTGTGAGTCAGAGTCTGCACAACTCCTCTCTTCTGCGCTGGGTGGTGGTGGGATTCAGCATGCAGATATCGTCCGGTAGATGTAGGTTTCCTGTAGACTGTATGTCCCAATCCGCCGCCTGGTTCCTTGATGATCAGAAGATCCAAAAATGGAAGCTTTCCATCCTTCTCTTCTTCCATTGTAAAATTGATTGATGGGTGGGAAGTATTCAGAAAGCTTAGGAACTTTTTTAATTCTTCAGGACCATGCTGCCAGACTACTAATACGTCGTCTACGTATCTGAGCCACAATTTTGGCTTGAGAGTTGCCGTATTTATCGCTTGCTTCTCAAATTCCTCCATAAAGATGTCTGCTACCACTGGTGATAGAGGGCTCCCCATCGCCACTCCATCCTTTTGTTTGTAGATGACATCTTTATATTGGAAAAAACAAGACGTGAGGCATATCTCTGCGAGCTTCATCATCTTACCTTGGAGCAGACTCTTTTCACGGATAATGGCAAGTGAGTCCGTAACTGGTAGATTCGTGAATAAGGCCTCAACATCAAAGCTCACCAAGACATCACCTTCCTCTATTTTGACTTTGTTAAGGATCTCCACTAGGTGGCTTGAGTTCTTTACAGATGAAAAAGAGTTTCCAACTGTGGGTTTTAATAGCCTTGCCAAGACCTTACTGGTTCGATAGGTGGGAGCCCCAATCATGGATACGATGGGCCTCAATGGGACACCTTCTTTGTGGATCTTGGGGAGTCCATAGATACGGGGGATCCTTGAATCATCAGGAGTCATCTCGTTCAGCAATTTCTTTTCAATACCTCCACTCTTCAAAATTTTAAGGATATTATTTTCCGTGATGCGAGTAGGGTCCTTTATCCCACAGTCGTAAGTCTTCGGGTCTAAAAGGATTTGCATTTTATCATCGTATTCTTTTCGACTCAGGATGACTGTAGCGTTACCCTTGTCAGCCCTAGTGATGATCACATCATCTCTTTTCCTTAAGTCGAGTAAGGCTCTCCTCTGAGCGAATGTAATATTTGTTTTAGGTGGCCGTGCTCTTTTGATGATGTGCGCAGCTTCCAATCTAATTTCGTCGGCTGTGTCATTATTTACATAAGAGAGGGCTGTCTCTACGCTGGTGACTAGATCTTCGACTGGAATTCGCTTAGGTGTCACAGCAAAGTTCAGACCTCGTTTTAGTAATTCTATAGTCGCTGCGGAAAGATCTATGCCGGCAAGGTTAATAATGCGTCTATCGTCATTGTATTGAGTAGTTTGGTGTTCCCTCGAATCGCTGGTATTTGCCAGAGAGACTCTTTCGTAGTTCATCGCATGTCCATTGCAACGGGAGGCGTCTTTTATTGTGGCCTTAGAATTGTTCTTAGTTATTATTCTTCCTAGTGGATCCTGAGTGAGTTTCAGCCACTTTTTTTCTTTCCTTTTTGAATTGAGGGCCGATATTCGGCTGGCTTGACTACTGGTGATGCGGTCAACAGTTTCCCACATTTCATCATTTATTTTTTCTTTTATACTTCGGACCAAGTTTTCACATTCGTTCTTGAGCTGCCATAATCGATAGCGATAGGCCCCTATTCTTTCTCTTAGAAGAGCATGTTCAAATTTATCATAAATATGATTCGCCTTTGTTGTTTTTAGGGGTCTCTTAACTTTAAGAAATTGTGGCGTTACCTGTTCATCTCTACACTTACGTAGAAAGTCGATGTCATTTTCCGTTGTGGCGATCCTGCATCTTACTTTGCTCAATCGTTTTGTTTGTTGATAAGGTCCCTCGCCGTAGAGGTTTGATATATTATTTTTGAGGTTTCTTCGCTGGGGAGAATTATTTGTGTTAATACGGCATTCTCCAGCGGTCGATTTATTTGCGTAATATTTCGCAGAAATCACATTCTGCTTCTTCAGACGGTCCATGGCTTTAAATTTTTTGTATACTTGTTATTTTTTAATAACCTATATATTCGATTGATCATATTGCCATATGGCAAGTTTCAGATGTGCATTGTTGTACCGAGGCCTGTTGACATAGAGTAGAGCCGATGGGACTGCTTTGAGACTGTTCTACATCTTGCTTCTTTGCGCTTGCTTGTATTTTCCCACCCGATCTTCCTTCAATAGTTCTGAGAACGGGTTTCCATGTAGGATGTAGAATGACACCTTCATCTCTGTTCAGAGTCTTAGGTTGCTTGAATATTTCGACAGCCTCTCTTACTAGCCTTCTTTGACGATTGTCTTCTTTGGCTAAGACTCTGGCTTCGTCAAAAAGCATTTGCCCGGGACATTCTTCACCATGTCTTGCAACGGCAGACGTTTTTGTGCGTCTCAGGCGGTAGTCAGCGCAATGTTGGCCTATTCTAGTGGCTATTTTCTTCCCCGTCTGTCCTACGTAGACTGTCCCACAGTCGCAAGGGAGAAGATAAACGCCTTTGTCTTGCAGCCTCTGTTTATCTTTTGCCGATCCTAGCCATTCGCCTATTTTATCCAAAGGTCGAAAAGCGACGTCTACTCCTCGACTTATGAACAGTCTGCCTATCTTCTCACTTATCCCTCGGACGTATGGCAGCGATACTCTGTGACCCAGTTCTTCATTTTGTGTCTCAACAATTTCTTTTTGTTTTTTCTTTTTAATACGACTGACTGCTCTATCTACTTCCCTTGTTGCATAGCCGTTAGACTTGAGGTCGTTCTTGAGGAAAGCGAGTTCTTTATCCAGGTAGGCTTCGTTGCTACATAATTCGAAAGCCCTGTGAGTCAGAGTCTGCACAACTCCTCTCTTCTGCGCTGGGTGGTGGTGGGATTCAGCATGCAGATATCGTCCGGTAGATGTAGGTTTCCTGTAGACTGTATGTCCCAATCCGCCGCCTGGTTCCTTGATGATCAGAAGATCCAAAAATGGAAGCTTTCCATCCTTCTCTTCTTCCATTGTAAAATTGATTGATGGGTGGGAAGTATTCAGAAAGCTTAGGAACTTTTTTAATTCTTCAGGACCATGCTGCCAGACTACTAATACGTCGTCTACGTATCTGAGCCACAATTTTGGCTTGAGAGTTGCCGTATTTATCGCTTGCTTCTCAAATTCCTCCATAAAGATGTCTGCTACCACTGGTGATAGAGGGCTCCCCATCGCCACTCCATCCTTTTGTTTGTAGATGACATCTTTATATTGGAAAAAACAAGACGTGAGGCATATCTCTGCGAGCTTCATCATCTTACCTTGGAGCAGACTCTTTTCACGGATAATGGCAAGTGAGTCCGTAACTGGTAGATTCGTGAATAAGGCCTCAACATCAAAGCTCACCAAGACATCACCTTCCTCTATTTTGACTTTGTTAAGGATCTCCACTAGGTGGCTTGAGTTCTTTACAGATGAAAAAGAGTTTCCAACCGTGGGTTTTAATAGCCTTGCCAAGACCTTACTGGTTCGATAGGTGGGAGCCCCAATCATGGATACGATGGGCCTCAATGGGACACCTTCTTTGTGGATCTTGGGGAGTCCATAGATACGGGGGATCCTTGAATCATCAGGAGTCATCTCGTTCAGCAATTTCTTTTCAATACCTCCACTCTTCAAAATTTTAAGGATATTATTTTCCGTGATGCGAGTAGGGTCCTTTATCCCACAGTCGTAAGTCTTCGGGTCTAAAAGGATTTGCATTTTATCATCGTATTCTTTTCGACTCAGGATGACTGTAGCGTTACCCTTGTCAGCCCTAGTGATGATCACATCATCTCTTTTCCTTAAGTCGAGTAAGGCTCTCCTCTGAGCGAATGTAATATTTGTTTTAGGTGGCCGTGCTCTTTTGATGATGTGCGCAGCTTCCAATCTAATTTCGTCGGCTGTGTCATTATTTACATAAGAGAGGGCTGTCTCTACGCTGGTGACTAGATCTTCGACTGGAATTCGCTTAGGTGTCACAGCAAAGTTCAGACCTCGTTTTAGTAATTCTATAGTCGCTGCGGAAAGATCTATGCCGGCAAGGTTAATAATGCGTCTATCGTCATTGTATTGAGTAGTTTGGTGTTCCCTCGAATCGCTGGTATTTGCCAGAGAGACTCTTTCGTAGTTCATCGCATGTCCATTGCAACGGGAGGCGTCTTTTATTGTGGCCTTAGAATTGTTCTTAGTTATTATTCTTCCTAGTGGATCCTGAGTGAGTTTCAGCCACTTTTTTTCTTTCCTTTTTGAATTGAGGGCCGATATTCGGCTGGCTTGACTACTGGTGATGCGGTCAACAGTTTCCCACATTTCATCATTTATTTTTTCTTTTATACTTCGGACCAAGTTTTCACATTCGTTCTTGAGCTGCCATAATCGATAGCGATAGGCCCCTATTCTTTCTCTTAGAAGAGCACGTTCAAATTTATCATAAATATGATTCGCCTTTGTTGTTTTTAGGGGTCTCTTAACTTTAAGAAATTGTGGCGTTACCTGTTCATCTCTACACTTACGTAGAAAGTCGATGTCATTTTCCGTTGTGGCGATCCTGCATCTTACTTTGCTCAATCGTTTTGTTTGTTGATAAGGTCCCTCGCCGTAGAGGTTTGATATATTATTTTTGAGGTTTCTTCGCTGGGGAGAATTATTTGTGTTAATACGGCATTCTCCAGCGGTCGATTTATTTGCGTAATATTTCGCAGAAATCACATTCTGCTTCTTCAGACGGTCCATGGCTTTAAATTTTTTGTATACTTGTTATTTTTTAATAACCTATATATTCGATTGATCATATTGCCATATGGCAAGTTTCAGATGTGCATTGTTGTACCGAGGCCTGTTGACATAGAGTAGAGCCGATGGGACTGCTTTGAGACTGTTCTACATCTTGCTTCTTTGCGCTTGCTTGTATTTTCCCACCCGATCTTCCTTCAATAGTTCTGAGAACGGGTTTCCATGTAGGATGTAGAATGACACCTTCATCTCTGTTCAGAGTCTTAGGTTGCTTGAATATTTCGACAGCCTCTCTTACTAGCCTTCTTTGACGATTGTCTTCTTTGGCTAAGACTCTGGCTTCGTCAAAAAGCATTTGCCCGGGACATTCTTCACCATGTCTTGCAACGGCAGACGTTTTTGTGCGTCTCAGGCGGTAGTCAGCGCAATGTTGGCCTATTCTAGTGGCTATTTTCTTCCCCGTCTGTCCTACGTAGACTGTCCCACAGTCGCAAGGGAGAAGATAAACGCCTTTGTCTTGCAGCCTCTGTTTATCTTTTGCCGATCCTAGCCATTCGCCTATTTTATCCAAAGGTCGAAAAGCGACGTCTACTCCTCGACTTATGAACAGTCTGCCTATCTTCTCACTTATCCCTCGGACGTATGGCAGCGATACTCTGTGACCCAGTTCTTCATTTTGTGTCTCAACAATTTCTTTTTGTTTTTTCTTTTTAATACGACTGACTGCTCTATCTACTTCCCTTGTTGCATAGCCGTTAGACTTGAGGTCGTTCTTGAGGAAAGCGAGTTCTTTATCCAGGTAGGCTTCGTTGCTACATAATTCGAAAGCCCTGTGAGTCAGAGTCTGCACAACTCCTCTCTTCTGCGCTGGGTGGTGGTGGGATTCAGCATGCAGATATCGTCCGGTAGATGTAGGTTTCCTGTAGACTGTATGTCCCAATCCGCCGCCTGGTTCCTTGATGATCAGAAGATCCAAAAATGGAAGCTTTCCATCCTTCTCTTCTTCCATTGTAAAATTGATTGATGGGTGGGAAGTATTCAGAAAGCTTAGGAACTTTTTTAATTCTTCAGGACCATGCTGCCAGACTACTAATACGTCGTCTACGTATCTGAGCCACAATTTTGGCTTGAGAGTTGCCGTATTTATCGCTTGCTTCTCAAATTCCTCCATAAAGATGTCTGCTACCACTGGTGATAGAGGGCTCCCCATCGCCACTCCATCCTTTTGTTTGTAGATGACATCTTTATATTGGAAAAAACAAGACGTGAGGCATATCTCTGCGAGCTTCATCATCTTACCTTGGAGCAGACTCTTTTCACGGATAATGGCAAGTGAGTCCGTAACTGGTAGATTCGTGAATAAGGCCTCAACATCAAAGCTCACCAAGACATCACCTTCCTCTATTTTGACTTTGTTAAGGATCTCCACTAGGTGGCTTGAGTTCTTTACAGATGAAAAAGAGTTTCCAACCGTGGGTTTTAATAGCCTTGCCAAGACCTTACTGGTTCGATAGGTGGGAGCCCCAATCATGGATACGATGGGCCTCAATGGGACACCTTCTTTGTGGATCTTGGGGAGTCCATAGATATATATATATATGTTTGTCTGTTCGCTCTCTAGGTCGAAGACGAATGGTCCGATTTTGAAGAAATTTGGTACAAAAATCAGTCGTCCAATATGAAAGGTCAAGTTCGTTAACCAGCAAAATCCGCCCACTGGAAGATGGAGTTTGGGGCAAAATTCGCGCAGAAAAAATCGTAACGCTTACGTTTTTGAGTTCATAAGCTTGTAAGTACTCTTTTTATAGGCTTCTTGGGCTAGGAAAACGAATGTAACCATTTTCAAGGCGATAGCTTTAACCGTTTTCGAGAAAATTGGAAAAATAGTTTTTGAATACCGTTTTTGGTTTGGGTACTTATGGGATTCAGTTGAAACATTTTCTGCATGTTCTACTTTCATTAAAACTAATATGTTGAAATTTTGGTTACGTTTGGAGTTAAGGAAGGGTTAGAATAAAATATTTTATTAACAGACTTAAAAAGTTTTGGTAACTTTGTATATTTTCCTTAATATCTCGAAAAAGGTTGAGAATCTTGGTAAACGAAAGAATACCATTAGAAAGCTTACTAAATGATCTACAAAAAAGGTTCTGATGAAAGTTTTGATTAGGCGATGTCAATCGGAGAAATAAGTGCTTAAAACATTAAAGTAATTGATTTTGCTTATTCGAACTGTTCTTTTTGTCTGTTTTTATTCCTTGTTATTTTTTAATTGCTTATAGTTGGATAATGTATTTTACAATAAAACAGATTAGGCAAAATAAGAAAAACAATTCATTGTTAGAAATATAGCTTGCCAAGAGAAAAAGATTCGATGACGTCTTTTGAATATTTTCAATTGACATTATGCTGTTGGTTTTTTATTTTATTTTTTAATTGATTTTATCTGTAGAATTATTACTATAGTAAAAGAACACAGGAATGTGTGAAAATATTTGATATTTTCCAATTCATTGAAACGTATGAAATGAAGTATCGGTAGAAGAGGATTCTAGGGTCTTGCGGACCTGACCCCAGGTATAGCCATAAAACCCTTTGAACAAAGGCCGAGGAAAATATTATCTGTTTCTATTCTATGCTTTTCAAATGAGAATAGGGATATGAACAGGAACCGGAGTCTCCCGTGGTCTAATGGCTAGCGCCTTGGATTCATAAGCGGGAGATGGTGGGTTCGATTCCCAACCTCCGGCAGGAATTTTATCATCCCACGGCTCGCTGGTGAAATTCCTCGCTACACCCTGGATGTCGGCGCTAATGACCTAGATGTAGATGTGCCGTAAAAAAAAAAAAAACAAAAAAAACTGGAACCGCGCTAAGATGACGCAGTTCCTGCGAGTCGGACTTTTTTTACATAAAAGATCAAAACAAAACATTTCCAAACGTCGAAAGGCGTAAGAGCTGAATCGCGCAAAGATGACGCCGTTCCTATTAGCCGGACGTTCATATATGTATCTGCCTGGCGTATATATACGCATTAGCTTAACACAGGTTAGAAATGTGGTTCTCGTTCAGAGGTCTGGATCATCAGCGCAGGCGAATAACTCATTAGCATTTCTATTAGCCTATTCCTATGGGCAATTCTATTGGCAGTTGTAGTAACTGTCTTGTTGTTTACTTTATGTTTTCAACGCAATTCAATTGTAGATTTCAGTTTTTTTAAGCGATTTCTTATCATTTGTTTGTTGTTCGAGTTCTTAGTGTTGTTTGTGTCCTTTGTGCTGTTCTTGTTTCTACACTGAAAATGCGTGTTTGGGGTTTACCCACAACCGAAAAACCAGTGATCTATATTATCAACGAGTTGGATTGACTAGAGTTTCGATATAACCTTGAGCGAGCGGAAACGTATAGCAATTATGCCATTAACATAAGTACTACGCGTTTCCTCAAGGTTATATCGAAACTCTAGTCAACCCAACTCGTTATGAATCCCGTCGCCATATTGGCAAAAATTCAATTGACGCCTGGTCTGATGATCCAGATCTCTGAGAGCCGGTTTGCGTTGAAGCTAATACGAATATATATATATATATATATATATATATATATATATATATATATATATATATATATATATTTCTTCTGGTCTTCTTTCGGCTTTATTCTCCAGCGGTGTCACATTCTTGGCCGTTATATTTCACCCACATCCCGATGGGCTTCATCAGACCTTGATCTAACCTTGTTTCAGGTATGCAGAATCTATGACGTAGGAGCTATATATATATATATATATATATATATATATATATATATATATATATATATAGACATGTGTATATATATACACTCACTATATATTGTGGAATATCTTTTCTATTTTTTTAAAAATGAAAATGCGCTAAGGTTTCCTGACAAGTAATACTTCTTTAGAATTTCTTCCTTCTTCCTTTGTGGCCAATTTTCTTGCTAATTGTCACATTCGCTCGGATTGGTTTCATTCTCCTAAAGAGAGGCTAAATTGCCAGCAGAGAGGTTATTAAGTAAGCCACTTGTAGATGATGAGGCTGCAATCTAGCGGAGAGAGAGCGAACCCCTACAAAGGGGACTCTTTCTTGGCATCTATCCAAGGCCATTATTTCAATTCAAAACCCGTTATCTCCAAGTAATGGCTTGCAAATTTAAATGGCCCTTTTTCTCTTCGTGTAATTTCCTCAGCAAAGTTTTTTTTTATTTATTTTTAGAAAAGTCTTTTGAAAGATGAATTCTTTCAAAAAATGTTCGCTACAATTTGCCGTAAATAGCATTTCATGTGCCTCCCGATCAAACATTTCTATCCTTTGCTGTTGGCAATACTATACCTGCTTTTAGCGCGGTTCCTCCCTCCCTCTATAGGGAGGAAACCAGCTTGTAAGGTTGACCTCATGAAACAATCCGGAAGTGGGATTAGAAAATTTGACGTTTCAGAACACATAGATCACGAAAATAACAGAGGTTCAAATTTGTATATATACATATAATTATATGGAGACCCAGTGGCCGTGAGGGTTAAGGCGTTAGCACTTAACACTCCGTTCGATTCCCACTAGGGGTAGTGGCTTTTCTTTCGAAAAAAAGAAAAGGCATCACCCCTATCCTGGCTAGAAAAGGGTGGTAACCTATAGATAACCCTTCCTAAAATTCGTAGTTAATAATAAATTGACGTTAAAATTTAAATAAATAAATATAATTATATATTTTTTATTTATTTATTTTCGCAAAATCCCGTTTCCTAACGTTCCATTCCAAATTGTCATCCCATCCAAATCCTTGAGGTCAATCCCTTTCTACTCGGACCCACCCTAAAGACCTTCGCAGGAGGCTTAAGAGACTTTGGCCCCGTGACCAGCTACCATAACAGCAGTTAAAAACAGCACAATAATTGTTTAGATACATTAGGAAGTGCCGATAATGTTTGGCTCCTTCCATATACCTTCATTGACATGTATACTTAGGCCAGCACAATTAATTACACAGGTCTACAAAAATAATCTTTCTGAAATTTGATTTGATGATTTTGGTCAATCTCTATGCTCCTTGGCGTGCTGAAGCCGAACATGAGGTCAGTCCCTCTCTATCACGTAAGGAAATTGTTCAATCTCAAGTAAGGGCAGAGGTACTACCATTAAAAGAAAACAGAATTGGCGAATAAGAGTTTTCATTTATTTCCATGATCTTTTAGTTATTTCAATGTTGTTTACTGTACAAAATACATATATGTGTAGAAATAACAGCTTCAGAATTAACAGTGGCATATTTAGTTATTATTTTTATGAAAACGTATTTTTTTCTCTTGAAAATTTCTCCGTGTTCGTTTCCGGCTGTAGGACTCTTCAGATGATTCACGCTGCAGCATCCAACAATAGTCAGCCATCATGTTTACGTTCCATTTGCCCTGATACCTACGTTCCAATTCCTGGATGTCCTGATGGAACCTTTCCCCTTGTTCTTCACTTACTTCCCCTAAGTTTTTCGGAAAATAGTCCACATGCGAATGTAAGAAGTGAACCTTCAAACTCATGTTGCACCCTTGTAATTGAAATGCCTTCAATATGCGTTCCACGATACTTCTGTAGTTGGGATCCTTCACGTTACCAAGGAACTTCTCAACAACATCTTTAAAAGAATTCCAAGCTTCCTTCTCCTTCTCATTCATGGTCTGAGTGAAATGTGGATCTGTGAAAAGTTTCCGAATATCTGGGCCTACAAAGATCCCCTCTTTTAGCTTTGCATCACTTAATCGTGGGAACTTGGAGCATAAGTACTTAAAACATTCACCTTCTTTATTGAGAGACTTTACGAATTGTTTTATCAGCCCTAGCTTTATGTGTAGAGGAGGTAGCAGGATTTTGTCAGAAGGAACCAAACTTCTCCTAATTACATTTTTTTGGCCTGGCGACAGAGCTCCTCGTGATGGCCAGTCTTTGTTGTTCCAATGGGAATTTCTGTCTCGGCTATCCCATAAACATAAAAAACAAGGGAACTTGGTGTACCCTGATTGCTGACCTAAGAGCATAGTAAGTACTTTCAAGTCTCCACATATCAACCAGTTATGCTCATTATAATGAATTCGTTCGAGAACTAATGACAAATTTTCGTATGTTTCTTTTAAATGTACCGAATGGCCAACTGGAACTGAAGCATAAGTATTGCCATTGTGCAACAAAACAGCCTTTAGACTTCGCTTTGATGAGTCTATGAATAGACGCCAATGAATCGGGTCATATTGTATACCAAATTGACCCATCAGACCAAGAATGTCTTTGCAATAAATAAGATTCTCATCCAGAGCAAAGTAAGGAACAAAAACTGCTTCACGGTGTCGATACCATGAAAAAGAAGTGCCTGGCTGTAATAAATTTTTGTTTTTAAGACGGGAGCCAAGTAACTGAGCTGCATCTTTTGGAAGTCCAAGATCTCTCACTAAGTCGTTCAACTCCTGTTGAGAAATAAGCTGAGGTTCATCTTCTGAACTGCTTGCTTTGAACTCACTGTGTACTTCATCGCTCTCCGACATACAGTCTTCTCTATTAGCTTCCCTATCTATACTGACCAAGTCACGAGGGGGCTGAGGAACTGTCAATCCAGGACCGTGTGGTACCGGACGACTAGCAGATTCCACATTAGGGTAGTTAATGAGCTTATGATTTTTGGAATTATAGCCTTGAACATGACAATTACAAAAGTAACAGTCATTAACGTGTTTTTTTTTGCTTCCTCCACATCATTGGGATAGCAAATCCGAAAGATTTTAACTCTCCTTTGTACCATGAGCGAAGTTTTTCTACGTAGCTATGGCATACTTTGTGAGGAGCCCACACTTTATCTTGATCTCCTATTCTCAAGCCAAAATATGCATAATATACATTTTTGACAAAACCTGTTATATTTCGTTGGTATTTCTTAACTGTGTACTCACCACAGATAAAACAGAAGTATTCTGGACTGGTAACACAACGACGATGAGACATTTTGTCTAAATGCACTTTCAAACCTTAAAATACGTTCTTAATCACTTTGACACAACTAAGAGACCTCAGTGAATGTGTTCACTTCAGTTGATACTACTGAACTGAGAGAATGAACAGAAATTTAGCTCCAAGTTCTTGATACAACAGGTTCAATCTCGTTTAGCTTCAGACGGTGACATCTGAGACCAAACAAGTACGTTCCTGTCTGAACAGGTCGTGCCTAGACACCCTCAGGCCTACAAAATCTACTGAGGGAGTCATTGCCTACACCACCTAGTGAAAGATGTCTGTTTATAAAAAGAGAAATTGTTTGGGAAAAAAAAAACCTACTTCTTACCAAATTTATGTGTATAGCAGGTATATTATGTTCTGTGGATTTGAAAAAAATCTGTACGTGATAGAGAAAAACGGACTTCATTCTCGGCCTCAGCACACCGAGAAACACAGAGATTAGCCAAAATCATCAAATCAAATTTTTGGTTGTAGACCTGTGTTATTGTACAGATTATAATAAACATGAATTAAAAAAAAAAATTATTTATTAATTATAGGTGTTTCGACTGTCAGGATCATTAGCACCTCTATACATATAAAAATTACGTGTCTGTCTGTTTATCTGTCTGTTTGTTCCTTATACAAATCCACACTGTTTGACCGATTTTGATCAAACTTGGCACACAGGTAGGTCTTGATTCGGGGAGAGTCATAGGCTAAGTCAAAATTGTCTACCAGCTGCCTGTCTGTATTTTTGTTCCATATACAAATCCACACTAGTGTAGCATGGCACGCCGGGGAACAGCTAGTGTGTGTATGTGTATATATATATATATATATATATATATATATATATATATATATATATATATATATATACACACTAGCTGCCCAAAAATGGTGCGATTTTGATAGAATTTTCTAAAAAAATCTTTCTTCTAACCTCGCAGGTCAAGCTCCTTAACCAGCAATTTCCGAAAACTAGCCTATGGGCTCAACTTCGCGCAGAAATAATCCTAAAGCTTCTTACGTTTTCTAGTTTATATGCGTGTGGGTACTCTTTTCGTAAGCTTTATAACGTAGGAAAACGAATGAACTATTTTTGAAGCGATATCAGTAACCGTTCAGGAGAAAAGTATATACAAGTAGTTTTACGAACTAATTTGCAGTTTGGGTACTTAGAGACGATGGGAGCATATACTTAGAGACGATGGGAGCATATACTTAGAGACGATGGGAGCATATACTTAGAGACGATGGGAGCATATACTTAGAGACGATGGGAGCATATGAAACTTAGAGACGATGGGAGCATATGAAACTTAGAGACGATGGGAGCATTTGAAACTTATCCGGTTGATATAAATGAAAACTTAGGTATTTAAATTTTGGTTACAATTGTACCGTACTTAAACTTTAAAAAAACAAATATATTATTAGCCCTTTTTTTTTACATTTACATATATAAAAACATACCACTAAGAGGGGCAGATACTGTAGAGGTATCTGATTCTCGACATTACGGCACTCAAGGGAGATAGTGTGGTCAGTACTATGTTCTGGCCGCCTGATTTTTCCCTTTGCAGGTACGGATTAAGTAATTAGTAAAAGGCCCTAGGGTAAGCCTAGAGACGGTCTGGGACCCCAAATCCTACCATTGAACGAAGACAGTAGAACATAAAAATCTTTAGTACTATGCTTGGGATTTGAACTCTGGTCCTCCAGCATATTAGTACAGTGCTCTACCACTGAGCTAACCTCGTCACATAATTACATATCCAGGATATTGGAAGTGAAAGAGCGAATCAGAAAAATCGATTATTTTTTTCTGATTCAGAAAGATGTAGGTAACATGACGCTTCGCCTTGTTTCTCTGGTTGGCCTTTAGTTCTCTCACAATTTCTAGTTAAAGTGAATAGCACCATCATCTATGAAACATTCAATGTCCTATTTCAAAGGCCGAATTCCAGGTCTGAAACTCCCCTCTAGCATTTTGTTACCCATAAATCACCCGTTTAAATTATAATTAAAACATTGAATTTCAATTTGCATACTTTTTCAATCAGGTTTATGAATCAGCATTCCATAGAGTAAACATTTACCTTTCCTATCCTCAAACACTTCTAGAACTTAGACTTGGATTTCCTAACATCCGGAATTCCTAATTCGCCCTTACTCTTCCAAGGTCCTGACATGTACTGTAGGATATTCTAAGCAATTTTTTTTTCAGAATTGCTGAGTAAATTGTTGAGAATACGTTTAGCTAAGCAGCTCCAACTTTTGATTTAATGAAAATATATAAAAAAATATTATGGGAGCAAATGTCATTAATAAAAATACTTAAACCATTCCCGAGGTAGAATCTGAAACTCTTTCCAAACGGAAAGAGGCTAACGGGAAATAAACGAGCACATTTCATGGAAAAATAGATGGTCGAATGCTTTGAAAGTATTCGGTTTGATTCAACAGAGAACTGGAGGTGAATCATGTTCCAGTTCCAGAACTACAGGCCTTTGTTGTGGGTGCAAATATTTAGAGGTTCGTGCAAAGGATTCCAGCTGTGGGAGTTGCTCTGTGTTGTTGGGAGTTGTCTGTCTTCGATCAATATACACTTCTATGAGGATGTCAGGTTCTACACTCTCCATTTGATGCTACACAAGTAACAGTATGCACATATATATATATATATATATATATATATATATATATATATATATATATATATTCTCTTTATAAAATTATTTTATCCTCCCTAGCGCTCGTCTATAACGATCTGTGGGTTTTCCTCTCACAGCCTGATGAAGGCTTGAATTCAAGCCGAAAAGTTTGAATAAATAAAAGTCCGACTCGCAGGAACTGCGTCATCTTAGCGCGGTTCCAGTTTTTTTTTTTTTTTTTTTTTTTTTTTTTTTTTTTTTTTTTTTTTTACGGCACATCTACATCTAGGTCATTAGCGCCGACATCCAGGGTGTAGCGAGGAATTTCACCAGCGAGCCGTGGGATGATAAAATTCCTGCCGGAGGTACGTTCGGAATCGAACCCACCATCTCCCGCTTATGAATCCAAGGCGCTAGCCATTAGACCACGAGAGACCCCGGTTCCTGTTCATATCCCTATTCTCATTTGAAAAGCATAGAATAGAAACCGATAATATTTTCCTCGGCCTTTGTTCAAAGGGTTTTATGGCTATACCTGGGGTCAGGTCCGCAAGACCCTAGAATCCTCTTCAACCGATACTTCATTTCATACGTTTCAATGAATTGGAAGATATCAAATATTTTCACATATTCCTGTGTTCTTTTACTATAGTAATAATTCTACAGATAAAATCAATTAAAAAATAAAATAAAAAAACGAACAGCATAAAGGCAATTGAAAATATTCAAAAGACGTCAACGAATCTTTTTCTCTTGGCAAGCTATATTTCTAACAATGAATTGTTTTTCTTATTTTGCCTAATCTGTTTTATTGTAAAATACATTATCCAACTATAAGCAATTAAAAAATAACAAGGAATAAAAACAGACAAAAAGAACAGTTCGAATAAGCAAAATCAATTACTTTAATGTTTTAAGCACTTATTTCTCCGATTGACATCGCCTAATCAAAACTTTCATCAGAACCTTTTTTGTAGAGCATTTAGTAAGCTTTCTAATGGTATTCTTTTGTTTACCAAGATTCTCAACCTTTTTCGAGATATTAAGGAAAATATACAAAGTTACCAAAACTTTTTAAGTCTGTTAATAAAATATTTTATTCTAACCCTTCCTTAACTCCAAACGTAACCAAAATTTCAACATATTAGTTTTAATGAAAGTAGAACATGCAGAAAATGTTTCAACTGAATCCCATGATTCTAAGTACCCAAACCAAAAACGGTATTCAAAAACTAGTTTTCCAATTTTCTCGAAAACGGTTTAACCTATCGCCTTGAAAATGGTTTCATTCGTTTTCCTAGCCCAAGAAGCCTATAAAAAGAGTACTTACAAGCTTATGAACTCAAAAAAGTAAGGGTTACGATTTTTTCTGCGCGAATTTTGCCCCAAACTCCATCTTCCAGTGGGCGGATTTTGCTGGTTAACGAACTTGACCTTTCATATTGGACGACTGATTTTTGTACCAAATTTCATCAAAATCGGACCATTCGTCTTCGACCTAGAGAGCGAACAGACAAATATATATATATATATATATATAAATATATACATATATATATATATATATATATATATATATATATATATATATATATATACAAATTTGAACCACCGTTATTTTCGGTCTCTAGGGGTTCTGAAACGCGAAATTTTCTTGTCGGCACTTCCGGATTGTTTCATTGTATCAACCTTATAAGCGGGGTTCCTCCCACCACCAAAGTTGGGCTAACAAAAAAATTAAAAATGAAATAAGTATCGTTTCTGTTCATTTTTAATTACTTTATTTTAAATTTTTATGTTTTCGATTATCTGTCCATACTTTGAACTAAGTTCTAGGGAAGAAACAATTGTTCACTTACCTGTTTATAATGTGTTTTTTTTTTTTTTTTTTTTTTTTTTTTTTTTTTTTTTTTTTTTTTTTTTTTTTTTTTAACGGCGTATCAACAATTATTATTAACATCGGTGATCAACGGGAACAGATGCATTCAACGTGGCTATGGCCGTTTATAATGTTCTGTTACCTCTATGAACTTGGCACCCCACTTTCAAAAAAAAAAAAAAAAAATCTGACAATAGACTCAAAAAATTGCAAATCTTTTGTAGTTATTTGTAGTGAAAAAAAATCGGTTGTAGTTGCCCCGGTTTTTGAGAACTTGCGGGGTCAAAAAAGACCCCGCACCCGACTTCAACCGATTGGAACCAAATCATTTTCATTCGACGTAAAATCGTTTGTAGTGAAAGAATTTTCGTTTGTAGTTGCCTAGAAAAAAAGTTACAGCCGCTTTTTGAATTTTCAAAATCACAACTTTTTCAATTTAAGGGGTGCGTATTTTTTTTGGTCCCAATGTATTCGAAATCGTTTGTAGTTGTTAGTAGTGAAAGAATTTTCGTTTGTTGTGTCCCTCTGTTAGCTGTCCCCTTCCTGTCAGTCTTTTGGTTTCTTTCCACAGATTAGCTTCACCAGGGGTAAGACTTTCTGCGAACTTCCTATACTTTTCGAATTTGGTCCGATCTAGTTCCCACCTAATTTGCCTGGACATTCGATTAACTACTTGAGATTTTCAATACATTAGGAGCACAAAAAAAAATACGCACCCCTAAAACTGAAAAAGTTGTGATTTTGAAAATTCAAAAAGCGTCTATAAATTTTTTTCTAGGCAACTACAAACGAAAATTCTTTCACTGCTATCAGCTACAAACGATTTCGAATACATTGGGACCAAAAAAAAACACGCACCCCTATAACTGAAAAAGTTGCGATTTTGAAAATTCAAAAAGTGGCTGTAACTTCTTTTCTGGGCAACTACAAACGAAAATTCTTTCACTACAAATAACTACAAACGATTTGCAATTTTTTGAGTCTAGTGGGGCGCCAAGTTCATAGAGGTTGTTCTGTTACTTATTGGTGTTAATAACAAAATGTTCTTATAAGAGGTTTGTATTTGTAGTTCTGCAATATTTTTCTCTATTGGTTTAACTATTCTGTTTATTAATTATGCATTTGTGTTTAGTCTTTTAGCTGATGAACGCTACCAAAGACTAGCCGAAACCTCCTTAATATAGATTTTTACAAAAATTGTATTGATGTTCTCCTAGCTTAATCCCTGACTGCTGTCGTATATTTATGTTCGATGGGAGAATAATTGCCCCCCCCCGAATCAGCTATCTAGGGCGAACGAGCTCCAATATAAATTAATTCTGCATGTAAATGGATTGGAAAATTGTGGGACATTTATTAGTTCTATGCAAATGTGGCCCCGAAGTTTGAGATTTGTGTTCTACGTGATTCTAACATTTTCGGGGCGATAAGGAACTCGCTTCGTTCTCCTAACAATGTTGGCTGGATTTGCATATCCAACTTTTACCCTCATACACGCGCTAAAATCCATACACACGCACATATTCCCATAGCGTGTGACCGAAAAAAGAAATTCGTTTATCGTAACAATCGAAATTTCTGACTCTGATAAAATCTTCAACTCACAGAACCGAATCTCTAAGGAAAGCAATTTCTTGCCATTGTAAATAAAAAATACCGACTCGCAGGAACTGCATCGTCTTAGCGCGGTTCCGTTCTTATTCCTAGTCTTATTTGAATTTGAATCAGTTTATTATTTTGGTTAGACCTTTCCTGACATACTTTTATGGCCCCAGATACGCTACAGATGACAAGGTTCCTGGAAAAGTGACTCCCGGCCTTCTCTAGGAAAAGACTATTACCAAAACGTTTCTCATTTTTTTGTATTCTTTTACTATAATACTAATTTTACAGATGAGTGCAATTTAAAAAAAAAAAAAACAATTAAAAAGGGAGTTAAACTACTATAAAAACGTAGTCTTAGTAGATAAAAAAGATGGTTCTAGTCCACATTCGTGCTGAAAACGGCTGCGCCCAAGTCGATTGACCTTGTAGTTTGATGCAAAGGTCAGTTGACTTTTATGTTATAGCTAGATTTTGTTGACGAATTATACCGTACTGACATTAACTAAGAACAATGCAATACTTTTTGAACAGAGCAACCATAAAATTCTTGGACGTACTCAAGTAAAACGTTAACTCATTCTTTGACGACGTCACACCTTAAACACGACTAATAAGGTGGCAAGGAGCTATAGACCGCACAGTGCTGCAGTCTGTGGACAAAAGTCGAAAATGCAACTATTTTTTCCAACTTGTTTTGCTTTACTAATCCTTTTAGATTGACCTCAGTGACATGGAATGGGAGCTTTTATTCGAATATTATCAACACAAAGGATTCAAACCACGTTTGAACAAGTGGTGGTTCGATTATCTTTCTAAACGAAACAATTTCCATACAAAAGTATTTTCGAATTTTTAGTATCTTTCTATTAGTTTCTTACCTTCTTGGATGCGAAGGCATCGAAGAAGGAAAGAAAATGTCCATTGTTTTTGTTTTTTAAAATTTTTCGTAAATATTTTTAAAATAACTTCAGATACATTTTTTTCAATTTAGATTCAAAACATCCTGAGTATCTGAATTATTTTGCAATAGTAACAGTTATACTTCATGTATATACTCATTTTTCTTGCTTTGAACTGCTTTGAATGATTCTGTGTTTATTTTTCTCTTTTAGAAAACATAAAACTAAAAAATGTTGACATTTTGTAAGCAATAGGATCAATTCCAATGCTGACCTTTTAAATCGTCTTTTAATATCTTCGTACCCTTTAATTTCTTTAAGCAGTAAAACAAACCATTCAAATTCAAAGCTCAATTAAGAGGACATGAAAAAATATTTTTTGGACGATGACGACCGCGACAACACGAATTTAAACTCCCTCCAAGTTGAACAAGACAACTTATCGCCATCCGAAGATAGTTTTTCGGACAGCGAATAATTGATTTTAATTCTTTATACTTTTCTGTATAACTATTTCTAATTTTTTGCATTATAATTTCTTTTTTCTTTATTTAAATTTGGATGGTCGATAAACCACTTCAAATAAATTTTTGTAAATATAATTTTAATCGAAAAAACTTAGTTTTTATTCAAGGCCCTTAAAATACATGTGTTTTTTAGTGATCAACAAAGTTTACTCTTTAAATGTCCGTCAAGACCGACTTTTGTCCACTTACTCCATAAGAACGCCGCACTTTGGGCATTGATAGGAACACACCAAGCCAAACACCACTGGCATTGATAGGAACACACCAAGCCAAACACCACTGGCATTGATAGGAACACACCTAGCCAAACACCACTGGCATTGATAGGAACACACCAAGCCAAACACCACTGACATTCATAGGAACACACCTAGCCAAACACCACTGACATTGATAGGAACACACCTAGCCAAGCACCACTGGCATTGATAGGAACACACCTAGCCAAACACCACTGGCATTGATAGGAACACACCTAGCCAAACACCACTGACATTGATAGGAACACACCTAGCCAAACACCACTGACATTGATAGGAACACACCTAGCCAAACACCACTGACATTGATAGGAACACACCTAGCCAAACACCACTGACATTGATAGGAACACACCTAGCCAAGCACCACTGGCATTGATAGGAACACACCTAGCCAAGCACCACTGGCATTGATAGGAACACACCTAGCCAAACACCACTGGCATTGATAGGAACACACCTAGCCAAACACCACTGACATTGATAGGAACACACCTAGCCAAGCACCACTGGCATTGATAGGAACACACCTAGCCAAACACCACTGGCATTGATAGGAACACACCTAGCCAAACACCACTGGCATTGATAGGAACACACCTAGCCAAACACCACTGACATTGATAGGAACACACCTAGCCAAACACCACTGACATTGATAGGAACACACCTAGCCAAGCACCACTGGCATTGATAGGAACACACCTAGCCAAACACCACTGGCATTGATAGGAACACACCTAGCCAAACACCACTGGCATTGATAGGAACACACCTAGCCAAACACCACTGGCATTGATAGGAACACACCTAGCCAAGCACCACTGGCATTGATAGGAACACACCTAGCCAAACACCACTGGCATTGATAGGAACACACCAAGCCAAACACCACTGGCATTGATAGGAACACACCTAGCCAAACACCACTGACATTGATAGGAACACACCTAGCCAAACACCACAGACATTGATAGGAACACACCTAGCCAAACACCAGTGACATTGATAGGAACACACTAAGCCAAACACCACTGGCATTGATAGGAACACACCTAGCCAAAGACCACTGACATTGATAGGGACACACCTAGCCAAACACCACTGGCATTGATAGGAACACACCAAGCCAAACACCACTGGCATTGATAGGAACACACCTAGCCAAACACCACTGGCATTGATAGGAATACACCTAGCCAAACACCACTGACATTGATAGGAACACACCTAGCCAAACACCACTGACATTGATAGGAACACACCAAGCCAAACACCACTGGCATTGATAGGAACACACCAAGCCAAACACCACTGGCATTGATAGGAACCCACCTAGCCAAACACCACTGGCATTGATAGGAACACACCAAGCCAAACACCACTGGCATTGATAGGAACACACCAAGCCAAACACCACTGGCATTGATAGGAACACACCTAGCCAAACACCACTGACATTGATAGGAACACACCAAGCCAAACACCACTGACATTGATAGGAACACACCTAGCCAAACACCACTGGCATTGATAGGAACACACCAAGCCAAACACCACTGGCATTGATAGGAACACACCAAGCCAAACACCACTGGCATTGATAGGAACACACCTAGCCAAACACCACTGGCATTGATAGGAACACACCTAGCAAAACACCACTGGCATTGATAGGAACACACCAAGCCAAACACCACTGGCATTGATAGGAACACACCAAGCCAAACACCACTGGCATTGATAGGAACACACCAAGCCAAACACCACTGGCATTGATAGGAACACACCTAGCCAAACACCACTGGCATTGATAGGAACACACCTAGCCACACACCACTGGCATTGATAGGAACACACCTAGCCAAACACCACTGGCATTGATAGGAACACACCTAGCCAAACACCACTGACATTGATAGGAACACACCAAGCCAAACACCACTGGCATTGATAGGAACACACCTAGCCAAACACCACTGGCATTGATAGGAACACACCAAGCCAAACACCACTGGCATTGATAGGAACACACCAAGCCAAACACCACTGGCATTGATAGGAACACACCAAGCCAAACACCACTGGCATTGATAGGAACACACCAAGCCAAACACCACTGGCATTGATAGGAACACACCAAGCCAAACACCACTGGCATTGATAGGAACACACCAAGCCAAACACCATTGGCATTGATAGGAACCCACCAAGCCAAACACCACTGACATTGATAGGAACACACCTAGCCAAACACCAGTGACATTGATAGGAACCCACCTAGCCAAACACCAGTGACATTGATAGGAACACACCTAGCCAAACACCAGTGACATTGATAGGAACACACCTAGCCAAACACCACTGACATTGATAGGAACACACCTAGCCAAACACCACTGACATTGATAGGAACACACCTAGCTAAACACCACTGACATTGATAGGAACACACCAAGCCAAACAACACTGGCATTGATAGGAACACACCAAGCCAAACACCACTGGCATTGATAGGAACACACCTAGCCAAACACCACTGACATTGATAGGAACACACCTAGCGAAACACCACTGGCATTGATAGGAACACACCTAGCCAAACACCACTGGCATTGATAGGAACACACCTAGCCAAACACCACTGGCATTGATAGGAGCACACCTAGCCAAACACCACTGGCATTGATAGGAACACACCAAGCCAAACACCACTGACATTGATAGGAACACACCAAGCCAAACACCACTGACATTGATAGGAACACACCTAGCCAAACACCACTGACATTGATAGGAACACACCTAGCCAAACACCACTGGCTTTGATAGGAACACACCAAGCCAAACACCACTGGCATTGATAGGAACACACCTAGCCAAGCACCACTGGCATTGATAGGAACACACCTAGCCAAACACCAGTGACATTGATAGGAACACACCTAGCCAAACACCACTGACATTGATAGGAACACACCTAGCCAAACACCAGTGACATTGATAGGAACACACCTAGCCAAACACCAGTGACATTGATAGGAACACACCTAGCCAAACACCACTGACATTGATAGGAACACACCTAGCCAAACACCACTGACATTGATAGGAACACACCAAGCCAAACACCACTGACATTGATAGGAACACACCTAGCCAAACACCACTGACATTGATAGGAACACACCTAGCCAAGCACCACTGGCATTGATAGGAACACACCTAGCCAAAGACCACTGACATTGATAGGAACACACCTAGCCAAACACCACTGGCATTGATAGGAACACACCAAGCCAAACACCACTGGCATTGATAGGAACACACCTAGCCAAAGACCACTGACATTGATAGGAACACACCTAGCCAAACACCACTGACATTGATAGGAACACACCTAGCCAAACACCAGTGACATTGATAGGAACACACCAAGCCAAACACCACTGACATTGATAGGAACACACCTAGCCAAACACCACTGACATTGATAGGAACACACCTAGCCAAACACCACTGACATTGATAGGAACACACCTAGCCAAGCACCACTGGCATTGATAGGAACACACCTAGCCAAAGACCACTGACATTGATAGGAAACCTCCTAGCCAAACACCACTGGCATTGATAGGAACACACCAAGCCAAACACCACTGGCATTGATAGGAACACACCTAGCCAAACACCACTGACATTGATAGGAACACACCTAGCCAAACACCACTGACATTAATAGGAACACACCTAGCCAAACACCAGTGATATTGATAGGAACACACCAAGCCAAACACCACTGGCATTGATAGGAACACACCTAGCCAAAGACCACTGACATTGATAGGGACACACCTAGCCAAACACCACTGGCATTGATAGGAACACACCAAGCCAAACACCACTGGCATTGATAGGAACACACCTAGCCAAACACCACTGGCATTGATAGGAATACACCTAGCCAAACACCACTGACATTGATAGGAACACACCTAGCCAAACACCACTGACATTGATAGGAACACACCAAGCCAAACACCACTGGCATTGATAGGAACACACCAAGCCAAACACCACTGGCATTGATAGGAACCCACCTAGCCAAACACCACTGGCATTGATAGGAACACACCAAGCCAAACACCACTGGCATTGATAGGAACACACCAAGCCAAACACCACTGGCATTGATAGGAACACACCTAGCCAAACACCACTGACATTGATAGGAACACACCAAGCCAAACACCACTGACATTGATAGGAACACACCTAGCCAAACACCACTGGCATTGATAGGAACACACCAAGCCAAACACCACTGGCATTGATAGGAACACACCAAGCCAAACACCACTGGCATTGATAGGAACACACCTAGCCAAACACCACTGGCATTTATAGGAACACACCTAGAAAAACACCACTGGCATTGATAGGAACACACCAAGCCAAACACCACTGGCATTGATAGGAACACACCAAGCCAAACACCACTGGCATTGATAGGAACACACCAAGCCAAACAACACTGGCATTGATAGGAACACACCTAGCCAAACACCACTGGCATTGATAGGAACACACCTAGCCACACACCACTGGCATTGATAGGAACACACCTAGCCAAACACCACTGGCATTGATAGGAACACACCTAGCCAAACACCACTGACATTGATAGGAACACACCAAGCCAAACACCACTGGCATTGATAGGAACACACGTAGCCAAACACCACTGGCATTGATAGGAACACACCAAGCCAAACACCACTGGCATTGATAGGAACACACCAAGCCAAACACCACTGGCATTGATAGGAACACACCAAGCCAAACACCACTGGCATTGATAGGAACACACCAAGCCAAACACCACTGGCATTGATAGGAACACACCAAGCCAAACACCACTGGCATTGATAGGAACACACCAAGCCAAACACCATTGGCATTGATAGGAACCCACCAAGCCAAACACCACTGACATTGATAGGAACACACCTAGCCAAACACCAGTGACATTGATAGGAACCCACCTAGCCAAACACCAGTGACATTGATAGGAACACACCTAGCCAAACACCAGTGACATTGATAGGAACACACCTAGCCAAACACCACTGACATTGATAGGAACACACCTAGCCAAACACCACTGACATTGATAGGAACACACCTAGCTAAACACCACTGACATTGATAGGAACACACCAAGCCAAACAACACTGGCATTGATAGGAACACACCAAGCCAAACACCACTGGCATTGATAGGAACACACCTAGCCAAACACCACTGACATTGATAGGAACACACCTAGCGAAACACCACTGGCATTGATAGGAACACACCTAGCCAAACACCACTGGCATTGATAGGAACACACCTAGCCAAACACCACTGGCATTGATAGGAGCACACCTAGCCAAACACCACTGGCATTGATAGGAACACACCAAGCCAAACACCACTGACATTGATAGGAACACACCAAGCCAAACACCACTGACATTGATAGGAACACACCTAGCCAAACACCACTGACATTGATAGGAACACACCTAGCCAAACACCACTGGCTTTGATAGGAACACACCAAGCCAAACACCACTGGCATTGATAGGAACACACCTAGCCAAACACCACTGACATTGATAGGAACACACCTAGCCAAACACCAATGGCATTGATAGGAACACACCGAGCCAAACACCACTGACATTGATAGGAACACACCTAGCCAAACACCACTGGCATTGATAGGAACACACCTAGCCAAACACCACTGACATTGATAGGAACACACCTAGCCAAACACCACTGGCATTGATAGGAACACACCTAGCCAAACACCACTGACATTGATAGGAACACACCTAGCCAAACACCACTGACATTAATAGGAACACACCTAGCCAAACACCAGTGACATTGATAGGAACACACCTAGCCAAACACCACTGGAATGGATAGGAACACACCTAGCCAAACACCACTGACATTGATAGGAACACACCTAGCCAAACACCACTGACATTGATAGGAACACACCTAGCCAAACACCAGTGACATTGATAGGAACACACCTAGCCAAACACCACTGACATTGATAGGAACACACCTAGCCAAACACCACTGACATTGATAGGAACACACCTAGCCAAACACCACTGACATTGTTTGGAACACACCTAGCCAAACACCACTGACATTGATAGGAACACACCTAGCCAAACACCATTGACATTGATAGGAACACACCTAGCCAAACACCAGTGACATTGATAGGAACACACCTAGCCAAACACCACTGACATTGATAGGAACACACCTAGCCAAACACCACTGACATTGATAGGAACACACCTAGCCAAACACCACTGACATTGATAGGAACACACCTAGCCAAACACCACTGACATTGATAGGAACACACCTAGCCAAGCACCACTGGCATTGATAGGAACACACCTAGCCAAGCACCACTGGCATTGATAGGAACACACCTAGCCAAGCACCACTGGCATTGATAGGAACACACCTAGCCAAACACCAGTGACATTGATAGGAACACACCTAGCCAAACACCACTGACATTGATAGGAACACACCTAGCCAAACACCAGTGACATTGATAGGAACACACCTAGCCAAACACCAGTGACATTGATAGGAACACACCTAGCCAAACACCACTGACATTGATAGGAACACACCTAGCCAAACACCACTGACATTGATAGGAACACACCTAGCCAAACACCACTGGCTTTGATAGGAACACACCAAGCCAAACACCACTGGCATTGATAGGAACACACCTAGCCAAACACCACTGACATTGATAGGAACACACCTAGCCAAACACCAGTGACATTGATAGGAACACACCGAGCCAAACACCACTGACATTGATAGGAACACACCTAGCCAAACACCACTGGCATTGATAGGAACACACCTAGCCAAACACCACTGACATTGATAGGAACACACCTAGCCAAACACCACTGGCATTGATAGGAACACACCTAGCCAAACACCACTGACATTGATAGGAACACACCTAGCCAAACACCACTGACATTAATAGGAACACACCTAGCCAAACACCAGTGACATTGATAGGAACACACCTAGCCAAACACCACTGGAATGGATAGGAACACACCTAGCCAAACACCACTGACATTGATAGGAACACACCTAGCCAAACACCACTGACATTTATAGGAACACACCTAGCCAAACACCAGTGACATTGATAGGAACACACCTAGCCAAACACCACTGACATTGATAGGAACACACCTAGCCAAACACCACTGACATTGATAGGAACACACCTAGCCAAACACCACTGACATTGTTTGGAACACACCTAGCCAAACACCACTGACATTGATAGGAACACACCTAGCCAAACACCATTGACATTGATTGGAACACACCTAGCCAAACACCAGTGACATTGATAGGAACACACCTAGCCAAACACCACTGACATTGATAGGAACACACCTAGCCAAACACCACTGACATTGATAGGAACACACCTAGCCAAACACCACTGACATTGATAGGAACACACCTAGCCAAACACCACTGACATTGATAGGAACACACCTAGCCAAGCACCACTGGCATTGATAGGAACACACCTAGCCAAGCACCACTGGCATTGATAGGAACACACCTAGCCAAGCACCACTGGCATTGATAGGAACACACCTAGCCAAACACCAGTGACATTGATAGGAACACACCTAGCCAAACACCACTGACATTGATAGGAACACACCTAGCCAAACACCAGTGACATTGATAGGAACACACCTAGCCAAACACCAGTGACATTGATAGGAACACACCTAGCCAAACACCACTGACATTGATAGGAACACACCTAGCCAAACACCACTGACATTGATAGGAACACACCAAGCCAAACACCACTGACATTGATAGGAACACACCTAGCCAAACACCACTGACATTGATAGGAACACACCTAGCCAAGCACCACTGGCATTGATAGGAACACACCTAGCCAAAGACCACTGACATTGATAGGAACACACCTAGCCAAACACCACTGGCATTGATAGGAACACACCAAGCCAAACACCACTGGCATTGATAGGAACACACCTAGCCAAAGACCACTGACATTGATAGGAACACACCTAGCCAAACACCACTGACATTGATAGGAACACACCTAGCCAAACACCAGTGACATTGATAGGAACACACCAAGCCAAACACCACTGACATTGATAGGAACACACCTAGCCAAACACCACTGACATTGATAGGAACACACCTAGCCAAACACCACTGACATTGATAGGAACACACCTAGCCAAGCACCACTGGCATTGATAGGAACACACCTAGCCAAAGACCACTGACATTGATAGGAAACCTCCTAGCCAAACACCACTGGCATTGATAGGAACACACCAAGCCAAACACCACTGGCATTGATAGGAACACACCAAGCCAAACACCACTGGCATTGATAGGAACACACCTAGCCAAACACCACTGACATTGATAGGAACACACCAAGCCAAACACCACTGACATTGATAGGAACACACCTAGCCAAACACCACTGGCATTGATAGGAACACACCAAGCCAAACACCACTGGCATTGATAGGAACACACCAAGCCAAACACCACTGGCATTGATAGGAACACACCTAGCCAAACACCACTGGCATTGATAGGAACACACCTAGAAAAACACCACTGGCATTGATAGGAACACACCAAGCCAAACACCACTGGCATTGATAGGAACACACCAAGCCAAACACCACTGGCATTGATAGGAACACACCAAGCCAAACACCACTGGCATTGATAGGAACACACCTAGCCAAACACCACTGGCATTGATAGGAACACACCTAGCCACACACCACTGGCATTGATAGGAACACACCTAGCCAAACACCACTGGCATTGATAGGAACACACCTAGCCAAACACCACTGACATTGATAGGAACACACCAAGCCAAACACCACTGGCATTGATAGGAACACACCTAGCCAAACACCACTGGCATTGATAGGAACACACCAAGCCAAACACCACTGGCATTGATAGGAACACACCAAGCCAAACACCACTGGCATTGATAGGAACACACCAAGCCAAACACCACTGGCATTGATAGGAACACACCAAGCCAAACACCACTGGCATTGATAGGAACACACCAAGCCAAACACCACTGGCATTGATAGGAACACACCAAGCCAAACACCACTGGCATTGATAGGAACACACCAAGCCAAACACCACTGGCATTGATAGGAACACACCAAGCCAAACACCATTGGCATTGATAGGAACCCACCAAGCCAAACACCACTGACATTGATAGGAACACACCTAGCCAAACACCAGTGACATTGATAGGAACCCACCTAGCCAAACACCAGTGACATTGATAGGAACACACCTAGCCAAACACCACTGACATTGATAGGAACACACCTAGCTAAACACCACTGACATTGATAGGAACACACCAAGCCAAACAACACTGGCATTGATAGGAACACACCAAGCCAAACACCACTGGCATTGATAGGAACACACCTAGCCAAACACCACTGACATTGATAGGAACACACCTAGCGAAACACCACTGGCATTGATAGGAACACACCTAGCCAAACACCACTGGCATTGATAGGAACACACCTAGCCAAACACCACTGGCATTGATAGGAGCACACCTAGCCAAACACCACTGGCATTGATAGGAACACACCAAGCCAAACACCACTGACATTGATAGGAACACACCAAGCCAAACACCACTGACATTGATAGGAACACACCTAGCCAAACACCACTGACATTGATAGGAACACACCTAGCCAAACACCACTGGCTTTGATAGGAACACACCAAGCCAAACACCACTGGCATTGATAGGAACACACCTAGCCAAACACCACTGACATTGATAGGAACACACCTAGCCAAACACCAATGGCATTGATAGGAACACACCGAGCCAAACACCACTGACATTGATAGGAACACACCTAGCCAAACACCACTGGCATTGATAGGAACACACCTAGCCAAACACCACTGACATTGATAGGAACACACCTAGCCAAACACCACTGGCATTGATAGGAACACACCTAGCGAAACACCACTGACATTGATAGGAACACACCTAGCCAAACACCACTGACATTAATAGGAACACACCTAGCCAAACACCAGTGACATTGATAGGAACACACCTAGCCAAACACCACTGGAATGGATAGGAACACACCTAGCCAAACACCACTGACATTGATAGGAACACACCTAGCCAAACACCACTGACATTGATAGGAACACACCTAGCCAAACACCAGTGACATTGATAGGAACACACCTAGCCAAACACCACTGACATTGATAGGAACACAAGTAGCCAAACACCACTGACATTGATAGGAACACACCTAGCCAAACACCAGTGACATTGATAGGAACACACCTAGCCAAACACCAGTGACATTGATAGGAACACACCTAGCCAAACACCACTGACATTGATAGGAACACACCTAGCCAAACACCACTGTCATTGATAGGAACACACCAAGCCAAACACCACTGACATTGATAGGAACACACCTAGCCAAACACCACTGACATTGATAGGAACACACCTAGCCAAGCACCACTGGCATTGATAGGAACACACCTAGCCAAAGACCACTGACATTGATAGGAACACACCTAGCCAAACACCACTGGCATTGATAGGAACACACCAAGCCAAACACCACTGGCATTGATAGGAACACACCTAGCCAAAGACCACTGACATTGATAGGAACACACCTAGCCAAACACCACTGACATTGATAGGAACACACCTAGCCAAACACCAGTGACATTGATAGGAACACACCAAGCCAAACACCACTGACATTGATAGGAACACACCTAGCCAAACACCACTGACATTGATAGGAACACACCTAGCCAAACACCACTGACATTGATAGGAACACACCTAGCCAAGCACCACTGGCATTGATAGGAACACACCTAGCCAAAGACCACTGACATTGATAGGAAACCTCCTAGCCAAACACCACTGGCATTGATAGGAACACACCAAGCCAAACACCACTGGCATTGATAGGAACACACCTAGCCAAACACCACTGACATTGATAGGAACACACCTAGCCAAACACCACTGACATTAATAGGAACACACCTAGCCAAACACCAGTGACATTGATAGGAACACACCAAGCCAAACACCACTGGCATTGATAGGAACACACCTAGCCAAAGACTACTGACATTGATAGGAACACACCTAGCCAAACACCACTGGCATTGATAGGAACACACCAAGGCAAACACCACTGGCATTGATAGGAACACACCTAGCCAAACACCACTGACATTGATAGGAACACACCTAGCCAAACACCACTGCCATTGATAGGAACACACCAAGCCAAACACCACTGACATTGATAGGAACACACCAAGGCAAACACCACTGGCATTGATAGGAACACACCTAGCCAAACACCACTGACATTGATAGGAACACACCTAGCCAAACACCACTGACATTGATAGGAACACACCTAGCCAAACACCACTGACATTGATAGGAACACACCTAGCCAAACACCACTGACATTGATAGGAACACACCTAGCCAAACACCACTGACATTGATAGGAACACACCTAGCCAAACACCACTGACATTGATAGGAACACACCTAGCCAAACACCAGTGACATTGATAGGAACACACCTAGCCAAACACCAGTGACATTGATAGGAACACACCTAGCCAAACACCACTGGCATTGATAGGAACACACCTAGCCAAACACCACTGGCATTGATAGGAACACACCTAGCTAAACACCACTGACATTGATAGGAACACACCTAGCCAAACACCACTGGCATTGATAGGAACACACCTAGCCAAACACTACTGACATTGATAGGAACACACCTAGCCAAACACCACTGGCATTGATAGGAACACACCTAGCCAAACACCACTGGCATTGATAGGAACACACCTAGCTAAACACCACTGACATTGATAGGAACACACCTAGCCAAACACCACTGGCATTGATAGGAACACACCTAGCCAAACACCACTGACATTGATAGGAACACACCTAGCCAAACATTACTGGCATTGATAGGAACACACCTAGCCAAACACCACTGGCATTGATAGGAACACACCAAGCCAAACACCACTGGCATTGATAGGAACACACCTAGCCAAACACCACTGGCATTGACAGGAACACACCAAGCCAAACACCACTGGAATTGATAGGAACACACCTAGCCAAACACCACTGGCATTGATAGGGACACACCTAGCCAAACACCACTGGAATTGATAGGAACACACCTAGCCAAACACCACTGGCATTGATAGGAACACACCTAGCCAAACACCACTGGCATTGATAGGAACACACCTAGCCAAACACCACTGACATTGATAGGAACACACCTAGCCAAACACCACTGACATTGATAGTAACACACCTAGCCAAACACCACTGACATTGATAGTAACACACCTAGCCAAACACCACTGGCATTGATAGGAACACACCTAGCCAAACACCACTGGCATTGATAGGAACACACCTAGCTAAACACCACTGACATTGATAGGAACACACCTAGCCAAACACCACTGGCATTGATAGGAACACACCTAGCCAAACACCACTGACATTGATAGGAACACACCTAGCCAAACATTACTGGCATTGATAGGAACACACCTAGCCAAACACCACTGGCATTGATAGGAACACACCAAGCCAAACACCACTGGCATTGATAGGAACACACCTAGCCAAACACCACTGGCATTGACAGGAACACACCAAGCCAAACACCACTGGAATTGATAGGAACACACCTAGCCAAACACCACTGGCATTGATAGGGACACACCTAGCCAAACACCACTGGAATTGATAGGAACACACCTAGCCAAACACCACTGGCATTGATAGGAACACACCTAGCCAAACACCACTGGCATTGATAGGAACACACCTAGCCAAACACCACTGACATTGATAGGAACACACCTAGCCAAACACCACTGACATTGATAGTAACACACCTAGCCAAACACCACTGACATTGATAGTAACACACCTAGCCAAACACCACTGGCATTGATAGGAACACACCTAGCCAAACACCACTGGCATTGATAGGAACACACCTAGCCAAACACCACTGACATTGATAGGAACACACCTAGCCAAACACCACTGGCATTGATAGGAACACACCTAGCCAAACACCACTGACATTGATAGGAACACACCTAGCCAAACACCACTGACATTGATAGGAACACACCTAGCCAAACACCACTGGCATTGATAGGAACACACCTAGCCAATCACCACTGACATTGATAGGAACACACCTAGCCAAACACCACTGGCATTGATACCCCAATCAAAGACACGCGAAGTAACTTTCTTCTATACAAGGAACTACGTGTAGTCTCACCTATTCGATTATCATCTGTGCACAAAACATCACCTCACACAACTCCTTATGCCATCACCCCCTGACGTTCCATCTACATCCCGCCTTAGGCTACACCTACAATTGACCCTTATTTCTCCCGATCCGATCCGATCGGATTTCGTTTGATCGCCAGCGGCCGACGTGAGTGTCTACATTGGTCTCGACCCGATCCGATCCGATTTTATATATATTATGTAACTAACCCTTATTGCTCCTGATAGAAATATATATCTCGGCCATAAATTGTTTGCAGTTTACATTAGTTACAATTTCTGTATGACATAAATATCCTGCAATAACTCTCAGATGTAAACGCACCCTAAGACTTCATTCATGCAATTGTCAAGTAATTTTCGACTGGGCGATCTCAACGGAGAAATATTTGCATAAAACTTGGAAATGGTTGATTTCGTTACTTTGTTCTGTTCTTTACGTCTATTTTCCTCAGTATTCATTGTTTGTTGTTCTAATAATTGATTTTAGAACTACAAGGTGTCCCAAATAAGACGGCTCAAACTAATTTTGCGGCCAAACGGTTGGTCTGAGAAAAAAATGTCAGAGGGAAAAGTTGTAGGGCTTGACCTAAGCTTTCTAAATATGTCAATTATATAAAATATTGATATATTTTTTAAGTATTTAGTGTGATTTTTCATTTGAGACGTCATATGCCTTATTTTCAATTTTATTAAAGTTATTAGGAAAAATATTTCTTTTAGAGGATGGGCCATATTTTTTCAGAAATTTCAGGAAAAAATACCTCAAATTAATGTATCATACATTCATAACCGACCTCTGTAAGTGCTTCAAAAAATAGTTTTAATTTAAAACAATAAAATTTGAATCACACGAAACTCATTTGATTTTAAAGATATCGAAGTGCGGTTTGCAGCATAGGGTTTGTTTTTTAATTCCCTTTAAAATGATGTCCATAATAATAGGGGTCATCTGCAAACCCCAACATTTCATCTTGCGCCGAGCGCACATGCGCGGTCAATATGTTATATAATTGACATATTTAGAAAGCTTAGGTCAAGCCCTACAACTTTTGCCTCTAACATTTTTATCTGAGACCAACCGTTTGGCCGCAAAATTAGTTTGAGCCGTCTTATTTGGGACACCCTGTAAAATGAATTTGCTAGTTAAACAGGACACGTCAAACGAGAAACTAGTTTTAGTCGTTTGTAAAAGTTCATTCCGAGCGTGGATCAATGACGCCGAGGGAGGAATTTCCGGTATTCCGAGATTTCTGCGCATTTCGACCTTTAAACTATCAAATTTCTTTAAGAAGTCCAAGCATTCTAAATGAGGCTATGGGAAAGTACATCATGGAAACACGCAGGTCCAGCGATGGAAACACCACCAACCACGCAGATCCAGCGATGGAAACACCACCAACCACGCAGGTCCAGCGATGGAAACACCACCAACCACGCAGATCCAGCGATGGAAACACCACCAACCACGCAGGTCCAGCGATGGAAACACCACCAACCACGGATTTCTTCCTCACTCCGTTCCAGAAATATAGCTACCGTTCTAAAGGTTATTTAGAGGAAACAGTGTTTTTCTAGTACAACTCCAATCATTTCAACTTGTACACATTCTTTTTTAACAATTCATTACATTTTTGAAATCAGGTTTAAATTATCTTTAGGCTAATGAAGATTCAATGTTCAAAATGATCTCGTTCGACCGTTTCAATAAAAAGTAGAAAGTAATAAATACTTCTAATTAGAAACATCACTACCCTTCCAACAAAAATCTCGCAGACTTCCGAATCTCACAAAAGTTGTATAATTTAATCAGTTTTCCAACGGCATAGTCAGAACTGAGGTTATATCTCTATTTCAAAATCTAATTGTAATTCTAGTGTGAAAAAATATCAAATATATAAAATTAAAAAAAAAAAAATCAGTCCCGTAATAGGCCACAAGGGCCCAGAGGGGCAGATACTGTAGAGGTATCTGATTCTTGACCAAACGGCACACTAGGGAGATAGTGTGGTCAATACTATGCTCCGCCTGCCTGATTTTCCCCTTGCTGCTTCGACTGCTAGAGTCATTAGCACCAAGGTACCCATTGATAAATTAATTAAAGGCTGGGTTGGCCTGGGGACGATTTGGGACCCCAAATCCAACCCTCGAACGACACCACTAGAAGAAAAAATCTTTAGTGCGCGCTCGGGTTTTGAACCCGAATATAATTATAATTTAATAATTATATTAAATCTTACATAAAATTTGAATAAAAAAATATACATCGTAGATTATAAACGTTCATCCAACTGACCTCCTTGCAGAAGACACTGACAACACCTGATCTTCACTGCTGATGTAGTCCTTGCAGAAGATACTGACAACACCTGATCACACTGCTGATGTAGTCCTTGCAGAAGACACTGACAACACCTGATCACTCTGCTGATGTAGTCCTTGCAGAAGACACTGACAACACCTGATCACACTGCTGATGTAGTCCTTGCAGAAGACACTGACAACACCTGATCACACTGCTGATGTAGTCCTTGCAGAAGACACTGACAACACCTGATCACACTGCTGATGTAGTCCTTGCAGAAGACACTGACAACACCTGATCACACTGCTGATGTAGTCCTTGCAGAAGACACTGGCAACACCTGATCACACTGCTGATGTAGTCCTTGCAGAAGACACTGGCAACACCTGATCACACTGCTGATGTAGTCCTTGCAGAAGACACTGGCAACACCTGATCACACTGCTGATGTAGTCCTTGCAGAAGACACTGGCAACACCTGATCACACTGCTGATGTAGTCCTTGCAGAAGACACTGGCAACACCTGATCACACTGCTGATGTAGTCCTTGCAGAAGACACTGGCAACACCTGATCACACTGCTGATGTAGTCCTTGCAGAAGACACTGGCAACACCTGATCACACTGCTGATGTAGTCCTTGCAGAAGACACTGGCAACACCTGATCACACTGCTGATGTAGTCCTTGCAGAAGACACTGGCAACACCTGATCACACTGCTGATGTAGTCCTTGCAGAAGACACTGACAACACCTGATCACACTGCTGATGTAGTCCTTGCAGAAGACACTGACAACACCTGATCACACTGCTGATGTAGTCCTTGCAGAAGACACTGACAACACCTGATCACACTGCTGATGTAGTCCTTGCAGAAGACACTGACAACACCTGATCACACTGCTGATGTAGTCCTTGCAGAAGACACTGACAACACCTGATCACACTGCTGATGTAGTCCTTGCAGAAGACACTGACAACACCTGATCACACTGCTGATGTAGTCCTTGCAGAAGACACTGACAACACCTGATCACACTGCTGATGTAGTCCTTGCAGAAGACACTGACAACACCTGATCACACTGCTGATGTAGTCCTTGCAGAAGACACTGACAACACCTGATCACACTGCTGATGTAGTCCTTGCAGAAGACACTGGCAACACCTGATCACACTGCTGATGTAGTCCTTGCAGAAGACACTGGCAACACCTGATCACACTGCTGATGTAGTCCTTGCAGAAGACACTGACAACACCTGATCACACTGCTGATGTAGTCCTTGCAGAAGACACTGGCAACACCTGATCACACTGCTGATGTAGTCCTTGCAGAAGACACTGGCAACACCTGATCACACTGCTGATGTAGTCCTTGCAGAAGACACTGACAACACCTGATCACACTGCTGATGTAGTCCTTGCAATCTCATCATGGAGCTCTCATTTCTACACATGATTCTCAAATCCTTGTCATCAGGTGGTTTATGTCCTAAATGGGTTCTTTGTTGACTTATGCTAACCTCACGCCTGAAAATCTACGTCAGATCAGGGTTTCCGGGCGGCCGAAACGTGTTGAACTACATTTAGTGTTTTACCCCCTGAACTATTGTTATTAATTTGAGACACATCCTGTATAAATGCTTTAAGCTGTCAAATGCGTCTGCCTAAATAAATAAAATCCTGCGGATAAGTAAAATGAAAAAAGGTTCCTCCTGGGATGTAGGCATCGCGCTGAAGAGTTAACCCTAGGACTCGAGAGTAAATGGATGGAAGGAAATGAAGGACTGGGAATTGGATGAGAAGGTTGGATGGAACACTCCAACATCCCGCTTGCTTGGATCTGGATTGGATGGAAGGCTGCTACGCTTAGTTTCCCTGTCGTCCGGATCTTTATCTCCTACCTACAAACTCTTATCACTTAGGGATTTACTTTCAAATCGCCAAGGAACCACAGCGCCTGATTTTTTAATTACTGAAATTACTGAGAAATACCAAGACATTTAATATCAGGGAGGTATGGAGTACATAGCAATACACCTGCCCAAATCGAGCACAGCATGGGCGTATATAGAAAATAATTTCGGCGGGGGCTTGGAAAATTTCGGGGGGGGGGAGGGGGGCTGAGACCATTTCCGGTGTATGGAATAATAAGTATTTATTTCTTGGAAGAGTTTTAGCCAACTTAAACTTTATTACACTCTAAATAGAATATGTTTTTTGAACTAAATGACCTTATTTACTTTATTTTTAAGGGTTTTATGAAATTTTTGCCGATCAAATCAAAATTTCGGAGGGGGGGGGCTGCAGCCCCCCTCCTTATATACGCTCATGGAGCAGAGTACTAACATCCTTTTCTCGAAGCGACTCGCGGCACTATTCGCACCCCCTCCCCCCAACTGAGATTTAGTTTTCGTGTAAGATCGAGAGGACATATTTAACTGATTGTATTATCAATATATGTAAAAAATCATTGTATCTAATAGTCTTACAACTCTTACAGTTACTCATCGACTATCGAAAATGAAATCTTACGTTTTTGCGTTTCTAGCCTTCAAGGTAGACGTTTTGTGAGTATTTGGACATAAGGCATCTAATTTTTTTTTTTTTTTTCGGCGCATCGACATAATTCTTGGCTATTAGCGCCGACATCCAGGGTGCAGCCAGGAATTTTCTCAGCGAGCCCTGAGATGAGAAAATTTCTGGCACCGGTGGGGATCGAACCCACCATCTCCCACTAGCGCGCTAGCCACTAGACCACGGGAGACCCCATAAGGCATCTAATAAACCCATTTTCAAGGTCATACATGCTAATGTTGTCGAGGAAAATGGAAAAAAACTAGATTTTTCGTGGGATTTCCGGACATATTGTTATATATCTCGAAACCTGTTGAGAAATCGTAATGAATGTAAAGTGTCTATTCGAAAGCTTATTAAATTTCCTACAAATTTGGTTGTTATGTGATTTTTTATCTAGCGATCTCATTGAATGAAATCGGCGATTTGAGGAAGTCGCTTAGGATGAGCTTCCAGTTTCTTCTTACAGTTTTATATTTTCATAAAAGGTTATGACATAATGTTAACCTTTTCTGTCCTAAGCTTTGCGGATTACTCTAGAGATAAGGGCGGAAAGGCACTTCCTACGACTTCCCACATAGTTTACAAAATATACGAAATTATTAAACTTCTTATGTCTATTAATTGATTTTTTTTTTCTAATACTTTCTTAATTCCAAATGAAAGCAAAATTGAAATTTCATAGTTTAGATGAATTTTAAACGATAATAAGTTCTCAAACCGAAAATTAGATAGAGAAACTATATTTAGCGAGTTTTCTCGAAAACGGTTACAGATATCACATTGAAAATGGTTTCAATCGTTTCCTTACGTAAAAGAACACATTAAAAGAGATCCTTCAAGCTTATTAACGTCAAAATGTGAGCACTTGGAGTTTCGCTATAAAACCGTTTTCCTGTTGACGGATTCAGCTCGTTAACCAACTCCATCTGTTAAATTAGACAAGGTATTTTTGTACGAAATTTCATCAAAATTGGACTATTTTTGAGCCTGTTACAGAGCAAAGATTGTAGCGGGACAATTTTAGAGCCTGCTAGTGTGTGTGTGTGTGTGTGTGTGTATATATATATATATATATTTATATATATATATATATATATATATATATATATATATATATATATATATATATATATAAATAGGTGAAAACCTAAGAATCCGGTCCCTACTGATCACGTAGGTCTAAAATTCAAATATATATATATATATATATACATATACATATACATATATATATATTTGAATTTTAGACCTATGTGATCAGTAGGGACCGGATTCTTAGGTTTTCACCTTTTTTTCCTTTCTGGTTAGGTTAGGTTACAGTTTATTCAGGGCGATTAACTTATATAGTTTTTACTCCCTTTGTTTTTTCCTTTCTGTCAAACATGATATTGATCGGTTTTTTATATGATTCGCGTATTGTAGTATCATTCGTGCAAATTTGGAAGAACCTAAAAAAACCTATTCAAGATGATATCACCTAAAATCACCTAAATAACGTTGGAATGACCTAGACAGACCTAATCTTTGAAATAGAAAATACAATTCAATTAACTCATTTCCTCTATTAAACAAATTTTCTTAAGAGCATCTTCCGGGTCCAGACGTTCAGGGAAATTTTACTAGGAGTGTCGCTTCCACAAGAACCCATTTTAACACGCTGAGGAAAAAATAAAAACAGTTTTTGACCCTTTGGATATGAATGAAGCAGCTGATATTTCCATGGCTTCAATGTTCCTCCAGAGCAGCGAGATTCGTGGTGCACTCGCATTCCTAAGAAAACATTTCTCACATCATCCAAATCTCATTGGAAAATTGGAATGGTGAAGACTGGAGCTAAAAGATGCTATGAAATACTCCCCTATGACGTCTTGTGACGGTCGCATCTTTATCTTTTCCCGCTTTTAAGACAGTTCTCTAGATCGCTTTTAAGAATTTCACCGTCAAAAACCTGGGCACCTATATGGGAGTTTACTGTTACAAGGGCTAATATCTATTTTAGAGACATATTTTCCCTTTTAAATTTTTCCATGATGTTTTTAACATAGTTAAGTACCTTTCTATAGGCAGTGAAATTCTTCCTGATTTACATTCGAAGTTGGAACTCTTTAGAGGAGAAACGTAAAAATCTCCTTTACAAATTTGTTTGAATTGTTTTGGTTTATGTTCTAATTTTTTTTATTAATATATGTTTTATTACATTATTTAATTTTGTTTTGCTTTATTTCTAAAATGTATTTTATTTAAATAAATTTCATTCATTTTTTTTTTTAAATGTTTTGTTGAATATTTGGACAACTTATTGTTTTTTTTAGAATAATAACTCATATTTCCCTTTTATTTTTATTTGCTAATCTTTTTTTTTCCTTCTCAATTTACTATTCTATAAAATAATGTTATTTGTTGTTTATTTTTATGTCACTATTTATATACATATAAATTTATGAATTATTATTTTATTTTAATTTTTACGTCCATTATTAACAAATGAATTTTTGGACGGGTTATCTTTAGGTTACCACCCTTTTCTAGCCAGGATAGGGCATAGTAAAAATCCAACCCACGACCTTTGGCCGTGAGTGTTGAGTGCTCACGCCTTAACACTCACGGCCACCGGGCCTCCAAAAAATAATTTATCAATTATAAATTAATAAAAATTATGAATGATAAATTATAATAGGTTGAACTTCCTTTTCGAACCTATTGAAACATTTTTATCACCTAAAAAAAACTAAAATGGATTTTTAAATAAAAAACCTAAAAATACCGATTTTCTGAACCTATTCGAAACATTTTTATCACCTAAAAAACCCTAAAATGGTGATTTAACTAAAAACCTAAAATGACCTATTATGCCTGTTGCAAAAACCTAATCGGGTGCTCATTTTATCCTAAAAGTCCGGTCCCTAGTGATCAGACATGTCCATTTCTCATCGGTACCTCCCGATCGCGTCATAAGGTTAAAGCCCCTTTGGAAGAAAGAAACGCGCTAAAAATTAAAAAAGGTTTGTAATTTATTTACATATATATATATATATATATATATATATATATATATATATATATATATATATATAATTCTAAAGGTTCGCTGTCTTTGCAAGGATGATGTATAGGAAAAAAATACTATTGGAGGCCTTTATCCCCAGACCTTTATCTCTAGAATTTTGGTCTTTGTGTCTGCTGTCTGTCAGACACACTATACACACTAGGGTATGGTATACGCCTGTATGCTTCATCCCCGATGGCTATACATCTAATATCGTGTATAGAGAAGCATTACTCTAAAGTAGATTTTTTATAAATACCCATACGACGGTGTATATAATCCAAAATAAACCAAAAGCTATATCCAAAAATGCTGCCGATAAGTCACTATCCACGTGGACGAAGTCGCGGGCACAGCTAATATATATATGTATATATATATATATATATATATATATATATATATATATATATATATATATATATATATACAGTGGAACATGGATAATTCGAACTTCGATAATTCGAAATCGTGTTTAATTCGAATATTTCTCTCGGTCCCTAGAATTTAGGGCATAAACAATGTAAAAAAAATCGTGGTTAATTCGAATTAAATTTTGGATAATTCGAATTTTTTACGAGTCTATACCTCCAATGGGAGATGTTCGATCTTAATTTTTTTTTAAAAAATATCCACTCGGTTAAGAAGGATAGTAAGATACGGATGTAGAGGCTCCTGGACAAGAATAGCGGCGTTCCATCTATGAGAGATAAAAAAAGTCCGTCACGCAGGAGCTGCATAACTAAGCACTTTCCTCAGAATTTGGGTAGTGTAGACTGCTTTCCAGAACAATTTGCTTAAAATATCCTACATAAATAAAATAAAAACGTGAATAGTTCTCATTTTGTAATGAGTAACTGATCAATTATTAATTTGCATCCAGAGTTATGTTTACACATGGTACCTACTACACTACGTAATAAATACAAAAATCCTCATATTATCGTATTTTGATCTAACGCAGGAACAGGATACAGTCACTCTAGTGGTAGAAAGCGCTCCTTGCGGAACCTACGTCTGCCGGCTTTTCTATTCAAATATATTACAAATTAAACCCCCGCTTTCCGATTGACCGATTCAGCTCATTTTTACAACACTTCTTTCTCATGAGTTACCCACGACGTATACAGCGTTTCGTTACAATACAGCAGAAATTACGACCGGTATGAGTATATTAGGAATTTGGGTCCGGAGTAAACCCCCCCTTCTAATGAACCGATTTAGTTTCTTTTTACAACACATATTTACCTGTAGATTACCACTACGAATACCGAGTTTCGTCGAAATATACCAAAAATCACGGCTGGTAGTGGCGAATTGGTATTGTGGGTCCGGAGTAAACCCCCCCTCCTAATGATCCGATTTCGTTTATTTTTACAACACATATTTACCTGTGGATTAGCACTACGAATACCGAGTTTCGTCGAAATATACCAAAAATCACGGCTGGTAGTGGCGAATTGGTATTGTGGGTCCGGAGTAAACCCCCCCTTCTAATGAACCGATTTAGTTCATTTTTATATCTCACTTTTCTCTCTACATTAACACTACGAATACCAAGTTTCGTTGAAATATAACAAATATTACGGCTGACATAGTCAAATAAGTGTTTTGGGTTCGGGGTAAACCCCCCCTTCCGGTGGACTGACTTTGGTGGTTAACGAACTCGTTCAATCGTTTGCTAATTGAATGCTATATACCAAGTTTCGTGACGAAAAAACAAAAACTCTGGCCGCTATCGTGTTAACAGACACATATATATATATGTATATATATGCATATATATATATATATATATATATATATATATATATATATATATATATATATATAAATTTTAACGGGGGTCATTTTCGGTGTCTACTAGGTAGGATCGATAAAGATTTGAAGAAATTTTTCAAAAATTCCGTCATGAGTCCAACCTCAATAGCTACTTTCCTTCGGAGGAAAGTGCTAAAAGTGTGTTGATTTGACGTGGAATGACTCATAGTCTAGTTCTTGGAGTCTAGGAATTCTGCAAAGTGGAGGGTCGCCCTTCCTCCCTTCCAGGGGTTGTAGTTACATACACCATCCAGTTTTATCCTAGAATTCCCTTCCACCATCCCTCCCATCTTCATTCAGTTATAAGTGAGTCAGCGTCTAGATCTGTTGTATTGTTTGTGCCTTGAATTTCCTGTGTACAGCGCAGTTCAGTGACTTCTTGATTTGAGATGTCGAAGCCTAGAAGTTATAAAACTTCAACGTTGCCAGAGAAAATAGCTGCAATTAAAGAAGTTGAAAATGGAATAAAGAAAAAATCTGAAATTGCCAAGACTTCAGATTTCCTCCTAACACTTTATCAACTTACCTGATAAATAATGAAACAATTCTTGCCCATGAAAATAACTTTTTTCAAAACAATAGACTATTATTTTTACTTTTTTTATAAATTATTTATTACATTTGTACGTAATCATCAATTCATGAAATATTTGTTATTGTTTAAATAAAATGGGAGAAAATATGAAATTCCATTTTTTACCCCTTTATTTTCAAAAACTTTTGTAATTCGAATTTAGGATAATTCGAAGTTTTTTATCGGTCCCTAGAGGTTCGAATTATCCAAGTTCTACTGTATATATATATATATATATGGATGTTTGTGTAGATATATGTAATGTAATACCTGTAGATAATCTTTGTAAGCTATTGGTTTGCAGCTAAACCCCCCTGCGTGACTATATCTCCTATCCCTAGCTTCAGACGAGAATGAAAGGAGAGAAGGCGAGGTTTGTCTGAAGCTAGGCTTGACATTACAACTCCAGGATCGATGGGTCTGTGAGAAGGTCGGCTCTCTATTTGGGCGAGAGATAGTCAAGCTAGTAGGGGTGGTATCATCTTGGCGCGGGTCCGTTCTGTATTTGGAACGCTTAGGATTGGGGCAGTTCATATTGTGTGTTTGGATTTTTTTTTTTTAATGTGAATAATATATTAACCTACTGCAATTACGCAATCTCGAAGAAACGCGAGATTTCAGGCGCCACAATGCACAGGAAACTGACAGTATGCAGCTCTTTGCAGAAATTACTCACTCACTCCGCCTCCTCTCTCATTTCTGAGGAAAATTACATGACCAACCTTTTTCCCATGCTGAAAACTGAGGAACATTGCCAAAAAAAACTGAGGAACATTGCCAAAAAAACCCTTTTAAAATACTATACCAACACTCTCGGTATTTAAGACGTCGCCTGTCCCGTGTACCACATGTGGTTTACAAAACGTGACACTTTAGTTCACGGGGTTAATACAATTTCCATTGAAATACATACATATATTCGCTGAAAGTGCTAAGTCATGCGCAGTTTTAACCTTGGACTTGATAGGACAGTCATAGAGTTTAAAAAAGTCCGTATCGCAGGAACTGCATCATCTTAGCGCGGTTCCGTTCATATCCCTAGTCTAATTTGGAAGGATTAAAATAGAAGCAGTTATAATTTTGGTTCCAACAGTCTTTTTTTTAAAATTAATTATTATAATGGCGTGTGAACCGTTAAGGTCACTAACGCCATTCCTTTGTGTAGTAACGTCTTGAAAGGTCTTGAAAGGTCATGATTTACGATCTTACCTGGAATGGTCGGCTAACACTAGGTCCCGCTATTTACAAGGGCTTGGAATCTTGGAAATCTATATTTCTAACAATAAATTGTTTTTGTTATTTTTCTTAACCTGTTTTATTTTCAAATACATTATCCAACTATAAGCAATTAAAAAATAACAAGGAATAAAAAACAGACAAAAATAACAGTTCGAATAAGCGAAATCAATTACTTTAAAGTTTTAAGCTCTTATTTCTCCGATTGACATCGCCTAATCAAAACATTCATTAGACCCTTTTTTTTAGTATTCTAAGTACCAAAATCAAAGAGTCCGTCACGCAGGAGCTGCATAACTAAGCACTTTCCTCAGAATTTGGGTAGTGTAGACTACTTTCCAGAACAATTTGCTTAAAATATCCTACATAAATAAAATAAAAGCATGAATAGTTCTCTTTTAAATTTGTAATGAGTAACTGATCAATTATTAATTTGCTTCCAGAGTTATGTTTACACATGGTACCTATTACTCTACGTAATAAATACAAAAAACCTCATATTATCGTATTTTGATCTAAGGCAGGAACAGGATACAGTCACTCTAGTGGTAGAAAGCGCTCCTTGCGGCGGCTTTGTGAACCTACGTCTGGCGGGCTTTTCTATTGAAATATATTACAAATTAAACCCCCGCTTTCCGATTGACCGATTCAGCTAATTTTTACAACACTTCTTTCTCATGAGTTACCCACGACGTATACCGCGTTTCGTTACAATACAGCAGAAATTACGACAGGTATGAGTATATTAGGAATTTGGGTCCGGAGTAAACCCCCCTTCTAATGAACCGATTTAGTTTATTTTTACAACACATATTTACCTGTAGATTACCACTAAGAATACCGAGTTTCGTCGAAATATACCAAAAATCACGGCTGGTAGTGTCGAATTGGTATTGTGGGTCCGGAGTAAACCCCCCCCCTCCTAATGAACCGATTTAGTTTATTTTTACAACACATATTTACCTGTGGATTACCACTACGAATACCCAGTTTCCGCGAAATATACCAAAAATCACGGCTGGTAGTGGCGAATTGGTATTGTGGGCCCGGAGTAAACCCCCCCCCCCCCCCCTCTAATGAACCGATTTAGTTCATTTTTATATCTCACTTTTCTCTCTATATTACCACTACGACACTACGAATACCAAGTTTCGTTGAAATATAACAAATATTACGGCTGACATAGTCAAATTAGTGTTTTGGGTTGGGGTAAACCCCCCCTTCCGGTGGACCGACTTTGGTGGTTAACGAACTCGTTCAATCGTTTGCTAATTGAATGCTATATACCAAGTTTCGTGACGAAAAAACAAAAACTCTGGCCGCTATCGTGTTGACAGACACATATATATATATGTATATATATATATATATATATATATATATATATATATATATATATATATATATATATATAATTTTAACGGGGGTCATTTTCGGTGTCTACTAGGTAGGATCGATAAAGATTTGAAGAAATTTTTCAAAAATTCCGTCATGAGTCCAACCTCAATAGCTACTTTCCTTCGGAGGAAAGTGCTAAAACGGTATTCAAAAACTTTTTTTCCAATTTTCTCGAAAACGGTTAAAGCTATCGCCTTGAAAATGGTTTCATACGTTTTCCTAGCCCAAGAAGCATATAAAACGAGTACTTACAAGCTAGTGAACTCAAAAACGTAAGCGTTACGATTTTTTTTTGCGCGAATTTCGCCCCAAACGCCATCTTTCATAAGGCGGATGTTGCTGGTTAACGAACTTGACCTTTCAAATTAGACGAAAGATTTTTGTACCAAATTTCATCAAAATCGGACCATTCGTCTGGGAGCTACAGTGCGAACAGACAAATATATATATATATATATATATATATATATATATATATATATATATATATATATATATATATATATATATATATAAAATAAATATATAAATATATATATATATATATAAATAAACATATAAATATATATATATATATATATATATATATATATATAAAAATAAATATATAAATATATATATATATATATATATATAAATAAACATATAAATATATATATATATATATATATATATATATATATATATATATATATATATATAAATTTGAACCACCATCATTTTCGGTCTCTATGGGTTCTGAAACGCAAAATTTTCTAGTCGGCACTTCCGGATTGCGTCATGAGATCAACCTTATAAGCGGGATTCCTCCCTATGGGGGAGGGAGGAACCGCGCTAAAAACAGCGGGACATGAGGAGGTTAATATGGTTAAATAATATCATAGAGAAATATTTTTTATGAGAAATTCATTTTGACTTGTCGGCTTGTTTTCATGTATACACAGGGGACAGGAAACATGTTAATCAACGATTTCTACAAGCGAGAATGCTGTGTAAGAATCATTTTTGAAGGATATTTATCAGTTACTTTTGAAATGGTTACCTTCCGCTTATGATGACTCTCTAACTGGTTTTCAGATATTTAGTAAAAATCAGAAAATCAGACAACTACTTATGTGAGTTTATAAACTGTTTTATTATATTATTATGTTACACACCCAAGGTGCATCTTCAGAATCACCCCAAAAAAATCACTAAACTAAAACTTACAGCCTAATTGTTTTAAGGCGAACCTTCCTGTACAATGGCCACGTCCAATATCAGGTTACTATTACCTACTTATAGCTGCCATCAGCTGTGTAAAATCGATAAAAACAAAAATCGACCATCCAGAAAAAGATTATTAAAATTTACTTATAATAAACATAATTATTTATTGTTATAATAAAATAAATTTTTATTTTATAAAATTTATTTTATTCTATGGACTAATCTTTTTCTAAATGATCTATTATTGTTTTTGGAATCTATTGATATTACAGAGCTGATTTCCGCTAGTAGTAATCTCATTTTGGACGTGGAGATTGTAGGGAAGGGTTGGCCTTAATACAATTAGGCTGTAAGTTTTAGTTTAGTGAGTTTTTAAGCTCCTGAAGAGGCACCTATGGTATGAAACATGTAGAGCAAAAATAAAATTAATTAGTTTTCGGTTCTTCTTATTTTTTTCATACCTCTGGAAGGTTGAAGATAGTAGTTCCTTAGCAGGCGTTAGTAGACGCGAAACTTGTAAACCACCAAATAAAAAGTTTTAAATGTATGCATTTCCTTAAGCCATTTTTAAAAATAAATCGCAGAATATAAACAGACTAATCAAGTTTAATTAAGTTCACAATTAATGACATTATTGCTAGAAATCTATTGTCTCCAAAATGCGGGGATTTGATAAACTAAATGTAAGTTGTATTCAAACTGAAGATATTTCAGCAAGGATTTTAATTCTAATAATCTCATTGGTGCAGTAAAACCTTAATCTACAACAAACATTATTTTTTTTTAAAATCTTCCCCAGGCCGGTAATTAGAAATCAGAATTAACGAGCGAAAAAAAAAAACAATCCAGGAGAGGAAATATATTTCTCCAACTAAATAGTCCCCAAGAGAGTTTGAAGTACCTCTAAATGAAATAAGCACCATTTTTCTAAAAGTATAGCTGCTATTAATTCTGGTGTCCCGCAAGGGTCTTAACTCGGCCCACTATTTTTCTCTCTATTCTCTTTCCCGGGGAAATTGTCCGTTAGACAAAGAGGTCTTCTTTATTTCTTCTATCTAATAGATCCGGCAAGGGATTTATAGGATTGGAGTGGATCCGCTGTTCGGATTGTCCGCGGATTTTGTGCTTTATCCGTCGAGCTTTGCACGGCGGCTGTCTCTTTATCCGCGTTTTTTCCCGCTATTCGCGGATCAAGCATCCGCTTGGTAATCCAACAGCAAAGCCGTGCAGCTTATCCTACGTCACATTAAGGTATCAAAGATAAAAACAGAGATTATTCTTAATTTATATGAGCGTTATGTCGGATTCAAGCATTTTAGCACTTCGCTAAGAAATGTATCTATTGGGGTTGAAGTAATTTACCCCAAAAGTTATTATATTTAAATGATTTTTTTTAAAAATATATCTACTCCTTGCTGAAGAATTTTCGTCAACTATGCGTTTTGGAATGTCGGCATTCCCAATTGCGTTTATTCTCCCTGTTTTGATGGACGAAAGACGCTAAAACTATTGACATTGCACTCTAAAAAAATATATCTGGATTTGAACTAGTTGATGGAGTTGCAGGGAAAAGGGCGTGGCATATATTACCAGGAAAAAATCGCTCTTTTATAAGCTTATCACTCGTTTGTTTTCTAGGCTTTAAACTTATTTTTCATTATGTTTTAATATAGGTATATACTTTAGTACAATATACAGGAACATTTCCCGTGAGAGGTTTGTACATGCGCGTTTGTATTTTCCCCTCTATCTGAACGAGCTATACTATAGCTGCTGCTGGTAGATTACAACGAGAGAAAAGCCCGTATCGCAGGAACTGCATCATCTTAGCGCGGTTCCGTTCATATCCCTAGTCTAATTTGGAAAGATTAAAATAGAAGCAGTTATTATTTTGGTTCCACCAGTCTTTTTTTTTTAATTAATTATTATAATGGCGTGTCAACCCTTAAGGTCACTAACGCCATTCCTGTGAGTAGTAAAGTCTTGAAAGCGAAAAGTAACGAAATCAATTAATTTAAAGCTTGAAGCACTTTTTTCTCCGATTGACATCGCCAAATTAAAACTTTCATTAGAACCTTTTTTGTAGACCATTTAGTAAGCTTCCGAATGGTAATCTTCCGCTTCACAAGATTGTCAACGGTTTTCGAGATACTAACGAAATTATACAAAGTTACCAAAACTTTTTTTGTCTGTTGATAAAATATTTTATTCTAACCCTTCCTTTACTCTAAACGTAACAAAAATGTCAACATATTAGTTTTAATGAAAGTAGAACATGCAGAAAATGTTTCAACTGAATCCCATGATTCTAAGTACCCAAACCAAAAACGGTATTCAAAAACTATTTTTCCAATTTTCTCGAAAACGGTTAAAGCTATCGCCTTGAAAATGGTTTCATTCGTTTTCCTAGCCCAAGAAGCCTATAAAAAGAGTACTTACAAGCTTATGAACTCAAAAAAGTAAGCGTTACGATTTTTTCTGCGCGAATTTCGCCCCAAACTCCATCTTCCAGTGGGCGGATTTTGCTGGTTAACGAACTTGACCTTTCATATTGTACGACTGATTTTTGTACCAAATTTCATCAAAATCGGACCATTCGTCTTCGACCTAGAGAGCGAACAGACAAATATATATATATATAAATATATACATATATATATATATAAATATATACATATATATATATATATATATACAAATTTGAACCACCGTTATTTTCGGCCTCTAGGGGTTCTGAAACGCGAAATTTTCTTGTCGGCACTTCCGGATTGTTTCATTGTATCAACCTTATAAGCAAGGTTCCTCCCTATGGGGGAGGGAGGAACCGCGCTAAACAATAAGTGTTCGCTCGCCCGAAAGTTCTGTCCAGCCAGAACTCCCTTCAGCCCAGAGGGGGTGAAGGGAATTCCCTCGCTGAACTCATGGGGTTGTGAACTAGAACTCGGTGGTTCCCAGCCGTAGGGCTGAAGCTAGCTAGTTCGAAAACTTCTAATTCTACACTGCAAAATTGCCAGCACTTTAATTTTCCTCGCTGGTACAGTAGAAAATAAGTTAAAAAATAATAATTCCGTTTAGAGCCTTCTGCTTAAATTCAGGAAGATAAATATGCTTTAGGTCCACCCGACAAACCTATGTAATGTACTGTATAACATACAGGCTTCTTTTTCGTGTGTGGCCACCGCGCATGCTTTAGGTCCACCCGACAAACCTATGTAATGTACTGTATAACATACAGTCTTCTATTTCGTGTGTGGCCACTGCGCATGCTTTAGCTCCACCCGACAAACCTATGTAATGTACTGTATAACATACAGTCTTCTATTTCGTACATCGTCACCGCGCATGCTTTAGGTCCACCCGACAAACCAATGTAATGTACTGTATAACATACAGTCTTCTATTTCGTACATCGTCACCGCGCATGCTTTAGCTCCACTCGACAAACCTATGTAATGTACTGTATAACATACAGTCTTCTTTTTCGTGTGTGGCCACTGCGCATGCTTTAGCTCCACCCGACAAACCTATGTAATGTACTGAATAACATACAGTCTTCTTTTTCGTGTGTGGCCACTGCGCATGCTTTAGCTCCACCCGACAAACCTATGTAATGTACTGTATTACATTACATAGTCTTCTTTTTCGTGTGTGGCCACCGCGCATGCTTTAGATCCACCCGACAAAGCTATGTAATGTACTGTATAACATACAGTCTTCTTTTTCGTGTGTGGCCACCGCGCATGCTTTAGCTCCACCCGACAAACCTATGTAATGTACTGTATAACATTACATAGTCTTCTTTTTCGTGTGTGGCCACCGCGCATGCTTTAGATCCACCCGACAAAGCTATGTAATGTACTGTATAACATAAAGTCTTCTTTTTCGTGTGTGGCCACTGCGCATGCATTAGCTCCACCCGACAAACCTATGTAATGTACTGTATAACATACAGTCTTCTTTTTCGTGTGTGGCCACTGCGCATGCTTTAGCTCCACCCGACAAACCTATGTAATGTACTGTATAACATACAGTCTTCTATTTCGTACATCGTCACCGCGCATGCTTTAGCTCCACTCGACAAACCTATGTAATGTACTGTATAACATACAGTCTTCTTTTTCGTGTGTGGCCACTGCGCATGCTTTAGCTCCACCCGACAAACCTATGTAATGTACTGTATAACATACAGTCTTCTTTTTCGTGTGTGGCCACTGCGCATGCTTTAGCTCCACCCGACAAACCTATGTAATGTACTGTATTACATTACATAGTCTTCTTTTTCGTGTGTGGCCACCGCGCATGCTTTAGATCCACCCGACAAAGCTATGTAATGTACTGTATAACATACAGTCTTCTTTTTCGTGTGTGGCCACCGCGCATGCTTTAGCTCCACCCGACAAACCTATGTAATGTACTGTATAACATTACATAGTCTTCTTTTTCGTGTGTGGCCACCGCGCATGCTTTAGATCCACCCGACAAAGCTATGTAATGTACTGTATAACATACAGTCTTCTTTTTCGTGTGTGGCCACTGCGCATGCATTAGCTCCACCCGACAAACCTATGTAATGTACTGTATAACATACAGTCTTCTTTTTCGTGTGTGGCCACTGCGCATGCTTTAGCTCCACCCGACAAACCTATGTAATGTACTGTATAACATACAGTCTTCTTTTTCGTGTGTGGCCACTGCGCATGCTTTAGCTCCACCCGACAAACCTATGTAATGTACTGTATAACATACAGTCTTCTTTTTCGTGTGTGGCCACTGCGCATGCTTTAGCTCCACCCGACAAACCTATGTAATGTACTGTATAACATACAGTCTTCTTTTTCGTGTGTGGCCACTGCGCATGCTTTAGCTCCACCCGACAAACCTATGTAATGTACTGTATAACATACAGTCTTCTTTTTCGTGTGTGGCCACTGCGCATGCTTTAGCTCCACCCGACAAACCTATGTAATGTACTGTATAACATACAGTCTTCTTTTTCGTGTGTGGCCACTGCGCATGCTTTAGCTCCACCCGACAAACCTATGTAATGTACTGTATTACATTACATAGTCTTCTTTTTCGTGTGTGGCCACCGCGCATGCTTTAGATCCACCCGACAAACCTACGTAATGTACTGTATAACATACAGTCTCTTCTTTTTCGTGTGTGGCCACCGCGCATGCTTTAGGTCCACCCGACAAACCTATGTAATGTACTCTATAACATACAGTCTTCTTTTTCGTGTTTGGCCACCGCGCATGCGCGAACGCCAGCGGACAATTTTTTATACCTTTTTTTTCCTTAAGTTTAGTCATCGGTAAAGCATATTTATGCTAAATTCCGACTCGCAGGAACTGCGGCATCTTAGCGCGGCTCAATAACTTCTTATCCCTTTTATAATTTGGAAATGTATAAATGAATTTTCTAAATATTTTTTGAAAAATTTAAAAACTCTCTACCAGGGATCGAGGGTAATTGTTAACTTTTATTTTAAAAAAGTGTTTTTTTTTTTAAATGTTTACTTTTATTTTCATTTTTAAAAAGTAAAAGTTCGAAAATAACTTTTTGAGTTTAAACATTTTAAAAAAAAAAAGTCTTTTTACTGTTATTTTTTAACTTAACCCCTTCAGCTCCATTCTCCAGCCGGCTGGACATAACTTCTTTACTTTGTATCTCACTGCCTTTGGTCGATAGATGTTTACTACCACTTTGGTTTGAAGCTCTATGTATTTTTCTTCCACTTGACATCTAATATAAATTGATTTCATTCGATTTTGAAAGGTTATGTGTAAAATCTTCTCTGCTCCATCACGGGCAGTCATGGATTCTAAAAGTTATTCACTTATCTTTACATATTTAGTCCAAATGGTTTCTTTTTAGTGAATAAAACTCCTCCGAATTTAATGTACATGATCTTTTTAAAAGGTTGGAAGTTCAATTTTATCAATAAAGTTTGTAATAAGGTGTCTACGTATTTTTGAAAATCCATGTCCATTATACTGTACATGGGAAGTCAACCCTCATATTTGATGTAACAATATTTTTTATCTATTTTTCAAATATTTACGGTTATATTTTGTTTTTATGTTGTCAGAATTGTTTTTTTGAGTACCATAATAATGAATAACTTTCTGAATGGTATGGGCTGGAAGGCTACCAAACCATTCAAAAATATCATCTGTCCGTTCACATGATTTTCAAAAAATCTATTCTTATTAGTTTTATGTTTTTTTTTATTTATTTTTTTTTTAAATAACCAAATATCTCTTTTTGAGACTAGACTGTAAATATTTCAATTTCATTAATTTTCATTATTACTGTGCGCTGACAACAATTTCATGTCTAAAATTCTAATCTTTTTTTTACAATACCTTATTATATTTGAGCTTTTACAATAATATTTACTAATAATTTTTTTAATTTATTTTTTCTGAATTAATTTCTTTTAAATTGTTAATAAATTAATGCTTTAATTATATATTTTTTTTAATATTTTGAAATTTTGAATTTCGGTTTTCATCCGCATTACTTGAGAACCAATGCCCAGTATACTGGACATTACCTAACTCATGTCAGGTAAAGCATCAAATTCTGAAAAAATCAGGAATCTTCACAAGAGCAATACACAACTATGGCAGGAAAATAAAATTTTGTTATCAAGAAATAAAAATTCGGACCTGAAGGTGTTAAGAAATATAAGTTTCAAAGTAATTGTTATTAAAATACTTAATAGGAAAAAGTTTAAAGAAGTTTTGTATCAACAAATACATTTCAGTAAATGAAGGAAAATACATTTTTAAACAATGGACAGTTCACTTATTTTGAAGAATTAATTCGATTTCAATAATAATATACCCTGTAAGTTTGTGTGATTTAGATTACATCTATAATAATTTAATATATACTTTAGGGTTGAAAAGGCTCTTTCAACACTTACTTGAGTGGCTGGGCTGGGAGTGGAGGATAAGTCCTAGTTAATATAGCTATGGAAGTGTGGATTTTCTTTCTTTCTAGTATCACAGGTATTGTAAACCAACAGAAACACTAAAATTCTTCATTAAAATACTGAAAACTTTTATTTCACGTTGGAAAATGTTTTTAAATAACTTTTAATCTATAAAATTTTAAATAAAAGTTTTTTTATCAGGTAAATTTTAACTTTTTCGATAAAAAAATAACTGTTTCGATCCCTGCTCTCTACAATGAAATCATCAAGAAAAGTGGGTGATTAGACGCAAACACACACAGGAAATTTACAGTAGCGCATGGGTGTGTATAAGAGGGGGGACTGGGGGGCTTAAGCCCCCTCCCTCTCGAAATTTTGATTTATCGGTAAAAACGTTCAAAATACATTAAATAATATCAGTTCAGAAAAAAAAATAATGTTTTTTGGGGTATAATAGCGTCTTAGTTGTATATATACTCTTCGATGTTCTAATATGTTATCATTCCATGTCCCCTAAATGCTTTCCAATGGTTACCTTCCCCGTATCATGAATTCCCAACGTCTTCGAGATATTTAAGATAATAGACGAAAAGTCCATATCTGTTAGTGAAGTATTTTGGTTCGATTACTAAAATGTTTAGGTCACGCCCACGGACACGGATGGAATCAATGTGATACGCCTTTATTTCTCTCGTCAAAGTAAAGGTGACTGGGTCTCGGGGTCGTGTCACCTAACCTGTTCATCTAATATATAGGAATAATATCACATGTATTTATTATTAACTTGAGCTCCACAGCAATGGTGATCTGTCCTAAAATAATTTATAGAAATATTTTATTTTATTTATTTATTTTTAGTTTTGTCATCAATTGATGATAACATGTAATCTTTTTCCGTAATATCTTCTCTAGTAATAATTCTCCTTATGTTTCCATGTTAAAATGTCAACAAGTATGTTTTTTTTTTTTTTTTTTTTTTTTTTTTTTTTTTTTTTTTTTTTTTACGGCGCATCTACATCTCTGCCATTAACGCCGGGCTATCTATAGGTTGCCACCCTTTTATAATGCCAACAGCACGTGGTCGGTCACCCATTCAGGTACTGACCACGCCCGACGTTGCTTAACTTCGGTGATCTACGGGAACCGGTGTATTCAACGTGGCTATGGCCGTTGGCAACAAGTATGTTGTGTCCGTGAATGTATTGTGTTCTTTTCCATTGACCCAACAAAAGGAAGTACCTTTTTGTTGGGTCAATTAACGAAAACCCAATTTCACTAAAGTGCTTTGATTATCCTTTCTTTTTTAAATATTGTTGTAAAAATTTATAGAAATAATAAAAAATAAGTGGGTATATAAAGTAATTATGTATAAATAAAATAAATAATAATAATAATTTGGTGCTATGCAGTCGAAGCACCTTAATTAAAAATAATAATAAAAAGACGATTTTCTCATCTCACGGCTCGTTGGGAAAATTCCTCGCTGCACCCTGGGTGTTGATACGCCTTATAAAATTTTTTTTGTTTTATAAATAAATATAAAAAATGCAGCGAGGAATTTTCCCAACTGAACTGAGATGAGAAATTTTTTTTTTTTTTTTTTTTTTTTTTTTTTTTTTTTTTATATATATATAAATAAATATAAATATAAAAGAAATAAATAAAAATTAAAAATATATCCTCTAGAGTTGCAAAGGAACAAGTTCCTTAACACCTAACGTAACCAAAATTTGTATAACTTAATTCTGCTTATTTCGTCGAACTCATGGGATATTATATCCGAAACTGGGAGAAATATCGATGTTACATTTTGCCTAATCAACACTTGTGGAATGAAGAGGATATTAAATATTATTCCATTATAATTAAAACGTCATTGGATGACGTCAGGCTTTCCGATACATGGAGGTATTGGAATTGTTGCGGGGGGGGGGGGGTGGAATCAATCTGACGGACCTATATCCAATCATCGGGCCGATATCGGGGGAATTCCTGTGTCCGCCTGACCGATTATCGGCAGAGACCCGATCTGGAGGGAATTTCATTGCCAACCGTACAATTTCTTGTGACACTCATGGGGTCTTGATTATTTTCTTTTTATGATGTTGATTTTTAGTAAATAATTTATACATAATACTTTTCGCTATGGATTAATTATAGCGATCAAATCAAAATGTAAGAAATTCCGTCATACAGGAGCTGCGTAACTAAGTAAGCACATTTCTCAAAAGGTGAAAGGTTCATGCTACATACTAACAAAATCAAACCAAGAGTGTCATAGGCTAGGTGGATTTCCCTGTAGAAAGCTTGTGTGATGGATATGTCTAAATATGGAATTTTTATACATATATATATATATATATATATATATATATATATATATATATATATATATATGTATATATATATATATATATATATATATATATATATTCTTTATTGATTATTACATCCTGTATATAAATACATCTGGTAATATGATATATGATACAATATGGAGGTTCTGTGCTCAAGGCCTCCCTACTTCATCCTCGATTAACGTCAGAAAGACGCTCAGATGACGTTGAGAGGTGCCTACACAAGCTCCCTTCTGCTCCGACCAGTGGCTGGAGTCGAAGAGAGATCGGTGAGTCACAGAAAATTGTCGCACTTGAACAAAGAGAAAGCCATTGCTAACACTTCACTTGATCACTGCAGCAGATCTCTGGGCCACTGTGAAATATGGAATAATGATTTATTCACACAATTTATTATTCATCTGGAAGAGGGACAATTATTTATTGCATTATTAGTAATGGTTAATATTACCCTCTAACTAACTCCACTGATTTAATCTACAAGGATTTTACATCCATAACCTATAAAAATACGACGGTTTCCATAGTACGGTAACCACCTGGGTTAATGGCCGTAGCAAAGGAACTCTCTTGTACCATCGTCCGGACGTAGTCGAACCGTTACAGTTTTAGCGTCTCACTAGGTCATACCTAAGACATATCCATGTCAATAAAACAGCACACACCGATGGTATACGTTTAAACCCCGCGGCCAAATATAACATTGAAACTAGTGCGCGACAATGTTTCAGAAAATCCATCGTGTTTTAACTCAGAAATACTAGAGCTGCGAACCAATTTAATTAATCCAGAGATGGACTAACCAAAAGTGGACATCCCTATTCAACCTCTGAAAGCAGCCGAAGTCAATAGAACTGCAGAAATATACCCGCGACAAGCCGTATCCTCCACAATCCAAGAGCAAAGTCTCCACAATCTCAAGAACGAGATTTTGCATATTCAATCATTTGACATGGTAGGGACGATATATAAAATATTTTTTTAAAAAAATTAGGCATTCAAGCTTTCAAAAACATTTTACAAATTAAAAATTCATGAATTAGGACGGCTTCAGAACTTCCTTCTTTTTTTTTTAATTAATGTAATTTTATAGAAAATCATGAAGATTATATAGTTAGCCGTCGAGGTGATAAGCAATCAGGGATTAGTTGGGATTCAGCTAAGAAAACATGAAGCAATCAGGGATTAGTTGGGATTCAGCTAAGAAAACATGAAGCAATCAGGGATTAGTTGGGATTCAGCTAAGAAAACATGAAGCAATCAGGGATTAGTTGGGATTCAGCTAAGAAAACATGAAGCAATCAGGGATTAGTTGGGATTCAGCTAAGAAAACATGAAGCAATCAGGGATTAGTTGGGATTCAGCTAAGAAAACATGAAGCAATCAGGGATTAGTTGGGATTCAGCTAAGAAAACATGAAGCAATCAGGGATTAGTTGGGATTCAGCTAAGAAAACATGAAGCAATCAGGGATTAGTTGGGATTCAGCTAAGAAAACATGAAGCAATCAGGGATTAGTTGGGATTCAGCTAAGAAAACATGAAGCAATCAGGGATTAGTTGGGATTCAGCTAAGAAAACATGAAGCAATCAGGGATTAGTTGGGATTCAGCTAAGAAAACATGAAGCAATCAGGGATTAGTTGGGATTCAGCTAAGAAAACATGAAGCAATCAGGGATTAGTTGGGATTCAGCTAAGAAAACATGAAGCAATCAGGGATTAGTTGGGATTCAGCTAAGAAAACATGAAGCAATCAGGGATTAGTTGGGATTCAGCTAAGAAAACATGAAGCAATCAGGGATTAGTTGGGATTCGGCTAGGAAAACATCAATACCTTTTTTGTAAAAAATCTGTGAACCATTATGTTATATTATGTTATAAGAGGTAAGTGAATAATAACTGGAAAATCAATAGAAACATTTAAAAAAAGAACAAATTGTTTTTAATAAAAAAAATTGATTTGTATTTATAGATATATTATTTATTTTATTGTTAAACCTTTTTCCTTTTATTAATTCTGTTTTTTGTCATTTTAGCTGACGAAGGCTACTAAAGAATAGCCAAAACGTCCTTAATATAGATTTTTTACCAAAAAGGTATTGATGTTCTCTTAGCCGAATCCCAACTAATCCCTGATTGCTTCATGTTTTCCACGTTGGAGTAACCCTCCAGAGTGGGAGTAATTCAGGAGTTACTTACTGATTGCTTCATGTTGTTTCCACGTTGGAGTAACCCTCCAGAGTGGGAGTAATTCAGGAGTTACTTACTGATTGCTTCATGTTGTTTCCACGTTGGAGTAACCCTCCAGAGTGGGAGTAATTCAGGAGTTACTTACTGATTGCTTCATGTTGTTTCCACGTTGGAGTAACCCTCCAGAGTGGGAGTAATTCAGGAGTTACTTACTGATTGCTTCATGTTGTTTCCACGTTGGAGTAACCCTCCAGAGTGGGAGTAATTCAGGAGTTACTTACTGATTGCTTCATGTTGTTTCCACGTTGGAGTAACCCTCCAGAGTGGGAGTAATTCAGGAGTTACTTACTGATTGCTTCATGTTTTACACGTTGGAGTAACCCTCCAGAGTGGGAGTAATTCAGGAGTTACTTACTGATTGCTTCATGTTGTTTCCACGTTGGAGTAACCCTCCAGAGTGGGAGTAATTCAGGAGTTACTTACTGATTGCTTCATGTTGTTTCCACGTTGGAGTAACCCTCCAGAGTGGGAGTAATTCAGGAGTTACTTACTGATTGCTTCATGTTTTCCACGTTGGAGTAACCCTCCAGAGTGGGAGTAATTCAGGAGTTACTTACTGATTGCTTCATGTTTTACACGTTGGAGTAACCCTCCAGAGTGGGAGTAATTCAGGAGTTACTTACTGATTGCTTCATGTTTTCCACGTTGGAGTAACCCTCCAGAGTGGGAGTAATTCAGGAGTTACTTACTGATTGCTTCATGTTGTTTCCACGTTGGAGTAACCCTCCAGAGTGGGAGTAATTCAGGAGTTACTTACTGATTGCTTCATGTTGTTTCCACGTTGGAGTAACCCTCCAGAGTGGGAGTAATTCAGGAGTTACTTACTGATTGCTTCATGTTTTCCACGTTGGAGTAACCCTCCAGAGTGGGAGTAATTCAGGAGTTACTTACTGATTGCTTCATGTTTTACACGTTGGAGTAACCCTCCAGAGTGGGAGTAATTCAGGAGTTACTTACTGATTGCTTCATGTTGTTTCCACGTTGGAGTAACCCTCCAGAGTGGGAGTAATTCAGGAGTTACTTACTGATTGCTTCATGTTTTACACGTTGGAGTAACCCTCCAGAGTGGGAGTAATTCAGGAGTTACTTACTGATTGCTTCATGTTGTTTCCACGTTGGAGTAACCCTCCTGAGTGGGAGTAATTCAGGAGTTACTTACTGATTGCTTCATGTTTTACACGTTGGAGTAACCCTCCAGAGTGGGAGTAATTCAGGAGTTACTTACTGATTGCTTCATGTTTTCCACGTTGGAGTAACCCTCCAGAGTGGGAGTAATTCAGGAGTTACTTACTGATTGCTTCATGTTGTTTCCACGTTGGAGTAACCCTCCAGAGTGGGAGTAATTCAGGAGTTACTTACTGATTGCTTCATGTTGTTTCCACGTTGGAGTAACCCTCCAGAGTGGGAGTAATTCAGGAGTTACTTACTGATTGCTTCATGTTTTACACGTTGGAGTAACCCTCCAGAGTGGGAGTAATTCAGGAGTTACTTACTGATTGCTTCATGTTTTACACGTTGGAGTAACCCTCCAGAGTGGGAGTAATTCAGGAGTTACTTACTGATTGCTTCATGTTGTTTCCACGTTGGAGTAACCCTCCAGAGTGGGAGTAATTCAGGAGTTACTTACTGATTGCTTCATGTTTTACACGTTGGAGTAACCCTCCAGAGTGGGAGTAATTCAGGAGTTACTTACTGATTGCTTCATGTTGTTTCCACGTTGGAGTAACCCTCCAGAGTGGGAGTAATTCAGGAGTTACTTACTGATTGCTTCATGTTTTACACGTTGGAGTAACCCTCCAGAGTGGGAGTAATTCAGGAGTTACTTACTGATTGCTTCATGTTGTTTCCACGTTGGAGTAACCCTCCTGAGTGGGAGTAATTCAGGAGTTACTTACTGATTGCTTCATGTTTTACACGTTGGAGTAACCCTCCAGAGTGGGAGTAATTCAGGAGTTACTTACTGATTGCTTCATGTTTTCCACGTTGGAGTAACCCTCCAGAGTGGGAGTAATTCAGGAGTTACTTACTGATTGCTTCATGTTGTTTCCACGTTGGAGTAACCCTCCAGAGTGGGAGTAATTCAGGAGTTACTTACTGATTGCTTCATGTTGTTTCCACGTTGGAGTAACCCTCCAGAGTGGGAGTAATTCAGGAGTTACTTACTGATTGCTTCATGTTTTACACGTTGGAGTAACCCTCCAGAGTGGGAGTAATTCAGGAGTTACTTACTGATTGCTTCATGTTTTACACGTTGGAGTAACCCTCCAGAGTGGGAGTAATTCAGGAGTTACTTACTGATTGCTTCATGTTGTTTCCACGTTGGAGTAACCCTCCAGAGTGGGAGTAATTCAGGAGTTACTTACTGATTGCTTCATGTTTTACACTTTGGAGTAACCCTCCAGAGTGGGAGTAATTCAGGAGTTACTTACTGATTGCTTCATGTTTTCCACGTTGGAGTAACCCTCCAGAGTGGGAGTAATTCAGGAGTTACTTACTGATTGCTTCATGTTGTTTCCACGTTGGAGTAACCCTCCAGAGTGGGAGTAATTCAGGAGTTACTTACTGATTGCTTCATGTTTTACACGTTGGAGTAACCCTCCAGAGTGGGAGTAATTCAGGAGTTACTTACTGATTGCTTCATGTTTTCCACGTTGGAGTAACCCTCCAGAGTGGGAGTAATTCAGGAGTTACTTACTGATTGCTTCATGTTGTTTCCACGTTGGAGTAACCCTCCAGAGTGGGAGTAATTCAGGAGTTACTTACTGATTGCTTCATGTTTTACACGTTGGAGTAACCCTCCAGAGTGGGAGTAATTCAGGAGTTACTTACTGATTGCTTCATGTTTTACACGTTGGAGTAACCCTCCAGAGTGGGAGTAATTCAGGAGTTACTTACTGATTGCTTCATGTTTTACACGTTGGAGTAACCCTCCAGAGTGGGAGTAATTCAGGAGTTACTTACTGATTGCTTCATGTTTTACACGTTGGAGTAACCCTCCAGAGTGGGAGTAATTCAGGAGTTACTTACTGATTGCTTCATGTTTTACACGTTGGAGTAACCCTCCAGAGTGGGAGTAATTCAGGAGTTACTTACTGATTGCTTCATGTTGTTTCCACGTTGGAGTAACCCTCCAGAGTGGGAGTAATTCAGGAGTTACTTACTGATTGCTTCATGTTGTTTCCACGTTGGAGTAACCCTCCAGAGTGGGAGTAATTCAGGAGTTACTTACTGATTGCTTCATGTTTTACACGTTGGAGTAACCCTCCAGAGTGGGAGTAATTCAGGAGTTACTTACTGATTGCTTCATGTTTTCCACGTTGGAGTAACCCTCCAGAGTGGGAGTAATTCAGGAGTTACTTACTGATTGCTTCATGTTGTTTCCACGTTGGAGTAACCCTCCAGAGTGGGAGTAATTCAGGAGTTACTTACTGATTGCTTCATGTTTTCCACGTTGGAGTAACCCTCCAGAGTGGGAGTAATTCAGGAGTTACTTACTGATTGCTTCATGTTGTTTCCACGTTGGAGTAACCCTCCAGAGTGGGAGTAATTCAGGAGTTACTTACTGATTGCTTATAGAAAATGTTATTACGATTTTTTGCCACCTCGATGATGGCATGATTTGATTACACTGTTCTGCAAAAAAAAACTTTTCTCCCCTCCCTTGAACAATTTTGCCTGTTTCTCATGTTTTCAGGTGTGCTGAGTCCGAATCTGAACTCAGAAAAATTCTATCACCCTCTGATTTTGAGAGAAAAGAGGAGAAACTTGGAAAAAATGTATTTGAAAATTATTGTCTTTGTTATAACAGTTTTTTTTTTCTTTTTCAACGGTAAAACATAATTAATTGAATCCTGCATGCTATCAGGTATAATACTAGATATGACACAACTCAAAAAATATACACACATCGTCAATGAGTATTTTTTTTTCTTTTGTACTCTTCCTCCTCTGTCTCCCGCTGCAGTGTCCAGCAGTAATCCGCCAGCATCTTCTCATTCCATTTGCCAGTATATCTTTTTTCCATTCTGGATATGTCTTGGTGGAATCGTTCTCCATGTTCATCCGAAACTGCACCCAAATTTGGGGCGAAAAAGTCTAGGTGACTATGCAGGAAATGTATTTTTAAGGACATATTGCATCCCAATGTTTTATATGAAGTAAGCAGTTCTTGGACTATTTTTCGGTAGTCTCTAGATTTTTCGTTTCCCAAAAACTTAGCACATACCTCTCGAAAAGCAATCCAAGCCTTTTTCTCAGTAGTATTTAACTTTGCTTCAAAAGTGAGGTCCCTGCCTCGAGATCAAAAACTGAAAAAACACTTTTAGCCATATTTCTTCAACCACTTGTAATATTCCCATCAATTTTTTTCCGTTAAAATATACTTCATTGCGCTCAAAATCATGGGGCTTTTGAATTTTTTCACTATGTTTTGATGCCAAAAAAAATTCGTCAAATTTACAAAAAACTCACATTTTTGGATAAAAAACTAGAATTTCTCAAGAAACTGTGCGTGATAGACAGAATCTGACTTCAAATTCGTGTTCAGCACATTTGAAAACAGTAAGAAAGCATGTTTTGGTTTGAAGGAGGATTTTTGTGCAGAACTGTGTCATTTTCACACTTAAAAAAACAACAACACATATTACGGGAAATTTTTGTTTTACGCATCCATCAATTATTGTTATATAAGGCCTTCCGATGATATTCCCGCAAAAACTAGCTTTCCCTCTCTCAACATGGAACTATAGCTGCGTTTTTGCAGATTCATAATAGCTTAATATCAAATACCATTCCATCAAAATATTTGGTGTAGTTAAAATATCACGCCCACGGAACTTAATCCTCTCTGGACATGCGTAGAATCAACGAAATAGGCCTATAATACGGGAAATCGACCGAAAGGTCACTGGGTCTCGGGGTCATGTGAACTAACCTGTTGATCAATGAATGGTTCACCAAGTGAATGACTCTTTCGGGTCAATGATCCTAGCTTCGATGATTGATGTGTTTCCATGGAGACGCGCGGCAACTCTGACATCATAAATCTTCCGTTATAAATATCTTTCCAAATACTTGGGGTCTTTATACTTACCACATGTTGACATATTCTGAAGTAATGTCAAAAAGTGGTGGAACTTCTTAAATAATTTTTCTAATCTTCATGAGCCGAAAATGACCCCAGATTGGACGAGTTTGTGAACCAGGAAAATTGCTCTATCTGAATGACTACACAAATTATTACAGAGGTCACAACGAAATTGGGCATTCCTCGTGGCCCTCTCAAGAGAAATATTTGTTGCAAATTAGCGTCTTAGGAATAGAAATTAACTTCAAAATTAAATCATTAAATTCCCTTAACGGCCCTAATTTTTACTTCCTTCTAACAAAACTCTGAAGATATAGTGCCCTTCTAAGAAGAGATATTGCACTATAACAATGTTTCACAATTTATAAGTAAAACAAGATACTTAAAATAATAAAGAATATTTGGCTGTTCGTAAAAGATCCTTCCGAGCAGAAGTCGAAGTGGCCGAGGGAGAAACATCCATCAGTTTTCAAATATGTATATATATATATATATATATATATATATATATATATATATATACATGTATATATAATATAGGTGTTTGAACCACCGTTATATTATTGATCTATTGGATCTGAAACATGAATTTTTTTTCAAATTTCGTCATAATCAGACCGTTTTTAGCATGCTATGTATGGAGAATCATATATTTAAATAAACAAATATCACAAATTATCTTTATTTTACTACTTTCCGCGGTTATCTATTTCCTTTTGACAACCCTTATTGCGCCATAAGCGTGTTTCTTCCCTATGGAGGGCGAGAGAGAGAGAGAGAGAGAGGAACCGCGCTAAAACCACACATAAACGCCTCTTATTCAGATAAACATACAGCCTACTGACCCAGTGCCCTCACTGTCAGCATTATGACCCGACCTCTTCATCCCTTCCTAACCCCCCCCCCTTCCAATTTCATTAAATCCCCCTCCCCCATATATCCAGCCGTTCTTGCTGAATTATACTCAGCTGAATGGATATATATCTTCCCCGGGCTAATATTGCAGCGAGCTCAAAGATTGCTTCCATCCTTCACTCCAAACTACTTCATTCTTTGTTTCATCCAATCATCTGACAAAGTCTGCTTAGGTTTTAGCGCGCTGCCAACATCCCTCCATATGGAGGAAACCCGTGTATGACGTAGGATGACACAATCCGGAAGAGCCATAACAAATGTCCTCGCGGTTCCCACCCGGTAACGAAAATACCTGCGGTTCAAATTTATTATATATATATATATATATATATATATATATATATATATATATATATATATATATATATATATATATAATTAGGGAGCGTAGGGTTATCCCGTGGTTGACCAACTTGGAATTGCACAAATAAGTGAGAGGGTATTATTAGGTTCTTGACAAGGATTAAGAGCCAAAAACATGGCCCATCATCCTCATCATCATACTATCATATCATAACATTCATAGGCAAAGAGTTCTTGGGAGGGGCCTGGCACTTAGCCTTTTTTTTTCAATGTTAGTTTTTTAGGGGGATTTCATTATCAGGCATTAAAAGTTTTGGGATTTTCGTATACGTTCTATAATACTATCTCGAAAACGGTTTGAAAAGCTTACTAAATTCTCTACAAAAAAGGCTATAATGTAAATTTCGATGGGGTTATGCCAAGCGGAGAAATGAGGTCTTGAAACTTCGAAATTGTTAGTTTTGCTCTTATGAACGGGTATTTTGTACCTGTTTACCCAAACTTTTAATTCGTTTTTGCTTATTTTAGTTGCATTTAACATTCCTTTACTAGTAGCACTAGGGATATGAACGGAACCGCGCTAAGATGACGCAGTTTCTACGAGTCGGACTTTTTTTTACGTTTTTGAGGAATGTGCTCACTACACGCAGTTCAAACAGCGTTCAAATCCTTCCAAAGCCTGACCGAATATCGATTGACACGGATCACGAAGCACAATTAATTTCCTAACTGTTTACCGGGGTCATAAGCCACGAATCAATAAACCAATATTGTCTCTCTGCGGCCATGCGTGGTTAGGTCAGGAATGTGGTATGTTATGGTTAGGTTATGGATGGTGAGGTATGGTCAGACTCTGCATAAACCATACTACGACGATAGCCTACAGGTAGCCATCCCTTGTTACCAGGCGTACCTCTTCAAACAATTAGAACTCCACTCAAGCCCTGAATATTTATAGCAGGTTTGCCAACGGAATGCATACAATTTTAACAAGGTACACTTCTCCAGCTGAGTTATGACTTGTAAATTAACTCAGCCAAACAACTACAGATAACTAACAATGTCCTAATTGGGCTGGCTTGGCTATTATTATAGAATAATTAACATGAATTATCCATTGAAGACGTTGTGGTATACAATTGACATCTGACCTTGGCAAAATACTTAAGTACAGTCTGGCAAAATGAACTAATGATTTGATAAAGGAATTATAAAATGCTTAACACGTTCCCTGCCCCCTGTATGAAGCATGAAAACAAGCCGACAACTCAAAATTAATTTTCATAAAAAAAGTTTGTCTATGATAATAGTAAACCATATTAACCTCCTCATGTCCCGCTGTTTTTCTAAACTCTATGAGTGTTCTATCAAGTCCATACATAAAACTGAGCATGACCTAGCGCTTTCAGCGTATATATTTCTATAGAAATTTTGGTACTTACGTATTAGCGTCAAAGCAGGTTAAAGAGCCGGGTCTCAGAGAACTGGATCTACACCGTGTCAGAGATCTGGATCAAGGAATCAAATCAGATTTCGCCAATATGGCGACGGGATTATCAACGATTTAGGTTAACTAGAGTTTTGATATAACCTTTAGCTAGCGAAAACGCGTAGCACTTATATTAATAGCATAATTGCTATGCGTTTCCGCTCGCTACGCTCGCTCAAGATTATATCTAAACTCTAGTCAATCCAAATCGTTGATAATATAGATCAAGGATGGTTTTTCGCTGGATAATGGACTGATAAACAATTTGGCATCGCTTCGAAAAAGTAGCTTTCATCCTAGCTATTCTGATGTCGCTAACTCGCACAGAAACTGAAATCGCGTAAAAAAACAACAAAAAAAAAACAACAATTGCTTGGGCAAATAAAGCACAAATGAATTTCGTTAAAAAGACAAAGGGAACAAGATGGCTACTATAAACACAATAGATGATATCTCTGATAGAGATTGACCAATAGAAATGCGTTATCCATGATTCAGATCTCTGAACGAGACCCGCCTCTTTAACCTGCTTTGACGCTAATACGTAAGTACCGAAATTTTATATACCCTGTGAGCCACATGTGGTTAACGAGCGTTGTGAGACGTCCCAGTGTCCCGTTGTTTGAGCCACATGTGGTTAACGAGCGTTGTGAGACGTCCCAGTGTCCCGTTGTTTGAGCCACATGTGGTTAACGAGCGTTGTGAGACGTCCCAGTGTCCCGTTGTTTGAGCCACATGTGGTTCACGAGCGTTGTTAGACGTCCCAGTGTCCCGTTGTTTGAGCCACATGTGGTTCACGAGCGTTGGGTGACGTCCCAGTGTCCCGTTGTTTGAGCCACATGTCGGAACGTGTTAATGATTTTCGAAGGTGACTTATGCTAGTGATTTCTCGTCACAGCGAAAAGAAGAAACGCCTGTAGCAGATATTCTGGAAGGAGAATCCATTGCGATAAATAAATCGTTAAATTCAAACGGTTACCCGATTGATATCATTCTAACTTCTTGTGTCAGGGGCGTATATATGGGGGGAGGCTGAGGGGGCCGCCCGAAATCTGTAAAAAAGTGTACTAATAACCATAAAAATAAATTAAATAAGGTCAATTAGTTCAGGAAAAATAATTGTTTTGTGTGTAATAGTGTTTTAGTTGGATAACTATTCCAAGTTGTAGATTGTTAGTATTCCATAACCCGAAATTCTTCCAGACCCTCCCCAATTCTTCCAGACCCTCCCCAATTCTTCCAGCCCCTCCCCAATTCTTCCAGCCTCCTCCCTAATTCTTCCAGCCCCTCCCCAATTCTTCCAGCCTCCTCCCTAATTCTTCCAGACCCTCCCCAATTCTTCCAGCCCCTCCCCAATTCTTCCAGCCTCCTCCCTAATTCTTCCAGACCCTCCCCAATTCTTCCAGCCCGTCCCCAATTCTTCCAGCCTCCTCCCTAATTCTTCCAGACCCTCCCCAATTCTTCCAGCCCCTCCCCAATTCTTCCAGCCTCCTCCCTAATTCTTCCAGACCCTCCCCAATTCTTCCAGCCTCCTCCCCAATTCTTCCAGACCCTCCCCAATTCTTCCAGCCCCTCCCCAATTCTTCCAGCCTCTTTCCTAATTCTTCCAGGCCCCTGAAATTGTTTTCTATATACGCCCATGTCTTGTGTGGTCGTTCTTTTTCTTCAAACTAGAAATAAAAAAATGCAAATATTGTTGTTACTGCGTTCGTAAAATATTAAGTCATCGATTTTTGGAATGGCAACTTTAAAAATTGTTTCAAGATTTATTGAGTATCCTGAGAAGTTTTTCCAGGATAGCGGAATGACAAAAAGTAGTTTTGAAGACTCGTTGAGAATAATTGAGCCATCAATAATATTTTTCTTGTCAATCATTGTCAATTTTGTATTCTAGTGGGCTTAAAAATGATCCGGTTTATCATTAGGTTTTGTAAGAAAATAGTTTTCTCAAAAAAAGTTTGTTAACCAAATCCAGCAAGAACAAATATGATTTCAGCAATAAGTCTTGAAGAAGATAATACTTATGAGCACATTTTCAATTATGCTGCACTAGCTGACTACCCGTCCTTCACCACGGCCGATACTAGCTGACTACCCGTGCTTCACCAAGGCCGATACTAACTGGCTACCCGTGCTTCACCACGGCCGATACTATCTGACTACCCGTGCTTCACCACGGCCGATACTAGCTGACTACCCGTGCTTCACCACGGCCGATAAGTAGTTTACTAGCTGACTACCCGTGCTTCACCACGGCCGATAAGTAGTTTACTAGCTAACTACCCGTGCTTCACCACGGCCGATAAGTAGTTTTTATATTGCGTTAAATAAGGTATGATCAAAATTACCGCTACAGCTTATTATTGCACGGACATTAGAGTTACCCAGGAAACACCATGTAGAGGTAACCATGCTTTTTTCCGTTGGGGAGTAAAAAAAAAAGAAAAATACAACAACTACTTAAAAAGTTAAGTAAACAGAGACAAATACACGTCGAAAAGAATAAAACTAACAAGTTTGAAGTTTTAAGCACTTATCTCTTCGATTGACATCGCCCACCGAACATTACAACAGAATCTTATTTGTAGAGAATTTAGTAACCTTTCGAATAGCCACCTTCCACTTACTACGATTTTCCAACCGTTTTCGAGATATTTTAGAAAATATACTGAGATCCGATAACTTTGTATCACCATGAATACAATTTTTTCTATATACTTTTTACCTCCAAACGATACCAAAGTTTAAATATCTTAGATTAGATGAATGTTAATTACCTGATACAAGTTTCAAGAGAACCAATCACCGTTTCTGAATACCCAAACAGAAAATTAGTTTGGAAAAGTATTTCTATCAATTTTTCTCGTAAACTGTTACAGAAATCGCTTTAAAAATGGTTTCATTCGTTTTACGACGTCAAGGAACCTATACAACAAGTACCTGCAAGCATATGGACTCGAAAATGTAAGCTTTCCGATTTTTTCGCGCAAATTTTGCCCCAAAAACCAAGTTCCAGTAAACGGATTCAGCTGGTTAAAGAACTTGACCTGTCAAATGAAAAGGAAGATTTTTGTACCAAATGTCATCAAAATCGGACCATTTTTGAGCCGATGAGGAACTTCTTAATAATTCAAAAAGTACTTAAACATTTGAATATCAAAAAAACCTTTCTTAACATGTGTTTACATTCTAAACGGATTGTTCGTGCAAAATCTCAGATTGTGTCAAGTGGTTCGGGATATTATTACCTCGGATGGACCATCACGAGGGATAAAAAAAAGTCCGTCACGCAGGAGCTGCATAACTAAGCACTTTCCTCAGAATTTGGGTAGTGTAGACTGCTTTCCAGAACAATTTGCTTAAAATATCCTATATAAATAAAATAAAAACATGAATAGTTCTCTTTTAATTTTGTAATGAGTAACTGATAAATTATTAATTTGCTTCCAGATTTATGTTTACACATGGTACCTACTACACTACGTAATAAATACAAAAAACCTCATATTATCGTATTTTGATCTAACGCAGGAACCGGATACAGTCCCTCTAGCGCTCCTTGCGGCGCCTTTGTGAACCTATGTCTGTCTGCCTTTTCTATTGAAATATATTACAAAGTAAACCCCCCTTTACGATTGACCAATTCAGCTCATTTTTACAACACTTCTTTCTCATGAGTTACCCACGACGTATACCGCGTTTCGTTACAATAAAGCAGAAATTACGACCAGTATGAGTATATTAGTAATTTGGGTCCGGAGTAAACCCCCCCCCTCCTAAAGAACCGATTTAGTTTATTTTTACAACACATATTTACCTGTAGATTACCACTATGAATACCGAGTTTCGTCGAAATATACCAAAAATCACGGCTGGTAGTGGCGAATTGGTATTGTCGGTCCGGAGTAAACCCCCCCCCCCTCCTTATGAACCGATTTAGTTCATTTTTATATCTCACTTTTCTCTCTATATTACCACTACGAATACCAAGTTTCGTTGAAATATAACAAATATTACGGCTGAAATGGTCAAATTAGTGTTTTGGGTTCGGGGTAAACCCCCCCTTCCGGTGGACCGATTTTGGTGGTTAACGAACTCGTTCAATCGTTTGCTAATTGAATGCTATATAGCAAGTTTCGTGACGAAAAAACAAAAACTCTGGCCGCTATCGTGTTAACAGACATATATATATATATATATATATATATATATATATATATATATATATATATATATATATGCATATATATATATATATATATATATATATATATATATATATATATATATATATATAGATATATATAAATTTTAACGGGGGTCATTTTCGCTGTCTACTAGGTAGGATCGATAAAGATTTGAAGAAATTTTTCAAAAATTCCGTCATGAGTCCAACCTCAATAGCTACTTTCCTTCGGAGGAAAGTGCTAATAACAGTTTATTTCTAGTAATTCAAGGACTGCCATCATAGTTGAAATTAACCTCAATTAAAAATAATACTATGAAATAGATAATGTACGGTAACAGCTGTTCCTTATCGTCCTAGCAACGCTTGCTGCCTAGGCTTGCCTGCTCTAACTAACTATAACTTTAAACCCCCCTAAAAATACTTAAAAATGCGACTATAAAAAAAATCGTTATATAGGGAGTGTCCATGCAAAATTTCAAATTTTTCTGTCGAGTGGTTTGGGCTGGGGGATGATAGGTCAGTGAGTGAGTGGTATTTGACAAATATATAGTAGATATTCTACATAATATATATTGTACATTTTGTATTTCTTCATGTGTTTCTACAAGTTATAAGAATATTATATATATATATATATATATATATATATATATATATATATATATATATATATATATATATATATATATATAAGGGGATAAAATAGAGTGATTATCAGTATGCGCATTTTATGTAATAAAGACCTTTTTCGTGTTAAATTATGAGACGGCCGTAAGAGATTATGAGGCGTACTAAAGATGTCGTTATGTAAAACTGAGGGTTTTCAGAGTATAATGTGGTTATGAGGGCTGCTCCTAATGGGGTGTGTCAGGGGAAATACTCGGAAAATCGTTTCCCATTTCCCAACTCTTACCTACAAACAACAAGAATATTTCCTTTATATTTTTCCGATCGCCGCAATGTAAACCTTACTCTGAAAATCATTGATTTTTTGTTGAGAAAACTGCTACATACATCTATCTATCTATCTATCTATATATATATATATATATATATATATATATATATATATATAAATCACGTGTCTGTCTGTTTGTTCCTTATACAAATCAACACCGTTTGACCGATTTTGACTTGGCACACAGGTAGGTCTTAATACGGGAAATCTCCTAGGCTAGGTCAAAATAGTCAAATTTCAAAATTTGGTCAAAGGAAAAAAGTTTTGTTGAAGAAAAATTGACTACACTGAACCATTCAGATTCTGAAGGCCATTTTGAATAATGTCTCAAATTTATTTGTTGATGTTCTTGATAATTAGAATAACTCGAACTCATTGATGACTTTACATCATTATATAATCATGTAATGCAGTTTATTTCAATTTTACGAGGTAAGGTCCATAAGTTTCCGGCCTGTCCTGCTTCCCCTCCTTCAAACGTGCCGGGACCTGCACGCCTATGCAGGGTCTATGCCTGCTCACTCCATACCCATCGCCCGCACTTCCTCAGTCTAGTCAGTCAGTGTCCAGCCTTGAAGGAAACTCGCCATTTTAACCATGTTCAAACTCGAGTACCGTGCGGTAATTAAATTGTTTTGTAAAGATGGTCTTACTCCTGCTTGGATTGTGTATACGGGCAGTCCTCCCCCTCATATTCCACAGTGAAAGAATGGGCAAAATTATTTAAGTTAGGGGGAGAAAGTCTAGAAGATTACCGACGTCCCGGTCGCCAATTGGAAGCTGTCACTTCTGAAACAATCCAACTTGTGGAATCTGAATTGCTGTCTGACCGGCGACTAAAAACCAAGGAAATAGCAGCGAGGTTAGGGCTTTCAAAAACAAGTGTTTTGAGGATCATCAAAGAACATTTGCATATGGACAAGGTTAGTGCAAGATGGGTTCCAAAAATTCTTTCAGCTGCTCAAAAACAGGAACGAGTTCACTGCTGCAATGAATTTTTACGTGAGTATAATGCCGACCCAAGGAATTTTTTGGACTCAAATGTAACTGGGAATGAGACAATGGTTCTATATTATGACCCACTCAGCAAAAGAGAGTCCATGGAATGGAGAAGACCAGGAGAAGCGCCTCCTTTTAAGGCAAAAGTCACGCAATCAACAAAAAAGGGAATGGCCACAATTTTTTGGGACTGTAAAGGAATACTACTGATAGATTTTAAAGAAAGGAATACCACAATGAATGGTGAGTATTATGCAGCCTTACTTCACCGGTTACGAGACGCCATTAAAGAGAAGAGGCGAGGGAAGTTAAGCAGAGGGGTCCGCCTCCTTCACGACAATGCCTCTGTCCACACAGCATTGATTTCCAAGGCCGCCGTGAAGGACTGTGGATTCCAAGAAATCTCTCATCCACCCTACAGCCCAGACTTGGCCCATAGCGATTTCTTCCTTTTCTCAAAGTTAAAATCTGACCTTCGTGGAAGGCGATTTAACACCGACGAAGAGCTCCAAGCAGCAGTGGAAGAACATTTTTTTAACAAAGAAGAAAATAATTTTTTTCATGGTATAGAAATGTTGCCAAAGCGTTGTATTAAGTGTGTTGAACTTAAAGGAGAATATATTGAAAAACAGTAAAACCAGTTTTTTTCTTTCTCCTTTCCTTCTATCCCAGGCCGGAAACTTATGGACCTTACTACGTATATCAACAGTCACGGTTTAAATAAGGAGCGCTGGCCTTTCTTTGATAAGAGCTATCTACTCGCAGGCTGCGGTGCTGGTCTCTGTCGGCTGTTTTATGAATTGCTGTGGTGCTGGCCTCTGCCTGCTGCATTATGAATTACTAAACAAATTCACACCGTTTGACCGATTTTGACATAACTGGGTATACAGGTAGATCTTGATACGGGGAGAGTCATAGGCAGAAAGTAGGTGTAGCATGGCACACTGGGTAACATTTAGTATACAGGTAGATCTTGATACGGGGAGAGTCATAGGCAGAAAGTAGGTGTAGCATGGCACACTGGGTAACAGCTAGTATACAGGTGGATCTTGATACGGGGAGAGTCATAGGCAGAAAGTAGGTGTAGCATGGCACACTGGGTAACAGCTAGTATACAGGTAGATCTTGATACGGGGAGAGTCATAGGCAGAAAGTAGGTGTAGCAAGGCACACTGGGTAACAGCTAGTATACAGGTGGATCTTGATACCGGGAGAGTCATAGGCAGAAAGTAGGTGTAGCATGGCACACTGGGTAACAGCTAGTATACAGGTGGATCTTGATACGGGGAGAGTCATAGACAGAAAGTAGGTGTAGCATGGCACACTGGGCAACAGCTAGTATACAGGTAGATCTTGATACGGGGAGAGTCATAGGCAGAAAGTAGGTGTAGCATGGCACACTGGGTAACAGCTAGTATACAGGTAGATCTTGATACGGGAAGAGTCATAGGCAGAAAGTAGGTGTAGCATGGCACACTGGGTAACAGCTAGTATACAGGTAGATCTTGATACGGGAAGAGTCATAGGCAGAAAGTAGGTGTAGCATGGCACACTGGGTAACAGCTAGTATACAGGTGGATCTTGATACCGGGAGAGTCATAGGCAGAAAGTAGGTGTAGCATGGCACACTGGGTAACAGCTAGTATACAGGTGGATCTTGATACGGGGAGAGTCATAGACAGAAAGTAGGTGTAGCATGGCACACTGGGTGACAGCTAGTATACAGGTAGATCTTGATACGGGGAGAGTCATAGGCAGAAAGTAGGTGTAGCATGACACACTGGGTAGCAGCTAGTATACAGGTACCACTTCGAATTCTTCTCGGAATACTCTATTACTAATAGCCATAATGTTGTTCTTATTTTAAGTGTCTTGTTTTACTTATAAATGCATTTTAACGCTAGAATAAATTATAAAAACATCAAGCAATAAAACCTGAGGAAAACAAAATGAAAACCCGTTTGTAGCAAAGAAATCAACATTTCCCAAGTTTTAAGTACCTACCTACTTCTCCGTCTGAGATCGTTCTATCGAAAATGCACTTGGGGCCGTTTTTGTAAAAAAATTAATAAGCTCTGGAATGATATCGCTTTAAAAATGGCTTAATTTGTTTCCCGTAGGTTATAGAACCTACGAAGATTGTATTTACATTTACCTTGCCAATGAACACAAAAAACATTATCCTAGCTATTTTTGATCGCGCGAATTGCGGTCATAAACAAAGTTCCAATGGGCGGATTCTGATGGTTAACGGAGTCGATCGCACAAGTTATTTATGTACCAAATTCCATTGAAATAGGACCATTTTTGAGCCTGTGAGACTGCGAACAGACAAAAACATATTTATATAAACACATATGTGTAGGTTTTGAAAGAAATTTTTGTTTGCAAAAAAGGTACCATAAACTGGGTGTATTTTGGTTGAATAGATATTTGTAATGAAACTCAGTTATCCTTATTTTATTACGAGTCGGAATAAAAATGTATTGAAGTCATCTTATTGCCGTTCCAAAATAGCGCGCTCAAACGATGGAATTTAATATTTCAGAAATGCAGAGATTACAATTTAAGATTCTGTTGTAATAAAGGTAGTATTTGGGGAGAGGGGGTGGAGAGAGGGACTGAATGACTTAATGCCTTCCGATACATTGAACAGTATCCAGATACAAGCCGATACATTGGCTAATATCAATATACCAGCCAGATACATCGGGATATTGGAATCGGAGGGTGGGGGGTAATATATCACAAGGCTCTATATCCAATCATCGGTCTCCCTTTAGCCCGATATCGGAGGATTACAGTGTTCGGTTGCCCGATTATCGGCAGACAACTCCAGCTGAGTGGGGTTTCATTGATAGTCGTAGGGGATAATTTGGTTGCCCAAAACGGCCGTAATTTTTTCTCTCTTGCAATGATGATCTCTTGAAACTGCGGCATCTTTTTTGACACAAAAATGTTATGTAGAGGGGTATCGGAAGTGACGTAATCGCTCACTTAAGCAGAAATTGGTTTTTGTCGAAAAAAATTAAATTGCTTATTTAGCGGATTTTTATTCTTAAACAAAACATGTTTTAATGTGGTTTTGCCTCTCCACAGAAATAAAAAAAGAATCTACACATCATAACGTACCGTCATAACAGCATGAACCTTACCTGAGTATGACTGATGTAAAATGAAATAAAAAAATCAAGCCTGTAACAGGCTACAAGGGCCCAGAGGGGCAGTATCTGAGTCAAGATCACACAGCACACCAGGGAGATAGTGTGGTCAGTACTATCCTCTGGCCGCTCTGGGGGTTAGTCCTGCTTTCTTAGATCAGTCCCGTAACAGGCCACAAGGGCCCAGAGGGGGCAGATACTGTAGAGGTATCTGATTCTTGACCGTACGGCACACTAGGGAGATAGTGTGGTCAACACTATGCTCCAGCCGCCTGATTTTCCCTTTGGCTGCTTCGACTGCTAGAGTCATTAGCACCCAAGGTACCCATTATTAATTAAATTAATTAAAGCTGGGTGAACCTAGGGACGATCTCGGACCCCAAATCCAACCCTCGAACGGCAGCACTAGAAGAAAAAATCTTTAGTGCGAGCTCGGGTTTTGAACCTGGTCCTCCAGTTCATTATTCGAGTGCTCTACCACTGAGCTAACCTCGCCCCCGCTTTCTTAGATGTTTAACGATAATTTTAATAGCTTTATTTTTAAGATTTTGATAAACTAATTAATCTTTGCGCTAATGATGTTTAACTAAATACAGAGATCAAAATAACTCCCGTACTTTACAATTAGGGTATGAGATTAAATTATTTATTTTAAAGAGAATGATGCTGTAAGCTGTTCAGACTGAACGAGTCATTAGGGAACGGGCCGCAGGCCGACAAAGAGCTTAATCTCCAAACCATTCCAAAGAGCTAATCCCTTTTCCATCCAAATCCTCTTCCATTTAATCCGCCAATCAAATCCCGACTTCCACAATATTCCAAACTCCAAAATGAAATTATACCCAGACAATCTGGATGGTTTCATCTCCTCTTAAATTGTATTTCAATCCCCTAATTTCAAGAAAACCTATCTTCAGAATTTCATTGATACAACCAATTTTTGATAAGCCTAGAACAGAAATTGACAATTACGGCAGAATGTAAGTTTTTTTTTGTTTTTTTTTTAGGAAATTCATTACTCTATCGAACGGTTTTTAACCATTTTTGAGGCATAATATACCATCTGTAAGAAGTTCGGTCTCGTCAAAAGGCATGTCTAAATGTTTACATCTTCTCCAATACGTCTGTTTATGTTTTACTGTTCGTCAATTCCGTTTTTTCGATATTTGTTCGTGATTGTGCAGGATTATGAGAATTCAAGACGTCTACCTTTCAGCGCGGTTCCTCTCTCCCTCGTTAGGAGGAAACCCTTTTGGAAGGTTTGGAGGAAAGGATGTATTAGAAAAACATTTGGATCTTAGTATATTTTCTAAAATATCTCGAAAAAGGTTGGTTCATCGGGGTATGTGGAAGGTGACCATTCGAAAGCTTACAAAATTATCTAAAAAAAAAAAAAAAAAAATATCAGTTGTAATTTAGGATGGGGCGATCTCAAGCCGAGAAATAAATGCTTAAAACTTTAAACTTGTTAGTTTTGTTCTTTTCAACAGGTTTTTGTATCTGTTTACCTAAAGTTTTAATGGGGTTTTGCTTTCTTAATTGCATTTAATAGTAATGTATTAGTATTATAATAATATAAGATAAGAAAATGAGAAACGTATTAATAATCATTGGTAATCAGTTCCCACCTGTGGCGCCTTAAATCTTCCTTCTCTTTGAGAATTCACCTTTTATTTTTCAGGAAAGGTCAAAATCTACCCGACATCTAAATCTAATGACTGCTTCTACTCCTTTGCTAATGACCCTAGGGATACAAACGGAACCGCGCTAAGATGACGCAGTATCTGAGAGTCAGACTTTTTTCACGTTTTGGAAACATCTGTTCTCTATACGCAGCTCAGACGCCATCCAAATTCCTTCCAAAGCCTGACACAGTCGATCCAGATTGACACGGATCACGAAGCACAATTAATTTCCTAACTGTTTGCTGTGGTCATAAGACACGAACCAATAAACCAATATTGTCTGTGCGGCTATGGATGGTTAGTTATGGCTAGGTCATGGATGGTTAGGTATGGCTAGGTCATGGATGGTTAGGTATGGCTAGGTCATGGATGGTTAGGTATGGCTAGGTCATGGATGGTTAGGTATGGCTAGGTCATGAATGGTTAGGTATGGCTAGGTCATGGATGGTTAGTTATGGCTAGGTCATGGATGGTTAGGTATGGCTAGGTCATGGATGGTTAGGTATGGCTAGGTCATGGATGGTTAGGTATGGCTAGGTCATGGATGGCTAGGTATGGCTAGGTCATGGATGGCTAGGTATGGCTAGGTCATGGATGGTTAGGTATGGCTAGGTCATGGATGGCTAGGTATGGCTAGGTCATGGATGGCTAGGTCATGGATGGCTAGGTATGGCTAGGTCATGGATGGCTAGGTATGGCTAGGTCATGGATGGTTAGGTATGGCTAGGTCATGGATGGCTAGGTATGGCTGGGTCATGGATGGCTAGGTATGGCTAGGTCATGGATGGCTAGGTATGGCTAGGTCATGGATGGCTAGGTATGGCTAGGTCATGGATGGTTAGGTATGGCTAGGTCATGGATGGTTAGGTATGGCTAGGTCATGGATGGTTAGGTATGGTGAGGTCCATGGATGGTAGGTACCTGCGAGTCAGACTTTTTTGGTAGCCATTTCATTAATATCTGTTACCTAATTATTTGAGACCTCAAAATTAATTATTGCCTCGACATATTTGATTGTTCGCTTTCGCTTTCTGTTCCAGATGTCCATAGACTCGACTTCCGAAGAAGCCAAGGCTCTCAAGAAGCTAAACCTGGAGAAGGCAACCAACTTCATGCGGCAGTTCCGAGATCCGGACAGCCGAGAACTCAAGAAGCTATCGGCACACCAGTTCATGGAAGTATGGAGTCACTACGACAAGGATAGTAAGTACATTTGTCTAGATTTATATATACACACATATATATATATATATATGTGTGTGTGTGTGTGTTAATGTTTCCTTGTTTGTTTTAGGCAATGGGTACATCGAAGGAACCGAGTTGGACGGCTTCTTGAGAGAATTCGTGAGCAGTGCCAATGTCCAGGATGTAGGACCAGAGGTAACTGAAAAGGTCACTTCTATATCCATGTTGTAGAAGTAGCTATGGCACATAATTTTTATTATTTTTTATCTGTCACGTTTATGAGTCCCATGAGGTTCTTTATTCTAGAAGTAGCTATGGCACTTAATTTTTATTATTTTTTATCTGTCACGTTTATGAGTCCCATGAGGTTCTTTATTCTAGAAGTAGCTCTGGCACATAATTTTATTATTTTTTATCTGTCACGTTTATGAGTCCCATGAGGTTCTTTATTCTAGAAGTAGCTATGGCACTTAATTTTTATTATTTTTTATCTGTCACGTTTATGAGTCCCATGAGGTTCTTTATTCTAGAAGTAGCTCTGGCACATAATTTTATTATTTTTTATCTGTCACGTTTATGAGTCCCATGAGGTTCTTTATTCTAGAAGTAGCTATGGCACTTGATTTTTATTATTTTTTATCTATCACGTTTATGAGTCCCATGAGGTTCATTATTCTAGAAGTAGCTATGGCACTTAATTTTTATTATTTTTTATCTGCCACGTTTATGAGTCCCATGAAGTTCTTTATTCTAGAAGTAGCTATGGCACTTAATTTTTATTATTTTTTTATCTGTCACGTTTATGAGTCCCATGAGGTTCTTTATTCTAGAAGTAGCTCTGGCACTTAATTTTTATTATTTTTTATCTGTCACGTTTATGAGTCCCATGAGGTTCTTTATTCTAGAAGTAGCTATGGCACTTAATTTTTATTATTTTTTATCTGTCACGTTTATGAGTCCCATGAGGTTCTTTATTCTAGAAGTAGCTCTGGCACATAATTTTATTATTTTTTATCTGTCATGTTTATGAGTCCCATGAGGTTCTTTATTCTGGAAGTAGCTATGGCACTTAATTTTATTATTTTTTATCTGTCACGTTTATGAGTCCCTTGAGGTTCTTTATTCTAGAAGTAGCTCTGGCACATAATTTTTATTATTTTTTATCTGTCACGTTTATGTGTCCCATGAGGTTCTTTATTCTAGAAGTAGCTATGGCACATAATTTTATTATTTTTTATCTGTCACGTTTATGAGTCCCATGAGGTTCTTTATTCTAGAAGTAGGTCTGGCACATAATTTTTATTATTTTTTATCTGTCACGTTTATGAGTCCCATGAGGTTCTTTATTCTAGAAGTAGCTATGGCACATAATTTTATTATTTTTTATCTGTCACGTTTATGAGTCCCATGAGGTTCTTTATTCTAGAAGTAGCTCTGGCGCATAATTTTATTATTTTTTATCTGTCACGTTTATGAGTCCCATGAGGTTCTTTATTCTAGAAGTAGCTATGGCGCTATATTTTTTATCTATCGCGCAGAAGAATCACCTTCTATATCTATGCTCTTTATATGTATATGTAGCACTCTTGATTTTGTTGGTTCTACGTGTTTATATTTGCTTCACTAAGTTTATTTGTATATTTTTATCGTTTTTTTTTAATTGTTTCTAGCATTAGAATGCGTTTGGCAATAAATCTTTGCATGTTAAATGAGTGAAAAGTTTGTATTCTATGTTTTTTTTTTTAGAAATAAAAGTATGAATTTGTGTGTTAACTCATTAGCGGTCAAATATTTTGGTTTTTTTTCACGGAACGATTGGACAAGTTTAAAAAAGCTTGCTTAGGGATGATCTTAGTCATGCAGCTCATGTGTGACGGATTTTTGTTTTTCGAGTTCAACAACTCAAAGAAGACATCGCCACTAAGTCCAAGGTCCGTTAGAAAGACTATTACCACCAACATAAACTCCTTCTGGTTAAAAGTTCATCTATCCAGACTCCGAAGGGAAGCAAGGAGACCCTTTAACAATGCTGAAAGCAAAGTTGTCATACCTGTCGGTGAAGACCGTCGTCACTGGGCTCAGTGCGAGAACTCTGGGCGAGCGCTTTCCACGTGAGTACGTCATTATCAAGCCACTGTTAGGTTAGTACTGATTTTGCTTGTGCTGTCAGAGTATTTATACTAGGGTGGAGTATTCCCCCTCAGTACTCGTATAGATGCCAGTGGCGACGGTCTCCATCAACAGGTGTGACAACAGTATATTTACTGGCAGACCTAACCCCTTAGATTATTTACCTAAAAGCAAATGTTTCTTGCAGGAATACAGCAAGAGATTGTCACAGAATAACACAGCTGTGAGAAAGGCAAAGAGAGATACCTGTCACAGAATAACACAGCTGTGAGAAAGGCGAAGAGAGATACCTGTCACAGTATAACAAAGCTGTGAGAAAGGCAAAGAGAGATACCTGTCACAGAATAACACAGCTGTGAGAAAGGCAAAGAGAGATACCTGACACAGAATAACACAGCTGTGAGAAAGGCGAAGAGAGATACCTGTCACAGAATAACACAGCTGTGAGAAAGGCAAAGAGAGATACCTGTCACAGAATAACACAGCTTTGAGAAAGGCAAAGAGAGATACCTGTCACAGAATAACACAGCTGTGAGAAAGGCAAAGAGAGATACCTGTCACAGAATAACACAGCTGTGAGAAAGGCGAAGAGTGATACCTGTCACAGAATAACACAGCTGTGAGAAAGGCAAAGAGAGATACCTGTCACAGAATAACACAGCTGTGAGAAAGGCGAAGAGAGAAACCTGTCACAGAATAACACAGCTGTGAGAAAGGCAAAGAGAGATACCTGTCACAGAATAACACAGCTGAGAGAAATGCGAAGAGAGATACCTGTCACAGAATAGCACAGCTGTGAGAAAGGCAAAGAGAGATACCTGTCACAGAATAACACAGCTGTGAGAAAGGCGAAGAGAGAAACCTGTCACAGAATAACACAGCTGTGAGAAAGGCACAGAGAGAGACCTGTCACAGAATAACACAGCTGAGAGAAAGGCGAAGAGAGATACCTGTCACAGAATAGCACAGCTGTGAGAAAGGCAAAGAGAGATACCTGTCACAGAATAACACAGCTGTGAGAAAGGCAAAGAGAGATACCTGTCACAGAATAACACAGCTGTGAGAAAGGCAAAGAGAGATACCTGTCACAGAATAACACAGCTGTGAGAAAGGCAAAGAGAGATACCTGTCACAGAATAACACAGCTGTGAGAAAGGCAAAGAGAGATACCTGTCACAGAATAACACAGCTGTAAGAAAGGCAAAGAGAGATACCTGTCACAGAATAACACAGCTGTGAGAAAGGCAAAGAGAGATACCTGTCACAGAATAACACAGCTGTGAGAAAGGCAAAGAGAGATACCTGTCACAGAATAACACAGCTGTGAGAAAGGCAAAGAGAGATACCTGTCACAGAATAACACAGCTGTGAGAAAGGCAAAGAGAGATACCTGTCACAGAATAACACAGCTGTGAGAAAGGCAAAGAGAGATACCTGTCACAGAATAACACAGCTGTGAGAAAGGCAAAGAGAGATACCTGGAGGAAATTAGTTCACCTGTAGTCGTTGTGTAGTTACGGTTCATGTCAGACTCACGGAGTGGCCTCGAATCAAAGAAATCCTTAAAAAAAAACTAACGTTGAAAAAAAGAGGCCAAGTTCCAGGCCCCTCCTAAAAACCTTTTGCCCTTGATAGTTATGATATCATAGTATTGGGCCAAATTTTAGGCTCTTAATACCTTGTCAAGAACTTAATAATATCCTCTCACTTATTGGTGCAATTCCAACTTGGCCAGTTGGATGATATCTGTTTGGTAGTTTTGGTGTGTTTCGTAAATAGGCTGCGGCCACACTTTATACCCAAATGGTACCCGTAAGAACTCGTAAAGAACTAGTACTTCGCCTCGGGTACTCCGGAGTACATGGTCCAAGCCTCGGGTACTCCGGAGTACATGGTCCAAGCCTCGGGTACTCCGGAGTACATGGTCCAAGCCTCGGGTACTCCGGAGTACATGGTCCAAGCCTCGGGTACTCCGGAGTACATGGTCCAAGCCTCGGGTACTCCGGAGTACATGGTCCAAGCCTCGGGTACTCCGGAGTACATGGTCCAAGCCTGCCCCACAACAAAAAACCAGACTCTGACTCCACAAAGTTGTTCTAAATTTTATTATTTTTATATATTTAATTTAATCGGTGTTCCGTTTCTTCGGCGATAACACAATGAACAGCATCTTCAGAACTCGGTCTCACTCGGAAACCAGCTTGTTTGATTTGATATGTTTAAATGTAAGTGTTAGTATGTTTAAATGTAGATATCACTTAATATTCCTCGTTACTTAATTCGTGGTTTTTAAGACTTAAAGCTTAATGCTTAAGGTCATCAAATTAATTAGTAAAGTCCTGTGTTCCTCAAGTATATCAGGAAGGAATTTTGCGGAAGGGTTATCTATAGGTTACCACTCTTTTCTATTCAGGATAGGGGTGATGCCTTTTCTTTTTTCTAAAGAAAAGCCACCCACCCCATAGAGGGAATCGAACCCACGACCTTTGGCACGGAGCGTTAAGTGCTCACGCTTTAACACTCACGGCCACCGGGCCTCTAGCTATCATTTAAAAAAAAATGCATTGAACTCAGTTAAGATTTAGAGGCTGTAGCCTTTACAGAAACACGATGTGTCGTTTGACCCTACTGTAAGACGGGTGACACAATAGGTCTTAATTAAAGGGTTTGGTGCGGTTTAACCTGGTTTGTCCTTCCCGGCGTCAGTTTTAAATTCCAAGTCCAACGTCTAAAGTTCCATTTATTCTCGTGTTTACCTCCGAACGAAGCATACATATTCAATTCTGGAACAAATAAAAAATAAAAATATCTCCATTGCTGGTATTTTTCAAATAATTTATTCAACAAACAGTGTATTCCCTCTAGAAGAATATGAGAGCCGTCCGAATATAGGAAGGCCCGCTCTACAGATGATTGCTACGTGAGAGAATAACGTATAGCATACGTGAACCCCATCACGTAGGCTCTATGTCCTGGCTTTATAGCACTCTATATTGTCAAAATATCAATTCTACAGACATTATTAAATCGGAAGGCTCATAATGGGTTTGATAATAGTTTATTGGTTTTTGTTGGTCTGGCGTGTTTTCAATGACTAGGAGTAGGCTTTATATATATATATATATATACATATATATATATATATATATATATATATATATATATATATATATATATATATATATATATAGGGGAAGGTGTTGTACCTTTGACCACTTTGCAAAATTGAATTTTTTTTAGCTTGAATATTAACGCAAAATTCATTTTTTTTATTTCATTGTACTTAGCATTCTATTGCTTATCATATTTAATTTTTTCAAGGTTCTAGCTTTACGTTTAATATTTTTTATTAATTTTTTAAAAAAATAATCGTACAGTGGTCAAAGGTACAACATGTAGTTGTACCTTTGACCACGTAAAAACAATACAGCAATCCAGAAAAAAAATTGTATTCAGTAATATTGTAATTAATTGTAAGTTTAATAAATACAGGACAAGGATATAAGCATAATAAAAAAGCTATTATTGATATTATGTTATGCTTAATATGCTGAAAAATCCAGTCCAACCGATAAAGGTTTTAACTGTCAAGCAGATCCACTAGCAATAGTAGGGTATGGGAGTTTAGCCACAATGTCTTCAACATGTGGCAAGTTTACGAGCCACTTAAAGTTTGTTTTTTCAAATATTGGATCTTAAACATTGGACATTTAATGCCACAGATCTCTGCGACTAAATATGTAATAGTAATATTAATTTTTTTTTTTAAATTTGTAGCAGAAGAACAGAAAAGTTGAATTTTTAAAAAAAATACTCAGGTGTGTTGTACCTTCGACCTGGTCAAAGGAACAACAACTAGTCGTGGTCAGAGGTACAACACCCTGGTAGTGCAAATTATAAAGTATGCTAAACATTTTAGGGTTAAGATAAATCAATTTCAGAAGCTACACCATGTTTCTTATTGTAATAGCTACTTTGTCAAACGATTTCCATCTAAAAAGACACAATACGAAAAATATTATGAGGCAAAACGTCACCAATAAATAACTTACATTTTTATGATAGAAATGGATAAGTATTGTTTGCAAGAATGCTCTTTGACTTGAATAATCCAAAGTAGGCTATTACACCAAAATTTATAAAATGTTGCTACGTGCCGCCACAGCCTCGGTGGTCAAAGGTACAATATGGTCAGTACATTCCATCCCCTATATATATATATATATATATATATATATATATATATATATATATATATATATATATATATATATATATATATATCGCACTATTATTTCTAAAGTGACACAACTCAAAATAAAACTCCACTGAAAATGTGTCACTCTTGCCTATGTAGAGGGAATAGCATTAAGACAGGAAGAGTGACACAAGTGCCCTCTGGTTCATAGGGTTTATGTATATGTATTTATTATGTTAACAATAATTGTGATTACAAATATTATAGTCTTCTGGTATTGACCGTGTCAGAAACTTCTTTGCCGACGTTTCGCTAGTCATACTGCCAGCTTCCTCAGGGCTTAGTCTGAGAATGAGGATGTTCTTCTAGTTGTTCAGTATAAATACTCGTCTTTGTATTCATCCGCGGGCGTAATCTGCTCTTCCTTGTATCTGATTGGTTGGTCCCTGTCTTGCTTGAACCTGGTTGGTGGGTTCCATCTGGACCGTTGACTGGTTGAATTTCGTTTCTTCTTTTTTCCTTCGGCTTAATCACCGGATACCATAATTTGCTGAGCCTATACCCATCTTCTTTGTTAAAATTTTCCGGGCAGCGTACTATCTCTATGGCTTCCCTAATGATCCGTTCTTGGTAGTTCTCTATTTTCGCCAGAATACTTACTTTGTCGAACTGGATTGCATGATTTGTGTTGTAGAAGTGTTCTGCTACAGCCGATTTTTCAGTATTGCCATTCTTAACCGTCTTCACATGTTCAGAGATTCTTGTACATACCAATCTACCTGTTTGCCCAATGTACTCCTTTCCGCAGGAGCATGGAATATTATAGACACCTGGTGATCTTAGCTTCAGATTATCCTTGGGGTTATTTATTATTTGACTTATCTTGCAGTCAGTGGTGTAAACCGTTTTGCCCAATGTACTCCTTTCCGCAGGAGCATGGAATACTATAGACACCTGGTGATCTTAGCTTCAGATTATCCTTGGGGTTATTTATTATTTGACTTATCTTGCAGTCAGTGGTGTAAACCGTTTTGATGTTATGTTTCTTTAGGATCTTTGTAATCTTCTGTGTGGTTCCTTTCACGTAGGGGAGGATTACTTTTTTCCCATTTGGGTCTTCCTGTACTCCGTTTTTCATTGCCTTCATATTTCTTTTGGCTTTGGTGGTGTGTCTCTTTATAACCTCGTCCGTGTACCCGTTTTTTCTTAATGCTGATTTCAGGTGTCTTTCTTCTTTTCTGAGAAGGGTTGGTTGGGAAATCCTGATAGCTCTGGTCAAGAGGGTAGTAATCAAAGTGTTCTTCTGGGCTGGGTGGTGATGAGAAGCTGCATTTAGGTATCTATCTGTGTGAGTCGGTTTTCTGTAAACCGAATGTTCTAGACGGTCTCCAATCTTCTCTACTTTCACATCCAGGAACGGCAATACCCCGTCTTCTTCAATTTCCATGGTGAACTTTATGTTTTCGTGCATCTTGTTCATGTGTTCGAAGAAATGTTCTAGTTTCTTCTTCCCATGAGGCCAAATCACGAAAGTATCGTCCACATATCTAAACCAATGCCTTGGTTTCCACTCCGCAGTTGTTATAGCTGTCTTCTCGAACTCCTCCATGTATATTTCTGCTGCTATTGGGCTGAGTGGTGAACCCATGCTAGCGCCTTCAATCTGTTTATAATATTTGTCATTAAACAAGAAGTAAGTAGATTCTAAACAGAGTTGCGCCAATTTCATTTCTTCGTCGTTCAACAACCTCTTCATTAGCTGCAACGTTTCATCCAAAGGGACCATGGTAAACAACGAATTTACATCAAAACTTACTAGCAAATCTTCCTTCGTTATTTTAATGGCCTTGACCTTCTCCACGAAATCTCTTGAGTCTTTTATGTAATGTTCTGTCGTGCCTAGGCGCAGCTTTAGCTTCTTAGCAATATATTGTGCAATCCCATATGTCGGCGAGCCAATGGAGTTAACAATTGGTCTTAGTGGAATACCTTCTTTATGTATCTTTGCCAAAGATACATAAAGAAGGGACATCACTATATTCGCGTGAAATTAAATAATGTGTTCGTAATGGCTTCTTCACACTAAAGCAAATGTACTGGTTTTGACTTAGAAATCAGAAAAGAATAGAAATAGTTTTTGTTTTTGAAACAACAGGGTACCATTTTAAAGCTTATTAAATAAAGCAACTTTTGAGGCGGAGGCAAACCGCTAAGTCTACAAATAGCTGATTAAGAAAATATTGAAGGAGTTAAGAAAACCCTAATAACAATAGTTCACATCTATATGGCTCTTAGTATAGCTCCTAATTTACATGACAACGTTTCAATAACTGGTGTTTCTTATTGGAAATTTAATGTAGATTCTAAAAATGTGGTTGTCATTTACGATACATAGACCAGAAATCCGGAAAACACAGTTTTTCATAAGAAAACCCAATAGTTTTGAAAATATACAAAAGTTTGAATAGCTCTGCTACATGTTGAGATAGGACGCTCATTTTTGCGTCCCTGAAATACAAATGAGGTACAGAATAAACCCTTAAAATTATGACACCTCAATGTGGGACACCCTGTATAGTAGATCAGCATACATGAAAGAAATCATGTATGCTTCCATGTATGGAAAGTAGCGTACACTACCACCATTCTGAGGAGCCGTCATAGTAATTCAGCTCCTGCGTGACTGACTGTTTTCACATTTAAGCACCTAAAACCTCACTTTTCTTCTCCAAGTCATGAAAGTAGATCATTGAATTTTCGAGAATAATGTTTTGTTATCAAAGTAAGCTTACCGCAAAAATAACAAGAAACTTTAATAGAAAATATATGCAGTTTATTCTTTCCAAATGAGTCAGACTGTGTCTGCCTTTTAGATATTTTATTATTAATGAGGAATTTTATATAATAAACCTTTTACTCATTACTTATCCTCTGTTTCAGGCTGTTTCGGACGCCATGTTGGAAGAATTGAAGGCATGTTTCATGGAAGCCTATGACGATAATCAAGATGGGAAAATTGACATTCGAGAAGTATGTATTTCATATATCATATATATACATACATACACACACACATATATATATATATATAATATACATAATTCTTAGTTTTTTTACACAGTTGTCATTTCTTGTTGCAGCTGGCTCAGCTCCTTCCTATGGAAGAAAACTTCCTCCTCCTCTTCAGATTCGACAATCCTCTGGAGTCGAGTGTTGAGTTTATGAAGGTAAATTAACATTATATACATTCACTGATTCGTAATCTGTAAACTGTTATCTGTAAACCCTCTGTAAATCTTATCTATTTACATTCAAGTAGCATACTGATATCTCCTCCACCCTCATAACATATTTTTTCCTAAATCTCTTATTTTCCATGTCTTTTATCTTCTTTTAGCGCGGTTCCTCCCTCCCCCATAGGGAGGAACCCCGCTTATAGGGTTGATACAATGAAACAATCCGGAAGTGCCGACTAGAAAATTTCGCGTTTCAGAACCCCTAGAGACCGAAAATAACGGTGGTTAAAATTTGTATATATATATATATGTATATATTTATTTATATATATATATATATATATATATATTTGTCTGTTCGCTCATTTCTGGCTTCCCTGATGGTCCGATTTTGATGAAATTTGGTACAAAAATCCGTCGCACAATTTGAAAGGTCAAGTTCGTTAACCAGCAGAATCCGCCCACTGGAAGATGGAGTTTGGGGCGAAATTCGCGCAAAAAAAATCGTAACGCTTACGTTTTTGAGTTCATAAGCTTGTAAGTACTCGTTTTATAGGCTTCTTGGGCTAGGAAAACGAATGGAACCATTTTCAATGCGATAGCTTTAACCGTTTTCGAGAAAACTGAAAAAATAATTTTTGAATGCCGTTTTTGGTTTGGGTACTTAGAGTCATGGGATTCAGTTGAAACATTTACTGCATGTTCTACTTTCATTAAAACTAATATGTTGAAAGTTATGTTACGTTTGGAGTTAAGGAAGGGTTAGAATAAAATATTTTATGAACAGACATGAAAAGTTTTGGGAACTTCGTATACTTTCATTAATATCTCGAACACGGTTGGGAAATCGTGGTAAGTGGATAGAAACTATTTGAACGCTTACTAAATTCTCTACAAAAATGATTCTAAAACTATTTTTGATTAGGTTATGTCAATCGGAGAAATAAGTGCTTAAAACTTCAAAAAAGTCTGTTTTGTTCTTATGAACGGGGTTTTGTCGTTCTTTTTGTAATTTTTGTCTCTTTCCCTTGGTTTTTTATTGCTTTTTATTTTTGTAATTTATTATGTTAGGAAAATGTATTTGTTTGTAAAACAGTATAGGAAACATGAGACCAATTTTCTGTTGCTAGAAATAATGAAAATTTTGGGAACTTCGTATACTTTCATTAATATCTCGAAAACGGTTCAAAATCTTGTGAAGCGAAAGGTTACCATTCGAAAGCTTACTAAATGGTCTACAAAAAATGTTCTGACGAAAGTTTTAATTGGGCGATGTCAATCAGAGAAATAAGTGCTTAAACCATTAAAGTAATTGATTTCTTTTATTCTAACGGTTTTTTTGTCTGTTTTTTTTTTCCTATTTTTTCATTGCTTATAGTTGGATAATGTATTTGACAATAAAATAGATTAATTAAAATAAGAAAAACAATTCGAACAGGTAGATATCGAAAATAGCTGTGCTTCAAATTAGAATCTATTGTTGAGTAATTATATGAATCTTTGGATAATAATTCCAATAGTTAAAATTATAACTAAATTGGAAAATATGTATTTAATAGAACTCATTAAACCTTTTACAGAGAACTCTATTTTTTATTTTAATTTTATTGATCAACAGGTCTTTGCATATATTTAAAAACTCTGTTGATATAACCTCTATATCGTTTTTGTTTGATTCAATAATAAGAAATCCATTTTTCAATGATTTTATGTTTTTAGGCCAATCTATAATTCCTATGGGTTAATATGTTTTTTAAATTGAAGCTTTAAAGCCTCAACAGGAATATTTGTGTAATCACCCTTCACAGTTAATTTATTAGAATCATGAGTGACCGTTTTTGTGTTACAACTAACAATCTTTGAAAACGAAGTTTGACTATCCTTGTTATTGTTATTTTCCTTCTGTTTGGCCGAGATTTTCTATTCATGATCTAATTCTCCATGAATTTTTTGACTAGATCAAGAACCTATTTTAAGCACTCTAAATTCCTTAATTTAATTGAGGAAGTTCATCAAGCTTGATATAATCACTTTTGGGTTAATACGGGTGGTCTATACCGAGTCCTTTGTTTGTAAACACAAAGAGCCTTCTGAGTAACGGTAAAGGGCAGTAAAAGTATATGACTACCTGGAAGCAGACCCTACATACAGAGAATTGCAATACGAGACATTCTCATTCTTCCTTTCACCAGCTCCCATGTAACACCTTAGATCTGTTTATTTTGTTAGCGCGGTTCCTCCCTCCCTTCATAGGGAGGAACCCCGCTTATAAAATTGATCTCATGAAACAATCCGGAAGTGCCGACTAGAAAATTTCGCGTTTCAGAACCCTTAGAGACCGAAAATAACGGTGGTTCAAATTTGTGTGTATATATATATATATATATATATATATATATATATATATATATATATATATATATATATATATTTGTCTGTTATTTGAAAGGTCAAGTTCGTTAACCAGCAGGAAGATGGCGTTTGGGGCGAAATTCGCGCAAATAAAATCGCAACGCTTACATTTTTGAGTTCATATGCTTGTAAGTACTCGTTTTGTAGGCTTCTTGGCCTAGGAAAACGAATGAAACCGTTTTTAAGGCGATAGCTTTAACCGTTTTCGAGAAAATTGGGAACATAGTTGCTGAATAGCGTTTTAGGTTTTGGTACATAAAATCATGGGATTCAGTTGAAACATTTTTTGCATGTTCAAATTTTATCAAAACTAATATCTTAAACCTTTGGTTACGTTTGGAGTTAAGGAAGGGTTAGAATAAAATATTTTATGAACAGACATGAAAAGTTTTGGGAACTTCATATATTTTCATTAATATCTCGAACACGGTTGGGAAATGTTCATAAGTGGATAGAAACTATTTGAAAGCTTTCTAAATTCTCTACAGAAAAGATTCTGAAACAAGTTTTGATTAGGTGATGTCAGTCGAAGAAATAAGTGCTTAAAACTTCAAATACGTCTGTTTAGTTCTTATGAACGGGTGTTGGTCGTTCTTTTTGTAATTTTTGTCTCTTTCCCTTAGTTTTTTATTGATTTTTATTTTTGTAATTTCTTATGTTAAGAAAATGTATTTGTGTGTAAAACAGGATAGGTAAAATGAGACCAATTTTCTATAGCTAGAAATAATGAAAAGTTTTGGGAACTTCGTATACTTTCATTAATACCTCGAAAACGGTTGAAAATCTTGGGAAGCGAAAGGTTACCATTCGAAAGCTTACTAAATGCTCTACAAAAAATGTTCTGACAAAAGTTTTAATTAGACTATGTCAATCGGAGAAATAAGTGCTTAAAACATTAAAGTAATTGATTTCGTTTATTCGAACGTTTTTTTTTTGTCTGTTTTTATTCCTTATTATTTCTTAATTGCTTATAGTTGGATAATGTATTTTACAATAAAACTGGTTAAGTAAAATAACAAAACAATTTATTGTTAGAAATATAGCTTTCCTAGATTCCAAGACCTTGTAACTAGCGGGACCCTTTCTAGTGTTGACCGACCCTTCCACGTAAGATCGTAAATCAAGACCTTTCAAGACTGGTGGAACCAAAATAATAACTGCTTCTATTTTAATCTTCAGGCGATTCGCCAAAGTTGCGAAGCCTTATCAATAAATAAATATTTTAATCTTTCCAAATTAGACTAGGGATAAGAAAGGAACCGCGCTAAGATGATGCAGTTCCTGCGAGTCGAACTTTTTTTAATTGAATATAGAGAATTTGGGATATAGATTTTTATAAAGCTATTCAATTTTAGTACTAGAGGAATATGGTTTAGCTGAACTACTTACTACAAAACCATTTCAAACCTATAGCGATTCTTTCTATTAGGAACCAAAATTGACGTGCATTAAAGTTTATATGTGTTGTTTTACACACACACACATATATATAATAATAATAATAATATTTATTTGTAATTGAACATTGTCCTTACAAATATGATCGGGGTAAATATATACAATTCATGAAAATTAAATTAGAGTAGACTCTTATAGAACAAGAAAATAAAATAAGCTTTTATAATACAGAATAATTAAGAACTGATATTTCGGTTCGTTTACTACACGCTGCGGTTGCCTCTTTTCCTCATTACAGCCTCCAAGTAAATGCAAAAGGCGTTTATATCGGTGATGTTAGAGGTAGTCAGGAAATAATATGTTGCGGAGTTGTTGGTGTGTTCATCAATAATAGGTTTCAGAGTATTTCTGAGATTGGAGTATTCAGGACATCGCCACAGCAGATGCTCCAAGTCTTCTTGTTACAATTCACAGTTGGTGCATATTTTGTTCGTTTCTATTTTGTACCTTTGACGGTGGATGCTGAGGTAAAGTGTCTTCTTGTTCGCTAATCTTAGTTGACTTATGATTCTTTGTCTATTTATGTTCATATTTATTAGAAGGTAGCTGTTGTAGGCATGAATTGCACTATATATGGTACTGTAGGAGGTTGTGTTGATATGGTCTAGGTCATCTTTAATCAGGTTTGCTTTTAATTTTGGCGCTATTTCTTTGAGTAATTTGAAATTTGGGGTTTGAGCTGTGATTTGGTCTGTTATTTCATACTTTAAAAGAAAATATTTTAACTTCGTTACCCAGTTTTGCGAAGAAAGATTGGTCAGTTTTGAGTCCAGGAGGAGTAATTTCTGGTAGCATAATTTTGGGTATCGTGTGTCATCCATGCCGAGTAGTTTCATCCACCAGCCTGCGATTCTCTGTGCTGCCTGTGATGATATAGCGTAGTCATTAGATTCTGTACGGATAAAACTGTGGGGTGTAGATTGGGACATATATATAAATATATATAATTATCAGATTTTGATTCCATTTGGTACAAGAACAATTGGACTTAAACAAAGGTCAAGTTTTTTGAACAGCCCAATCGACGGAGCACTGTTTTCTGCAATATTCGCGTCCTGTTACTGCATCAGAGAGTAAGATTATTGTTTGCTGTAAAAGGAGGTAAGTAAATGAGAAAAGGTTTTCTAATAAAGCTTTAGTTTGTAATCAAAAGACGTTGAGGTGGAAGGAGTGAGTATTTCCGTTTAGAGTTGTCTATTGCTAGCTTCTTGTGCATTTCGGTTAATAAAATATAGATTTTTTCCGAATGTATTTGGATTAGATGTTTACATTGATCACGAAATATGAAATCAATATATTAACGGTTTGTATTTTAAGTTTTCAAAATGTGTCTAGGGAATATATTGCTCATTTTGTTCAAGAACGTCATATCTTGAAAAAAATGCAATTTTACAGGAGAGCGATTTTAAAGTTTATAAGTTGAATAAAATGTATTAAAAATATATTTTAACTTCTTTATTGAACTTTATACTATGCAGCAGATCGTTTTAGACAATTCCTTATTTTGTTATTCAGATTGTAGAAAAAGAAGTATGAAATATTCAAATTTAGAAATTCGATTTGATTTATCACGTTCATACTCTAAATTTTATAAATTGAACTTGGATTAAGTCAAAATATCTTGTTATTGTCACTAAAATAATGCAATGAGGTGTAGATAGTAATTCGTCATAATAGACCAAATTTCAAATTACTCCAAGAAATAGCCCCAAAATTAAAAGCAAACCTGATTCAAGATGACCTAGACCATATCAACGCAACCTCCTAGAGTACCATATATAGTGGAATTCATACCTACAACAGCTACCTTCTAATAAATATGAACATAAATAAACACAGAAGCATCAGTCAACTAAGATTAGCGAACAAGAAGACACTTTACCTCAGCATCCACCGTCAAAGGTACAAAATAGAAACGAACAAAATATGCACCAACTGTGAATTGTAACAAGAAGACTTGGAGCATCTGCTGTGGCCATGTCCTGAATACTCCAACCTCAGAAATACTCTGAAACCTATTATTGATGAACACACCAACAACTCTGCAACATATTATTTCCTGACTACCTCTAACATCACCAATATAAATCCATATTGTATTTACTTAGAAAATGTAATGAAAAAAAAAAGTCCGTCACGCAGGAGCTGCATAACTAAGCACTTTCCTCGGAATTCTTGTAGAGTAGACTACATTACTGAATAATTTTCTGTAAATAACCTATATAAATAAAATAAGAACGTGAATTGTTCTGCTCATTTACATTTCTTTTGAGAACTGTTCAATTATTAATTTTGTAAATAATTTGCTTCCAGAGTTATGTTAATACACGATACTGTACTACTTAATAAATACACAATAACTTCATTTTCCGTCTTTTAATCTGACGCAGGAACAGGATACAGTCCCTCTAGTGGGAGATAGCGCTCCTCGCGGCGGCTTTGGGAACCTACGTCTGGCCGGCTCATTCTTATGAAACCGAGTTTAAAGTAAACACTCCTTTCCAATAGACCGATTTACTTCATTTTTACAATACTTCTTTCTCATGAGATATCCACGACGTATACCGCGTTTCGTTACAATACAGCAGAAATTACGACCGGTATGAGTATATTAGTACTTTAGGTCCGGAGTAACCCCCCCCCCCCCCCCCCACTCCAAATAACTCGATTTAGTTTATTTTTACAACCCATTTTTCTCTGTTGATTACCACCACGAATACCGAGTTTCGTTGAAATGTAACAAAAATTACGGCTGGAAGTGGCAAATTCGTATTGTGGGTCCGGAGTAAACCCCCCTCCTAATAAACCGATTTAGTTTATTTTTACACACACACACACACACACAGAGAGAGAGAGACATATATATATATGTATATATATAGACATATATAAATTTTAACGGGGGTCATTTTCGGTGACTACTAGGTGGGATCGATAAAGATTTGAAGAAATTTTTCAAAAATTCCGTCATGAGTGCAACCTCAATAGCTACTTTCCTTCGGAGGAAAGTGCTAAAGGAGGCAACCGCAACGTATAGTGGCTAAATCGAAAAATCAGTTCTTAATTAATTTATATTATAAAAGCTTATTTTATTTTTTGTTTTGTTTTATAAGAGTCTACTCTAATTTATTTTCCATTAATTGTATTTACTTACCCCGACCATATTTGTAAGAACAATGTTCAATCACAAAAAAGTCCGACACCCACGACGCATGAGTTACCCACGACGTATACCGCGTTTTGTTACAATACAGCAGAAATTACGACCGGTATGAGTATATTAGGAATTTGGGTCCGGAGTAAACCCCCCCCCTCCTAATGAACCGATTTAGTTAATTTTTACAACACATATTTACCTGTGGATTACCACTACGAATACCGAGTTTCGTCGAAATATACCAAAAATCACGGCTGGTAGTGGCGAATTGGTATTGTGGGTCCGGAGTAAACCCCCCCTTCTAATGAACCGATTTAGTTCATTTTTATATCTCACTTTTCTCTCTATATTACCACTACGAATACCAAGTGTCGTTGAAATATAACAAATATTACGGCTGACATAGTCAAATTAGTGTTTTGGGTTCGGGGTAAACCCCCCCCCCCCCCCCTTCCGGTGGACCGACTTAGGTGGTTAACGAACTCGTTCAATCGTTTGCTAATTGAATGCTATATACCAAGTTTCGTGACGAAAAAACAAAAACTCTGGCCGCTATCGTGTTAACAGACATATATATATATATATATATATATATATATATATATATATATATATATATATATATAATATATATATATATATAAATTTTAACGGGGGTCATTTTCGCTGTCAACTAGGTAGGATCGATAAAGATTCGAAGAAATTTTTCAAAAATTCCGTCATGAGTGGAACCTCAATAGCTACTTTCCTTCGGAGGAAAGTGCTAAAAAGTATTATTATTATTAGTACGTCGTCAAGGTGATAAGGAGATAGGGATTCGGCTAGGAAAACATGAATAAGACTTGCAAAAATCCGTATTTAGTAAGTTTCGACTACACTTTGGAGCTGTCATATTATGACGAATCGACGTTTTTATATTGTGAATGCTATCTTAAATGTATTTTGTTGAATTTTTTCGTCCTTTATCTCATCTAGATTAAATGTGTGTTTTCCCCGAATCGCGTTATCAGAAACACGCTCATATGACACGGTTCCCCTACAGCGGATTTTTTTTATTATTTTGTTTAATTTACGAAAAAATTGAGTTCCAATGATTTTGTTCGAGAAATAGAAATCCTAGTGTTTTCAAGTTTTCTTCAAACAATGGTGGAATGTCGAGTCGGTTATAATCTTTTTAATTTCGAGTTAACCATCCTTGAAAAGGATTATTCCGGGGGCACGAATCTGATTGGTTCGAACTTCAAGGGGGGGGGGGCGCGTCTTTTTATGTCCCCCTCCCGGGATATCCGAGAAAGTAGGGTATTAAATTTAGGGCTTGTACCAGAGAAATATATTGTCGATCTGGGATTTATTTTTTGTGGAAATATGTATTTTCGTATATATATATATATATATATATATATATATATATATATATATATATATATATATATTTCCTGACCCTCTCTCTATCCCCAGAGTAAACGTGTTTGACTAGATGGAACTGCGAATGTCATTTTAGCGAATTTGCATATAATGAGTATATCTGATGCGATTTGGAAACTTCAAATTAAAATTCTTATAACTCCGTAACTTATTATTTCTTGACCACCTCTAACATCACAGATATAAATCCATATTGTATTTACTTAGAAAATGTAATGAAAAAAAAAGTCCGCGGACGCAGGAGCTGCATAACTAAGCACTTTCCACAGAATTTTTGTAGAGTAGACTACATTACTGAATAAATTGCTATAAATAACCTATATAAATAAAATAAAAAACGTGAATAGTTCTGCTCATTTACATTTCTTATGAGAACTGTTCAATTATTAATTTTGTAAATAATTTACTTCCAGAGTTATGTCAATACATGATACTGTACTACTTAATAAATACACAAAATCTTCATTTTCCGTCTTTTAATCTGACGCAGGAACAGGATACAGTCCCCTAGTGGGAGATAGCGCTCCTCGCGGCGGCTTTGGGAACCTACGTCTGGCAGGCTAATTCTTATGAAACAGAGTTTAAAGTAAGCCCTCCTTTCCAATAGACCGATTTACTTCATTTTTACAATACTTCTTTCTCATGAGTTACCCACGACGTATACCGCGTTTCGTTACAATACAGCAGAAATTACGACCGGTATGAGTATATTAGGAATTTGGGTCCGGAGTAAACCCCCCCTCCTAATGAACCGATTTAGTTTATATTTACAACACATATTTACCTGTGGATTACCACTACGAATACCGAGTTTCGTTGAAATATAACAAAAATCACGGCTGGTAGTTGCGAATTGATATTGTGGGTCCGGAGTAAACCCCCCCCCTTCTAATGAACCGATTTAGTTTATTTTTACATCTCACTTTTCTCTCTAGATTACCACTACGAATACCAAGTTTCGTTGAAATATGACAAATATTACGGCTGGCATGGCCAAATTAGTGTTTTGGGTTCGGGGTAAACCCCCTCTTCCGGTGGACCGATTTTGGTGGTTAACGAACTCGTTCAATCGTTTGCTAATTGAATGCTATATACCAAGTTTCGTGACGAAAAAACAAAACTCTGGCCGCTATCGTGTTAACAGACACATATATATATATATATATATATATATATATATATATATATATATATATATATGCATATATATATATATATATATATATATGCATATATATCTATATATATATATATATATAGATATATATAAATTTTAACGGGGGTCATTTTCGGTGTCTACTAGGTAGGATCGATAAAGATTTGAAGAAATTTTTCAAAAATTCCGTCATGAGTCCAACCTCAATAGCTACTTTCCTTCGGAGGAAAGTGCTAAAAGGAGTAGAAGCAGTTATTTTTGATCTTTCTTTAAAAATATAAATTAAATATTAAACAGAAGAATTTTTAAAGCGCCACAACAGGAAACAGACAGTATCCTAAGCGGAAATTACTCTCCCGCCATCTCAAAGTTTGCTCTAGGAAAGAACTATTTCCAATAATTTTCTCATTTTCTTGTCTTCTTTTACTAAAATATTAATTGTACAAATAAATTCAATTTAAAACAAAAAACAGCCAAATAAAAAGTGAATTAAACAAACACAAACCCCCGTTCAAATTGCCCCATCGAAAATTGATCTAGAAAGATTTTTGAAATTCAAAAATGACGCGAGTGAGGCGGGTTTGGTTCCAAAGCTTCCCACTAGATGCTGGGGTATGCCAAAAAATATTATTAGGAGCACTGAGGCCCGAGGAGGAGAGATATGACGAAAGTGATTGAATGTTCGGCCCTTGTCCGTTCCCGCACCCCGACCGGTCAGTCTGGTTCCTGAAATTATTTTCTACATACGCCCATGCTCGCGGGCATTGCCTATCGGGGATTCCTGATGCCTCGAATGAGCAAGGGCCGAATATACGGCCTGCCACGTATTCATGAATACAATTCTTTTTTTTTTGTAGTAGTAAATGGTTGCCCCCCAGACCCCCAAATGTAAATTAAAAAAAAAAAAAAAATCTAACAGAGCTAGCGAAATGAGCCCGCTAAAGGGTTAATATAGATTCTAAAACTCTGGTCGTTTTTTTACAATAAATCATTCAGAAATCCCGGAAACTCAGTTTTTCATTAAAAAAAAAACCAATAGTTTTGAAATCAAACAAAAGTTTGTCTAGCTCTGCTACATGTTTAGCTAGAACGCTAATCTGCGTCACTGAACTACAAATGAAGGGGAAAATAAACCCCTAAAGTTATGACATCTCAATGTGGGACACCCTGTATACATTTATTTTCATATTAGGTAATGAAAATTGAAAACAGATTGTCAAGAAATGAAAGAAGTAAATTGCAATATTTTAAAGTGATTTACAGAAAAAAAAACTCGTTTAGTTCTCTTCAGGGCTGGTTATGAGTATAAAGTTATTGAGTTGATGGGAGAGAATTTCTGCTTCAATACTAGCCACCAGAGAGCAGGACTGTGCTGTATTTCTCCTACCTCACTGCTAAAGGGGGAGGACCTCCTTGTAATAGATCTCTCTGACGTCACCAGCCTGTCCGACTGACAACGGCCATTTCCTCCTACTTCTTTGGCTTGTCTTCAATCAATGTCTTTTGCTCCAAGATTTTCCTCATTAATCTAGACCGCCAGCGTTTCCTTTGGAATCGGAGGAAATTGATGTTCGCAAATAAAAAGCAATTGATTGCAATTTTCTTTTGCTGTACAGTCAATTATTCATCCCGTATATTTCAGGGAATGGAAATTTCACCAATAAGTAGGAAGTAAATTTTCCTAGAACCTGAAACCGATTTACTCTAATTTGAAATTCTTATAATTTCTTCCGGCTCTTTTCTTCCCTCCCTCAATAGGAGAAGGTCAAGTAGACCCTATGACGCGACTCGAAACTGTTGATTAAAACGCCCACGTTTAACAATACAAAAATATCGGTGGATTACAATTGTGCATGTATATATATGAAGTCCGCTAAGACCAGGGCCGCCACATCTCAGAGCCGGGCCCAGGCAGGGCCGCCACATGGGGGGGGGGACAGCCGGGTACTGTTGTCCCGGGCCCGGGCCGGGCCTCGCTAATTGGAAAAAAATCTATAGGTTATGAGCTTGTAAAAATAATGGGGTTTAGAAAAATAGACGGGCGTAGCCTATATTTATTTGAATTGGATCTATATTTTTTTAATGTAGATAAACGACAAAACAAGTGCAGTCCCAGAATAGTATATTTCATTAGGGGACGTAATAAAACTACAAGTCCCGAAAGTGCCTTTGCTGCACCGATTGTCGGTTTTTTTTTTTCATTTCGCTCAAAACTCAAGATGAAAATAATTTTAAAATGTCCAAAGTCCTAGAATTTTATAGCAAAGTACTAGAATTTTCATTCTGGCTCTGAGAAGTGGGGGCCCGTGAATCTGGTCCTGGTCCCGGCTCTGAAATGTGGCGGCCCTGGGCCCAGGACCAGATCACGGGCCCGGGACAACTGTACCCGGCAGTCCTCCCATGTTGCGGCCCTGGCTAAGGGCAAACCAGAAGAGACATTAGCCGATCCCCAAACGAAGGCCGAAGAACCGTGAACCCATCGGTGTTTTGTGTATTGTACTATTTCTTCAAAGTTCTTTTTAACCTCACCCTGAAGCTGTTCTCGAAGCAAGACTGGCTCGACCTCCCTTCCTAGCTAGCCAAACATCTGTTTCGTGGTATTTCTTTTAATGGAAGTCAAAAAAAAAAAGCATATACGTTGCGTTTTGGAGGCAACAACTTGTGTTTCTACTAAGAAAATATTTACTTATTTATTAAGAGTTTCGCAACTTTTGGCGATCTGGTCTAAGAAAATAAATGTCTCTTCTAAGGTACCTGCGGCAGGAACGCCTGATTTCAGACATTCTAGTTCGAACATTCATCGCGAGTGGAGTGCAAGTTTTAAAAGTAATAACATATTATTATATTCTCAAGTATTAAAATTTAATATTACACACGGAGAAAAAAAACAGGCTGCGGGCAGCCTGAAAACTGTGACTCAGTGCCAGCATTTTGAAATAGGATTGCACATATTTCAGCCTAAAATAGGATTCTACTAGTTAGAGTGTAACTGTTTTTTTTTCTCCGTGCATGAAATGCAATTAATGTATTTCAAATACATAAGTGACAGCTTCTAACTGAATTCTCTAATCCGGCGATTTCTCTAATCCGACTATATCCCGGATTAGGGAGAGTCTACTGCATAATGTGTATGTATGTATATTTCGGTTATTTTGGCGAAAGTTTTGCTCTAGACCGCTAATTATACAACTTACGGGTTTGAAGTAACGCGCTTTCAGAAATACTTTTTAACATTTATGTTATATATATAGAATCGAAATCTATTATTAATGTCTTGTTTAGATGAAATCTGTTACAATAATCTGTTATCTGTTACTTGTTATAAATATAACAAACTTAACTTAGTTTAACGAGTTTGGCATAGTATACCTGTTTGCCGGTATCCTACCGCATTGGATTTCTACACAAAAAGTATTTCTGATACTATTAACTCATGAAATTTTGAGATTTTACGCGTTTCCTCTCCTCCGTCAGATCAATCTATTTATTTATCACATAAGCCTAACATTTTTAAATTCATTCTGATAAATCCATTAACATCAAATAAATATTCTAAAAACATTTTTTTTTTTTCAGATTTGGCGTGAATACGACTTGGATGGCAGCGGCTACATAGAAGCAGATGAGCTCAAGGTACCATCACCTATTAGGGAATCACTTATTATATAGTGATTCTGAAAAATTAAAGACAGGACACAAACACACAATTTTGAACGGGTTATATACAGTGATGTGGGGTGGGTAGGTAAATATAAATTGGGTATTTACCCACAGGGAAGGTAAATACCCAAAAAGTGGGTATTTTCAGTTTTTGAGCTTGATACAACTTCTTTGAATATTTTTTGGTGCAAACAAGGACTGAAACTTACCCATTTGATCATAAAAGCTTAATGAACATTAATACTTACCCAGTAATATTTTAAAGAAAGTTAAAAGTAGGTCCGCACATATTTCTAGGGTATTTATGGATATTTACAACTTAATGTATATCGATGAATTTTCATGATTACTTTTACAGTGGGGAAGGTTAATTAATTTTAAAAAGGTTTTAATGAAGCCTGTTCAATTATTAAGGACTTATTTAAATTTAAAAAAAGGGCCAAAAACATTTTTAATGTTTATTTTAATAGTTTTAAGTTAAGTTTAGTTTTGTGATCCTTGTTAATATTATTTGAAATTATGCTCATGCAGTAGTAACAACATTAGAGTAAGCGGAAATCTCACCAGAAATGAAAAGGTAGCTTCTTGATGACAGACTGTTTTGAGTCCGAGTCGGGAAACTAGTTAACATCCTTGATCCAATTGTTGAACTTATCACTGCCATTCAGTTAAATGCCCATTTGATCCACACAGTTCACAAGAGATTTAAGAATTACTGAAAACTCTTCAACAAGAAACCCAGAATCTTCTCTTCAAAAAACGGAGGAAAAACTTGTGTTAACTAAATAGGAGAAACGCATTCAGTTTGGTGTTGGAAACGCACATCTTGCTGCAGACTTGTTGAACTCTTCCATTTGTTTTGTGTGTGAGTTAGACAGAAGCATGGGATTGAAATCAGTTGATCTTCGGAAAAACATAGCTGACTGACTATAGGGACCAAGAGGGATTATGGCAAAGATCCTTTGTTTGGGAAGGTCTTGAAGACAATGACAAAGAAAATAATAAAATAAGTCCCATGTTATGGTGGAGAGGCTTGAAAGATACATGTGTTTTGATCAATGAGTAGGTAACTTAATTTGAGTTTTGAGAAATTGAGATAATCCTAGTCCAAAGTTTTAGCTGAGGCTACATTTTTGTGAATGCAGTACAGTAGTATCAAATTTAGGCAAACAACTTGTTTTATTGGTAGTCGGAAGGTCCATGGCAAATTTTCAGGTAATAATTTATTATTTATTAACCTCTCAGTGATCCTATTTTATAATTTATTATTGTATATAACCCTGAATATATACCCGGGTATTTTACAACACTGGTTATATATAGGTTACCACCATTTCCTAGTAGGATACGATGCCTTTATTTTTGACCAGAGAAAATCCACTATCGCCAGTAGGAATCGAACTTAACATGAGGTGATCAAGCCTTAGCATTCACGGCCACCGAGCATCCTTTTTTAGATTTTATAAAGAGCGGTTTTTATTATAATTCAAAAATTATAAAGAAGTATTGAAATCATGGGGACCAGTCTGAGGAAGCAATACATAATTCCTGCGAACAATACCTTTTAATAAAACATTGCTGGACAGGAAAGTTGTTTTTTTTTTTTTGTTATTTTTTTGTTTTTTTTACGGCGCATCAACAAATCTTGGCTATTAGCACCTGTAAAGTCGTATTAATACCAAAAATACTTCCCAGCGAAAGAATCTTAAGAAAATATTTACAGATTGTGAAGAAATATGAAGAAGATCCCTCGTGAAGACAATATCTATAAAATGATCGGGTATATTTTGAAGATTAGTTTCAACAGTTGACATGATGGGTTTATTCCTTAAAAAGATAAAGACTTCTTGAATTATCTTGGAATATATTTATCCAAGAAAGCCGATAGGATGGCATTTTAGGTAAAATATTGGTGGTCACTTCTGGCGGGATTCCAAAATCTTGGATCGAAGGACTTGGTTTGTCCTTTGGCTGGTTGCCATTAGAGGTATTTCTTGTGGAAAGGTGTATCTTATAATAGTTCCAAAGCAATTTACTTGGGAGAAGAAGTAGAAAGTAAATTACGATATCTGGGGTGGAACTGACTTGGGTATAGTTATGGAGGGAGGGAAGAAGACCAAGATTAGAGTACCAGGGTAATGTCTCGGGTACGATACGAGCGATGAGCGATCAGCGACAGAACGACAGAGCGACCGAGCGTTTAGCAGAAGAGCGGCACTGGCTACGATACAGAGCGGCTGGGCGGTGATTTCCTTTACTCTCCGTCATCGCATACTCCAATATACGTTTTTTAATTAAAATATTAATTACAAAAATTTATATTTTAAATGTTTAGTTAATAAAAATATCTTATCTTCCATGTTTAAGGCGTTTCCAACCTCTTCTCATATTTTTTGGTTTCTGAAGGCGTACCAACGTTTTAGGATATTAACGCCACAGATGTTAAATAAAGTTTGGAATTTTATTTTATAAATTTATGGTTGTAATAGTTGTTATTAAGCCTTTATGTGATTATATTATTGTCTTTAAAATGATATATTATCGAATATTAGAATTTTTAAACTTATGTTACTTCATTTAAATATTTGTTGACAGTTAATTTAAGTACGTTGAGCAATGATTTCTGTTTGGTGCCGGGGTTTCGGTTTACTTCAACCCCGGGCCATGTGCCACAACAATCATAGTTTATTTACAAGTTGTGTGTATTCTAAAAAATTAAATACATTTTTGATCTTAGTCGGGCTATCACCCATATCTACACTCAAATTACCCGAGAGCCCAAATAGAGACCTTTCATTCTCGTAGACACGGCATTCAGTGAAAATATGTTTGATGGAAATTACGACACCACAAGCTGGGCACTCTGGTGCTTCATTCCTCGACATTAGATAAGAATGCGTCAATCGTGTGTGGCCTATCCTGAGCCGAGCAAGGACTACCTCTGCTCTCCTATTTTCCACTATAGACGAAGTCCTCCAGGGCACAGGGTAAGCCTTGTCACAGTTTCTTGGTTATGATTGTATTTTTAAATCACTGTATCTGTCATTCCATACTTTCTACTTCCGAAATTAAAAGCTCACATTCGCTATCATCCAATTTACTCTTTTATTAGTATTCATATTTTGAAATTGTTTATAAGAAAGGTAGCTAGAAGGTTGTAAGCGTTGGAAGTTTATAAGCATCGGATGGTTATAAACATCCTTCCACGTAATTTAATAAAGAAGGGAAACAAAAACCTTAAATGCAATTAAATAGGTAAAGATTTGGAGGCTGTAGCCTTTTTTGTAGCACGCAAAATATAATGTCTAGGGTGAGCGACGAGAAAAATTGTAATGTATAGGCCAAGCGATGAGCGACAGTCCGGAACCTGCAAGCGACGTCGCCCTGTCGCTCATGCCTATTGTAGCCAGTCCTCTCTCATTCCTACTACACTCCAGCTTAACATTAATGTGAGCGACGTTGCTCTGAAGCTTTTCGCAGATGCTTGTCACAAAAAAAAAAAAAAAAAAAAAAAAAAAAAAAATGTATCATATTATTACACTGACATGCACTGAATTTTGATTTACAACTAGTCTTTTCAATTCATATTTTTCACACATGTACTGTGTGCTTCCACAGTAGACAGATATTAATCTGTCGGTGTTCTGCCGGCCGGTGATTTTGCCGGACCGTATGGGCTTACTCAATAATATATGTCGGTGTTCTGCCGGCCGGTGATTTTGCCGGACCGTATGGGCTTACTCAATAATATATGTCGGTGTTCTGCCGGCCGGTGATTTTGCCGGACCGTGTGTGCTTACTCAATAATATCTGTCGGAGTTGTGCCGGCCGGTGATTTTACCGGACTGTGTGGGCTTACACAATAATATATGTCGGAGTTCTGTCGGCTGGTGATTTTGCCGGACCGTGTAGCCTCCCACTAAGCATATAGTGTCCGATGTCTACTTTAGGAACTATGCGAAGGAGAAGAGCCTGGAGCAGGACTAAATTGTGTTGAGTTGTTTCGACATTGTTTTGGCAAATTACTATTTTTATATTGCTTTTCATGTTGTTTTTTTCTAATATACTTCCTAATATTTTGTGCCTTCTAATTCTCATTTTATATATTTCTGTTTCGACTATTACAGAACTTCCTCAGAGATTTGCTGAAGGAAGCTAAAATCAACGACGTATCCGAAGACAAGCTGATCGAGTATACAGACACCATGGTGAGTCCTCTAGTCTTAATATGTTCTTTCATAGTTTTTGGTCTTTGTCAAACTAGTTTTTTACCTCAGATTTTGTTTTATCTAGGACTAGCTGTTACCCAGTGTGCTATGTTATACCTACTTTATATTAAATAGCTGTTACCTGGTGTGCTATGCTACGCCTACTTTATAGAGAGATTTCTCTAAGATGACATTATCTTTCTTCACTAATAGTTGGCATAGCGCACCTTAGGAACCTAAAGATCCTACAGCAGTATTGCGCTGATAAGTCCCTCACCTTGAATGTGAGTAAGTCAAAAGTCCTTTTTTTTCCAAAAATCACCAAGGTTAAATAAGCTCAATTATTTTTGTGACACCCTGTACACAGTGATGTGGGGTGGGTAAATACCCAGTGGGTAGGTAAATATAAATTGGGTATTTACCCACAGGGAAGGTAAATACCCAAAAAGTGGGTACTTTCAGTTTTTGAGCTTGATACAACTTCTTTGAATATTTTTTGGTGCAAACAAGGCCTGAAACTTACCCATTTGACCATAAAAGTTTATTGAACATTAATACTTACCCAGTAATATTTTAAAGAAAGTTAAAAGTCGGTCCGGGTATTTATGGGTATTTACAACTTAATGTATATCTATGAATTTTCATGATTACTTTTACAGTGGGGAAGGTTAATTAATTTTAAAAAGGTTTTAATTAAGCCTATTCAATTATTAAGGACTTATTTAAATTTTAAAAAAGGGCCAAAAACATTTTTAATGTTTATTTTAATAGTTTTAAGTTAAGTTTAGTTTTGTGATCCTTGTTAATATTATTTGAAATTATGCTCATGCAGTAGTAACAACATTACAGGAAGCGGAAATCCAGAAATGAAAAGGTAGCTTCTTGATGACAGAGTGTTTTAAGTCCGAGTTGGGAAACTAGTTAACATCTTTGATCCAATTGTTGAACTTATCACTGCCATTCAGTTAAATGCCCCTTTGATCCACACAGTTCATAAGAGATTTAAGAATTACTGAAAACTCTTCAACAAGAAACCCAGAATCTTCTCTTCAAAAAACGGAGGAAAAACTTGTGTTAACTAAATAGGAGAAACGCATTCAGTTTGGTGTTTGAAACACACATCTTGCTGCAGACTTGTTGAACTCTTCCATTTGTTTTGTGTGTGAGTTAGGCAGAAGCATGGGATTGAAATCAGTTGATCTTCGGAAAAACATAGCTGTTATAGGGACCAAGAGGGATTATGGCAAAGATCCTTTGTTTGGGAAGGTCTTGAAGACAATGACAAAGAAAATAATAAAATAAGTCCCATGTTATGGTGGAGAGGCTTGAAAGGTACATGTGTTTTGATCAATGAGTAGGTAACTTAATTTGAGTTTTGAGAAATTGAGATAATCCTAGTCCAAAGTTTTAGCTGAGGCTACATTTTTGTGAATGCAGTACAGTAGTATCAAATTTAGGGAAACAACTTGTTTTATTGGTAGTCCGAAGGTCCATGGCAAATTTTCGGGTAATAATTTATTATTTATTAACCTCTCAGTTATCCTATTTTATAATTTATTATTGTTTTAATAGTTTCTCAGTGTTGCAATAGCTCTAAACTGGCAAGATCCATTACATTTTACAATATTCGATTAATAAGTCGCGGTTTAGTTAAATACCTTAAATACCCGGGTATTTATGAAATTGGGTATTTACCCTTAAGAATAAATACCCGGGTATTTTACAACACTGCCTGTACATACTATTCCTGCGTGAATGCGTGCTTTACTCACTTGCACATTTGGCAACCGTTTCAGTCGCCTCGAGCTCTGAGTACCTTGCAGAAACGTCTCTGCTAAACAATAAATGTACAAAACTAAAAAAGGAAATTAACAAAACAGTAGACAATATCATCAAAATAATACAAATCGGTAAAAATATTTTCTAACGTGCTGTATTGATTGACAATTCAGGAGGTGAGGTGCAAAACTCGTTCGTTCCATTTTTATAAAAATTGAGATGGCATTAGATTGTAAAAGATATTTCAATGCTATTTCCACATATGTTGAAATATGACATAAATATGTAAACATAAAGATGTACCTTTCGAAGGGGGAAAACAACATTTTATTCTGGCCACTCTACAAGACGCAGTTTTGAGTTTGTTGAGCTACCTGCAAAATATGTTCCTGAGGAACGAACGAGTTTCGCATCTCACCTACTCAATTCATTTTTTAGCAAATAAACATTAGTTTTATATAGAGCTTAGTTCAGAGTAAAACAAATTATCGAAGGAGCCAAGTACAATGTATTTGAAATATAAGCAGCAGAACTTACCCCATCAAGGGGAGGGTTGTGCCCATGGTGCCCTCACCATAGGCACAACCCTCCCCTTGATGGGGGAAATTGTTGACTATTTCTATAATATAGCCTATAAATTAATTTATATTAAATATACATGAAAATGGCGCATGGTCATAAAAACTACATTAAATTTCACTTTAGATAAGTCATACAGCATAAATATGTCATTCAGAGAGTAGGTGTAATTTATTTTAGTAAAATCGGCACTTTTAATCATGTCCTCCCTTAAAACACGTGTGTTTTCTTTCTTTCCTTTTAGCACGGTTCCTCCCTCCCCCATAGGGAGGAACGCCGCTTATAAGGTTGATACAATGAAACAATCCGGAAGTGCCGAAGAAAATTTCGCGTTTCAGAACCCCTAGAGACCGAAAATAACGGTGGTTCAAATTTGTATATATATATATATATATATATATATATGTATATATTTATTTATATGATTCCTGGGCTAGGAAAACGAATGAAACCATTTTCAAGGCGATAGCTTTAACCGTTTTCGAGAAAATTGGAAAAATATTTTTTGAATACCGTTTTTGGTTTGGGTACTTAGAATCATGGGATTCAGTTGAAACATTTTCTGCATGTTCTACTTTCATCAAAACTAATATGTTGAAATTTTGGTTACGTTTGGAGTTAAGGAAGGTTTAGAATAAAATATTTTATTAACAGACATAAAAAGTTCTAGTAACTTTGTTTACTTTCCTTAATATCTCGAAAAAGATTGAGAATCGTGGTAAACGGAAGAATACCATTAGAAAGCTTATTAAATGCTCTAAAAAAAAGGTTCTAATGAAAGTTTTGATTAGGCGATGTCAATCGGAGAAATAAGAGCTTAAAACTTTAAAGTAATTGATTTCGCTTATTCGAACTGTTCTTTTTGTCTGTTTTTTATTCCTTGTTATTTTTTGATTGCTTATAGTTGGATAAAGTATTTGAAAATAAAACAGGTTAAGAAAAATAAGAAAAACAATTTAATGGGGTCTCTCGTGGTCTAATGGCTAGCGCCTTGGATTCATAAGCGGGAGATGGTGGGTTCGATTCCCAACCTCCGGCAGGAATTTTATCATCCCACGGCTCGCTGGTGAAATTCCTCGCTACACCCTGGATGTCGGCGCTAATGACCTAGATGTAGATGTGCCGTAAAAAAAAAAAAAAAACAAAAAAAAAAAAAAAAAAAAAAAAAAAAAAAAAAAAAACAGTTTAATGTTAGAGATATGGATTTACAAGATATATAGCTTTTCAACTGCCTAGCGTCCTTCCTAGGGAGGGTTCTTTGTCTTTGATTTTGGTACTTAGAATTATGGGATACAGTTGAAACATTTTCTGCATGTTCGAATTTCATCAACGCTAATATGTTGAAATTTTGGTTACGTTTACATTAAAGGAAGGGTTAGAATAAAATATTTTATTAACAGACAAAAAAAGTTTTGGTAACTTTGTATACATTCGTTAGTATCTCGAAAACCGTTGACAATCTTGTGAAGCGGAAGATTACCATTCGGAAGCTTACTAAATGCTCTACAAAAAAGGTTCCGAAGAAAGTTTTAATTAGGCGATGTCAATCGGAGAAATAAGTGCTTAAAACTTTAAAGTAATTGATTTCGTTTATTCGAATGGTTCTTTTTGTCTGTTTTATTCCTGGTTATTTTTTAATTGCTTATACTTGGATAATGTATTCGACAATAAAACTGGTTAAGTAAAATAACAAAAACAATTTATTGTTAGAAATATAGATTTCCAGGATTCCAAGACCTTGCTACTTTCAACGTCGCGTTCGTTTGTAAGAAACCTATCTTACAAACTTAACCCTAGAACACCTCTGTGATTTACAGTCGCCCCTCCCCTCCCTGTCTTCTATTCTCCACCACGGCCCAGCTATGCTACTTGTGGTCAATACTTGACGAGTCACAGGAAGAATTACATCGATTGTGCCAGTCGGTTGGAAATTACATGAAATTATGTCAATGAAAGTACGTGAAAATCACGATTGTATATATACAATCCTACAAAGCGTCTAATATATATATATATATATATATATATATATATATATATATATATATATATATATATAGACGCTTTAAGTGGATGGTTGAACCAAACTACTCTAGCGCGCGAATGTCATATTTTAATGGCGACAAGGATCATATAACTCTTCTGAAATATTTCATGCCTTCCTACTATCTGCATTACAAGTTCGGATCATATTTTTCCTACATACGACACTAGTCATATTTGACCCATACCTGACTCACTAATAGCAACATGTCTCCCACTTGACGGTGAAATATTAAAATGATTATGAATTGAATTGCTTCGAAGGTAGATGCTTCATAAAACATTCACAAGATATTGATTTCCAAGACTAATCATAGCATATAATAGATAAATGTGATTATTATATCACAAATCCGGAAAATATTTTTTTTTTATTCGATTATTCGACTTTATTGATAAACTATTATATTATTTTATAAGATATTCACTTAAATATATTAAAAATTAACTTAATCATTTTTAAAGGCCATTTTAAATTAAAAAAGTCCGTCTAGCAGGAACTGAGTCGTCTTAGCGCGTTTCCATAACTTCTTATTCCTCGTGTTATTTGGTATAAATGTGAAATAAGTCTACGTAATATTTTGTAATAAGTTTTTCCTCTATTAAAGCTCTATTATAAACAAACAAACAGTCAATTTTATTTGGAACAATACAAACGTATTTTACACAAAAATGATTTTTTTGTTTTTTTTTACAGGTAAAAATTTAAAGGTTTAAAATGTTGTGTTTTACTCGCGACGTTTTTATGTGTCCCATTTATTAAAACACAGAAATGCTGGAGGCTGGAAGAGTATCGTGATATTTTCGCTCTATATGAGTGAAAATGGACGAACCTCCAATTCTCTATGTACCTGGCTGTTCCTTACGAACCAAGGAGCATTTTACACTATTCGGAGTACCTTGTGTTGAAAAGCTTGTAAAGGTTTTAAGTGTGTGTTACTGGCACCAAACCGGACAGGGCCTATATTATAAACACAAGTTCGTCCTTTTTTTAAGTAATTTCTTTCACTAGCAAATTCATTTTTCAGCTAAAATAAATTATAAAACACTGAGGAAAGCAATAAAACTATCAGGAAAACAAACATAAAGAACCGTTCAAAGCTAAGAAACCAAAACTATCAGGAAAACAAACATAAAGAACCGTTCAAAGCTAAGAAACCAAAACTATCAGGAAAACAAACATAAAGAACCGTTCAAAGCTAAGAAACCAAAACTTTCTAAGTTTTAAGGAGTTATTTATTTGCCTGGGATCGTCCCATCGAACATGTCTTTAAGCTCGTTTTTCTATAATATTAGCACTTTCCTCCGAAGGAAAGTAGCTATTGAGGTTGCACTCATGACGGAATTTTTGAAAAATTTCTTCAAATCTTTATCGATACTACCTAGTAGACACCGAAAATGACCCCCGTTAAAATTTATATATATACCTGTGTCTGTTAACACGATAGCGGCCAGAGTTTTTGTTTTTTCTCCACGAAAAGTGGTATATAGCGTTCAATTAGCAAACGATTTAACGAGTTCGTTAACCACCAAAATCGGTCCACCGGGAGGGGGGGTTTACCCCGGACCCAAAACACTAATTTGACCATGCCAGCCGTAGTTTTTGTTGTATTTTAACGAAACTCGGTATTCGTTATGTTGATCTAAACAGGGAAATAGGTTGTAAAAATAAACTAAATCGGTTCATTAAGAGGGGGGGGGGGTTACTCCGGACCCACATTACCAATTTGCCACTACCAGCCGTAATTTTTGTTATATTTTGACGAAACTCGGTATTCGTAGTGGTAATCTACAGAGCAAAATGGGCTGTAAAAATAAACCAAATCGGTTCATTAGGAGGGGGGGGGGGTTTACTCCAGACCTAAAGTACTAATATACTCATACCGGTCGTAATTTCTGCTGTATTGTAACGAAACGCGTATCATTTATTAACATAACTCTGGAAGCAAATTATTTACAAAATTAATAATTGAACAGTTCTCATAAGAAATGTATATGAGCAGAACAATTCACGTTTTTATTTAATTTATATAGGTTATTTACAGCAAATTATTCAGTAATGTAGTCTACACTACAAAAATTCTGAGGAAAGTGCTTAGTTATGCAACTCCTGCGTGACGGACTTCTTCGTATGCTTTCGAATGGTCACTGTTCACTTATCATGATTTCCCAACCATTTTGATTTTTTTTTAGGAAAATATACGAAAATCCCCAAAACTCTCATGTTTGCTAATATATTTGTTTTCTTTAAAGCTTAAAGGCGTGAGCACTTAACACTCCGTGCCAAGGGTCGTGGGTTCGATTCCCACTAGGGGGTGGAGGCTTTTTTTTAGAAATAAGAAAAGGCATCGGCCCTATCCTGGCCAGAAAAGGGTGGTGACCTATTGATAACTCGTCCTATAAAATTCTCAGTTAATTATAATGGAAGTTGAAATTTAAATAAATTATCTATTTGATAATATATGAAAGAGTTAATTTAACCAAGCCTAAGATTGCTAACCAAAAACCCTCAGAGGGCAATAATCTCAGAAAAACTTGTGGGAATTTCCTCTTGGAACTGCTGCCTTGATCTTCGGAAAGAGGCTTTAGAATTCCGTTTGACCAGCTCATTAGAACTCACAGCGGGTCCTTTTTTTCTTTTATTTCTTTCTTGTGGGATTCAGAAGAAGCTTCTTCGTTGGGAATTTGTTGGCAAAGTACGATTCATTAAAACGGGTGTTAAATTTTGTCTCATTTCAATACATTATAGTTCATGAATTTTTAAAGATTTTTATAGATATTTTAATGAACTTCGAGACAAATATTAAAAACTTCTTACTCACTTAATCTGCATCAATTTAGCGAATTCTCATGAAAGTTTTATTCCTCTTGTAATTTTTGCTTTCAATGGAACAAAAATTCCATCGAGAATTCAAACAAAAGGTATGCATACAGAGACACGCATACACAATACCTAGCAGGGCTTTGAGCTTTGCTAGCTAACCTTGTAAGATCGATGAAGATCTAAAAAGAGTTTCAAACATTTTTTAAAGCGTGCAACCTCAATAAATGCATTCCTCCGGAATGTGCTAAAATGTATTAGATCGCCTGAAAAGGGTAGGAATTCGAAGAACAGGTTAGGTTAGGCTAGAAACACCAAAGAGGTAGAAGGAAATCAGTCCCCCAGTTTGCCCAGTCAATTTCTGACGTCATCACCTGTAGCACCGCCATCATCTCTCTATTCCAGTAAATTTATATATTTTTTTTATTTATATTGTTTTTTATAAGCAATCTGTTAGGAATCATTTATATATATATATATATATATATATACTTTTATTTATGCAAATAAACCGACACATACTTAAATAAATAGAAAATCAAACAATAAAAAAGACCAATATATATATATATATATATATATATATATATATATATATATATATATATATATATATATATATGTGTGTGTGTGTGTGTGTAAAGGCAAACTGAGTAATTTGATTCTTTTGCAATTTACTAAAAAGCTTGTACAAAGAGAAAGAGAGAAAAAATAGCCCCTGGTAGGTAGAGAAAAGCTACAGTTGATGACGTCACTAGTAGGCAGGGCAAACATCAAATGTCCTTTTACTACCTCTTTATCCCCCAATATAACCTCTACAAATCTCTCTGCTACTCTCTTTCGCATTTTCTTTCTTGTTTTCTCACTCTCAGGGATTAGAGTTTTTAATAGATTATTTCCCGTAGAGTATAGACTGCACTTTTTATTAGGTTTCTGATAAATAAACATAGATTTTTTTTTTCAGTAAGGGTTTTCCTTTAATAAAAAACCCAACAGTACTAATCCATCTAGTAGAAGAATTCGTCTGAATTTAAATTAAATATAGTTTTCAAAATTAATTTTTCTATATACATTTCAATTGTTCAAATGTTTGCATGATGCTAAGAAAAGAAAACGAAATGCCCAATAGTGCCCATTATCATTTTATATATATATATATATATATATATATATATATATATATACATTTACCGTATATTATTTAAATAAGCAGAAGGTCATGCATATATAAAACGGGTCAACTTATCATAATATGCTTTATTTATGGAGCTACATATTTCGCGTGATTTGATGCCTCTTCAGTAGCAAATTAGTTATAAATGAATTCAGCCTTAGCTAAAGAAGACCTTCCACAGGTATGGCCACTTCCACAGGTATGGCCACTTCCACAGGTATGGCCACTTCCACAGGTATGGCCACTTCCACGGGTATGGCCACTTCCACGGGTATGGCCACTTCCACGGGTATGGCCACTTCCACAGGTATGACCACTTCCACAGGTATGACCACTTCCACAGGTATGGCCACTTCCACGGGTATGGCCACTTCCACGGGTATGGCCACTTCCACGGGTATGGCCACTTCCACGGGTATGGCCACTTCCACAGGTATGACCACTTCCACAGGTATGGCCACTTCCACAGGTATGGCCACTTCCACGGGTATGGCCACTTCCACGGGTATGGCCACTTCCACGGGTATGGCCACTTCCACAGGTATGGCCACTTCCACAGGTATGGCCACTTCCACAGGTATGGCCACTTCCACAGGTATGGCCACTTCCAGCCGAATACAATAAAGCTCTCTTTAGATATTAGCTTTATTGTATTAATTAGTTTTGTAGTTAGTTTTTTTTTTTTTACCTCGCTACTTGGTATATTTCCTTACCACAACCAATGTTGGGCAAAACTAAAAACTAAAACTAAAATTAAAACTAAATTCACTTTTTGGAATAAACTAAAACTAAACTAAAAATTGCAACCTAAAAAAAAATAAAACTAAAATTTTACTAATTCATGGATTTTAACAAAACTAAAACTGAAACTAAATCTTTGGGAATTGACTAAAAACTAAACTAAAAATTTAGTTTAGTTTAGTTTAGTTTTACTAAAATAACATGAATTAATATAAATCATATGTTATTTCGATAATTAAGTAAATTATTAAAACTAATAGAACTTGCTTAAGAATAAGAAATTGTGGCTTTTTCTCGTAATTTGCAAACATATGTTCTTTGATAAACTAAATTAGTTAACTAAAAACTAAAACTAAACTAAAATCACAAATTTAGGTCTCTATTACTAAACTAAACTAATTGCATTACTAAAAACGGAGTCCACATGATTAATAATTATAATTATACAGATTTGCATAATTATAATTATACAAATCTAAAACTAAACTAAAACTAAAACTAAAAATATAACATTAGTTTAGTTTTAGTTAGGCCCCATCAGATGTCGACACTGCTGTTCTTGCGTTTACAAAGGCCATACAGGACAGTGTCTCAAAATCATGTAGACCAAGAACAAACATTCCTTTCAATCCCAAACCTCAGCTTCCAGACCACATCCAGAACCTCCTTACCGCCAAGCGCCGAGCAAGAGCTCTCTGGCAGAGAACCCGCTATCCCTCTCACCGTACCTCCTTCAACAGACACTGTGGAATTTTAAAACAGGCCCTTTCCGAACATCGAGCAAAATCCTTCAATGATTATCTTCAAACCCTATCCACACAAGATAATTCCCTCTGGACTGCTACCCGTAAAATCCTAAAATTCCATACCGTTCCTCATCCTCTCCAACGCAGTGATGGCAGCTGGGCAAGGAGCAATGAAGATAAGGCCGAAGTTTTTGCCGTACATCTCGAATCCATTTTTTCCCCGCACCCAAATACAAATTCTATCCACGACCAGCTGGTTCACGATTACCTTGACCACCCTCTTCCCCTCTCCCCTCCTCCAAAAGCTTTTCATCCTGCTGATGTAAAATACATCATTAAGCATCTCCCAAGGAAATCTCCTGGGTATGACCTTATTACATCCCTCATCCTAAAAAACCTACCCCAGAAAGCCATAATCTTCCTTACCTACATCTTCAATTCAATCCTAAGAACTACTCACTTCCCCAAACCATGGAAACACTCAATAATAACTCTTATCCCAAAACCCCAAAAACCTCTAAATACACCATCCTCCTACCGCCCTATAAGCTTACTCCCAATCATGTCCAAAATTTTTGAAAAACTTTTACTGAAGAGAATTCTTCCCATCGTTACTTCCTCCAATTCCATTCCTGACCACCAATTCGGTTTCCGCTCCCAGCACTCCACTATTCAACAATGCTTTAGCGTTGTTGACACAATATCCTACGCGCTTGAATGTAAAAACTACTGCACGAGTGCCTTCCTCGACGTCGCCCAAGCGTTCGATCGGGTTTGGCACCCGGGGCTGTTATACAAAGTAAAGCGTATTTTACCTCACACATACTACCTCATCCTTCAATCCTACCTCTCGAATCGTTCCTTTCAAGCAAGGTCTGGTACTACCTTGTCCTCCTCTCGACCCATATCCTCAGGCGTCCCACAAGGCAGAATCCTAGGCCCTGTCCTTTACCTCCTGTACACGGCAGACATCCCTATCCACCCGTCTACACACATAACAACCTACGCCGATGATACAACCCCTCAGCCCCGTGTCTTTTCCTCTTCCCCCGACCCCTCTACAGCGTCCCAGCAATTACAGGAGCACCTTGAGTCTGTCGAGAAATGGTGCAACTTGTGGAAAATTAAAGTGAACCCAGAAAAGTGCTTTCATGTTACATTCACTCTTAATAGGAGCGCCTGCCCTCCTGTATTCATTTGCAGCAGTCAACTCCCAGAATCGAATGAGGTACGTTACCTGGGACTCCTACTAGACAGCAGACTCACATGGAACCCACACACACGACTGAAAAGACAAGAGCTAAACAGGAGATATGGGCTCTTACGACGACTACTTGGCCCTACGTCAAAGCTTACGACACAAAACAAACTCACTATATACAAAACTATAATCAGACCTATCTGGACTTACGGACTTGAATTATGGGGAACAGCAAAACACTCGAACATACAACGAATACAAGCATTCCAATTCAAAGTCCTTCGTAGAATAGTCAACGCTCCCTTTTATGTCTCTAACAAAACCCTACACAATGACCTCAACATTCCCTTCGTAAACGACCTCTCCAAGTCCCGATTCTTAACGTTTCATTCCAAATTGTCATCCCACCCAAATCCTAGAGGTCAATCCCTTTCCACTCAGACCCACCCTAAAGACCTTCCCAGGAGGCTTCAGAGACTTTGGCCCCGTGACCAGCTACCGTAACAGCAGTTAAAAACAGCACAAATTGTTTAGATATATTAGGAAGTGCCGATAATGTTTGGCTCCTTCCATATACTGTTCATTGACATGTATACTTAGACCAGCACAATTAATTATTGTACTCATAATTGTACAGATTTTAAATAAACATGAATTATAAAAAAAAGAAAGAAAAAGTTTTAGTTAGCGAAAACTAACGTTAGTTTAGTTTACTAACGTTAGTTTTGCCCAACACTGACCACAACAACCAATTGAACGAGTTCTTAAAACAGCAAAATTGATCTGTCTGAAGGAGGGCAATACGAATTTGCATAGTATACCGTCTGTAATTTTTGGTTTTCGGCAACAAAATTCTGTATACGTCGTCGGTATCAAAACAGAACTATGTGGTTTAAATGTGAACTATATTGGCACAATGGGAATGGAAGATTACTCTAATGTCGTAACTACGCTGGTAAGACCTGATCCCTTAACGTCGAGCAACGTGGGTTGTAAAAAGAAATAATACAGAATAGTTTCTTTTGAAGTTTGGGGTTTTTTTCCGTATTATGCTTAAATTTAATTAAACCGCCAAACCTCGGGCACTGGTTGTTACGGTCACCAACAATTACGCTGAGGAGGCGAGGTTAGCTCAGTGGTAGAGCACTGGACTAATAAGTTGGAGGTCCTGAGTTCATGGGTTGAATTCGGCCTCCCTGACCTTCCCTAGACCAACCCAGCCTTTAATTAATTTAATAATGGGTACCTTGGGTGCTAATGACTCTAGCAGTCGAAGGAGCCAAGGGGAAATCAGGCGGCCGGAGCATAGTACTGACCACACTATCTCCCTAGTGTGCCGTATGGTCATGAATCAGATACCTCTATAGTATCTGCCCCTCAGGGTCCTCGTGGCCTTTTGCGGGACTGATTTAAATTTTTTTAACAATTGCGCTGAACACCTCTTTCTGGTTTCTGCGTTACTGAGATTGTGGGCCGTTCGTATCATAAATGGATAAACGTATCGGCTTTAAAGTGTTTCTATTCGATATCGCAGGCTAAACACCTGTAATTAGTGTACCCCGAAGTCTGTAACAGTGTTGGGCAAAATTTATTCAGAATAATGAATTAATGTATTATTTTATTTATTGAATGAAGAATAATTACTTTTATTCATTATTCATTATTCTGTGAATGAAATTTATATTTTATTTACAAATTATTCGAATAATCAATCAGAATAATCATATTTTATTGAATAATGAAAGACATATTATGATGTTGATAGCCGGAAATATGTATATATATCTTTCAGGTGGATTTATTCAGTAAACCAACTGGACATAAAGAATAAAGAATGATGAAAAATGAATAACGAATAATTCATGATGTACTGTTTGAATAAGATAATTCAGTGAATTATTCATCATTCACTAAAAACTTATTTAAATGATCATTCGAATAATAATTTATTCGAATAATGCCCAAAATTGGTCTGTAATCGCGAAACCGTAAGTCGTAGTGTTACTGTACCAATGTTTATCAAAATCGGATCATTTTAGGAGACAGGAAAGTGCGAGGACAAGCCTAGGGACGGTCAGGGGCCAGTATTCAATCCTCGAACAACGACAAGCCTAGGGACGGTCAGGGGCCAGTATTCAATCCTCGAACAACGACAAGCCTAGGGACGGTCAGGGGCCAGTATTCAATCCTTGAACGACGACAAGCCTAGCGACGGTCAGGGGCCAGTATTCAATCCTTGAACGACGACAAGCCTAGCGACGGTCAGGGGCCAGTATTCAATCCTTGAACGACGACAAGCCTAGGGACGGTCAGTGGCCAGTATTCAATCCTTGAACGACGACAAGCCTAGGGACGGTGAGGGGCCAGTATTCAATCCTTGAACGACGACAAGCCTAGGGACGGTCAGTGGCCAGTATTCGATCCTTGAACGACGACATGCCTAGGGACGGTCAGGGGCCAGTATTCGATCCTTGAACGACGACAAGCCTAGGGACGGTCAGGGGCCAGTATTCAATCCTTGAACGACGACATGCCTAGGGACGGTCAGGGACCAGTATTCAATCCTTGAACGAAGACAAGCCTAGGGACGGTCAGGGGCCAGTATTCAACCCTCGAACGACGACAAGCCTAGGGACGGTCAGGGGCCAGTATTCAATCCTCGAACGACGACAAGCCTAGGGACGGTCAGGGGCCAGTATTCGATCCTCCAACAACGACAAGCCTAGGGACGGTCAGGGGCCAGTATTCAATCCTCGAACGACGACAAGCCTAGGGACGGTCAGGGGCCAGTATTCAATCCTTGAACAACGACAAGCCTAGGGACGGTCAGGGGCCAGTATTCGATCCTTGAACGACGACAAGCCTAGGGATGGTCAGGGGCCAGTATTCGATCATTGAACGACGACAAGCCTAGGGACGGTCAGGGGCCAGTATTCAATCCTTGAACGACGACAAGCCTAGGGACGGTCAGTGGCCAGTATTCGATCCTTGAACGACGACATGCCTAGGGACGGTCAGGGGCCAGTATTCAATCCGTGAACGACGACAAGCCTAGGGACGGTCAGGGGCCAGTATTCAATCCTCGAACGACGACAAGCCTAGGGACGGTCAGGGGCCAGTATTCGATCCTCCAACAACGACAAGCCTAGGGACGGTCAGGGGCCAGTATTCAATCCTCGAACGACGACAAGCCTAGGGACGGTCAGGGGCCAGTATTCAATCCTTGAACAACGACAAGCCTAGGGACGGTCAGGGGCCAGTATTCGATCCTTGAACGACGACAAGCCTAGGGATGGTCAGGGGCCAGTATTCGATCCTTGAACGACGACATGCCTAGGGACGGTCAGGGGCCAGTATTCCATCCTTGAACGACGACAAGCCTAGCGACGGTCAGGGGCCAGTATTCAATCCTCGAACGACGACAAGCCTAGGGACGGTCAGGGGCCAGTATTCAATCCTTGAACGACGACAAGCCTAGGGACGGTCAGTGGCCAGTATTCAATCCTCGAACGACGACAAGCCTAGGGACGGTCAGGGGCCAGTATTCAATCCTCGAACGACGACAAGCCTAGGGACGGTCAGGGGCCAGTATTCAATCCTTGAACGACGACAAGCCTAGGGACGGTCAGGGGCCAGTTATCGATCCTTGAACGACGACACGACAAGATCAAATCTTTAGTGCTTCCTCGCGTTTTGAACCCGGGTCTTCCAGAAAATTAGTCGAGTGTTCCATCATGGAGCCATTCTTGCCCCATTTTATTTATATAGAAATTTGAAACATATAAATACTTTGTTGGGCCATGAAACGTCATTCCTTGTCCCACCTTCTCATAAAGTCATCATGTAATCTTCATAAGAGTGTTATCTCGCAACATTCCTTGTCCCACCTTCTCATAAAGTCATCATGTAATCTCCATAAGAGTGTTATCTCGCAACATTCCTTGTCCCACCTTCTCATAAAGTCATCATGTAATCTTCATAAGAGTGTTATCTCGCAACATTCCTTGTCCCACCTTCTCATAAAGTCATCATGTAATCTTCATAAGAGTGTTATCTCGCAACATTCCTTGTCCCACCTTCTCATAAAGTCATCATGTAATCTTCATAAGAGTGTTATCTCGCAACATTCCTTGTCCCACCTTCTCATAAAGTCATCATGTAATCTTCATAAGAGTGTTATCTCGCAACATTCCTTGTCGCACCTTCTCATAAAGTCATCATGTAATCTTCATAAGAGTGTTATCTCGCAACATTCCTTGTCCCACCTTCTCATAAAGTCATCATGTAATCTTCATAAGAGTGTTATCTCGCAACATTCCTTGTCCCACCTTCTCATAAAGTCATCATGTAATCTTCATAAGAGTGTTATCTCGCAACCTTCCTTGTCCCACCTTCTCATAAAGTCATCATGTAATCTCCATAAGAGTGTTATCTCGCAACATTCCTTGTCCCACCTTCTCATAAAGTCATCATGTAATCTCCATAAGAGTGTTATCTCGCAACATTCCTTGTCCCACCTTCTCATAAAGTCATCATGTAATCTTCATAAGAGTGTTATCTCGCAACATTCCTTGTCCCACCTTCTCATAAAGTCATCATGTAATCTTCATAAGAGTGTTATCTCGCAACATTCCTTGTCCCACCTTCTCATAAAGTCATCATGTAATCTCCATAAGAGTTTTATCTCGCAACATTCCTTGTCCCACCTTCTCATAAAGTCATCATGTAATCTTCATAAGAGTGTTATCTCGCAACATTCCTTGTCCCACCTTCTCATAAAGTCATCATGTAATCTTCATAAGAGTGTTATCTCGCAACATTCCTTGTCCCACCTTCTAATAAAGTCATCATGTAATCTTCATAAGAGTGTTATCTCGCAACATTCCTTGTCCCACCTTCTCATAAAGTCATCATGTAATCTTCATAAGAGTGTTATCTCGCAACATTCCTTGTCGCACCTTCTCATAAAGTCATCATGTAATCTTCATAAGAGTGTTATCTCGCAACATTCCTTGTCCCACCTTCTCATAAAGTCATCATGTAATCTTCATAAGAGTGTTATCTCGCAACATTCCTTGTCCCACCTTCTCATAAAGTCATCATGTAATCTTCATAAGAGTGTTATCTCGCAACATTCCTTGTCCCACCTTCTCATAAAGTCATCATGTAATCTTCATAAGAGTGTTATCTCGCAACATTCCTTGTCCCACCTTCCCATAAAGTCATCATGTAATCTTCATAAGAGTGTTATCTCGCAACATGGATTGGGAAAACAACCAACAAAATTACTAAGGACCATTTAAAATAGTGAGTTTTATTTTCCTCGGAAAATGATAGTAGATTGATTATAAATGTCAATCAAGACCCTTGAGCCATCAATGAGACCGCTGATTGAAAAGAGGGAAGCATCAGCTCAATGTGACAGACACGGAGTGAAAAGAGATTGAAAGAGAATGGCTTGTATTTGCAGGAAATGTGCCGTGAAATTGAGGGGGAGGGGGGTGTTTGCCACCTGTAGCTTGGAGATTCAGCACCGAATCAAAAGATTTTTTTCTTTTATCTTAAGCAGCTCTCGAAATATAATTGGCGTATTTAACCATTCATTCCATGGGTAGCACTCAAAACACAAAATAGCTTCTATTTTTTCAGGCAGCTTATTGAATATTCTGAAAAGATTAATTCTAATATTTTTATTCTTGCTTTTTGGTAGTTTAACGGCATATCGACATTTAGGCTATTAACGCCGGGCTATCTACAGGTTGCCACCCTTTTATAATGCCAACAGCACGTGGTCGGTCACCCATTCAGGTACTAGCCACGCCCAACGTTGCTTAACTTTGGTTATCTACAGTATATTCGGTGATCTATAATGTAATATCCATCTGAGATCGCTCTATCGAAAACAGCGTATGTTTTTCTAGGAAATTTGTTAACCATTCGGATGGTTGCTTTCAACTTACCAATGAGTCGATTTCAGGCAAAAATCTGAGAAAATTGTGTAAATAAGTCGATCTGAAAATAGGCTTTCTAAGAGGGTAGGTCTAGGACTTCCACCTCTATGAGTGAAACTATTAAAAATCATCAGCTCCATAACTCATCGTGGTAGTTGACTGCGACATACATGCACGAACGCCTCTGCACATGTGCGAACGTCCCTGCGCAAGCCCAAACGCCACTGCGCATGCGTGAACGCCACGGCGCCTGCGCGAACGCTACTGCGCATGAGCGAACACTATTGGCGTAATTTTTTGTAAAGGTTTTTTTTCAGTTTGGTCACCGCTAAAGCATGTTTATGCTAAAAAAAGTCCGACTCGCAGGAACTCCGTCATCTTAGCGCGGCTATTTGGAAAGACTGAAAACGAAACACATATTATTTTGGTTCGACCTTTTTTGAAAAGTTTTATGACCGATGACAAAGGGCCAGCGTACCCTTTTACCTGGACACCCTACAGCTGGCCCCACTGCTACATACATGAAATTCATATTTCATAACTCAATGTATTCAAAAATATCAAAATGTTTGTAATTTTCTTAATTTATTCTACTTTAATACTAATTCTAAAAAGAAATTCAATTTAAAACAAAAAACAACCAATTAAAAAGTCAGCTAAACAACTACGAAAACCCGTTCAAAAGAACTAAAAAACACATTTAAAGTTTTAAGCAATTATTTCTCCGATTGATATCGACTAATCGAAAATTACTTTAGAATCTTTTTTGTAGAGCTTTGAGTATGCTTTCGAATGGTAACCTTGCACTTACCAAGATGGTAACCTTGCACTTACCAAGATGGTAACCTTGCACTTACCAAGATGGTAACCTTGCACTTACCAAGATGGTAACCTTGCACTTACCAAGATGGTAACCTTGCACTTACCAAGATGGTAACCTTGCACTTACCAAGATGGTAACCTTGCACTTACCAAGATGGTAACCTTGCACTTACCAAGATGGTAACCTTGCACTTACCAAGATGGTAACCTTGCACTTACCAAGATGGTAACCTTGCACTTACCAAGATTCCCAACCCTTTTCGAGATATTAAGGAATATATACGAAGTTCCCAAAACGTTTCCTGTCTAAAAATAAAATATTTTATTCTAATCCTTCCTTAACTCCAAACATAATCAAAATTTAATAATCTTTGTTTATTTCAAATATGCAAAAATGTTTTTAACTGAATCCCATGATTCTAAGTATTCAAGCCAAAAACGTATTTCAACAAGTATTTTGCCACTTTTCTCGAAAACGGTTAAAGATAGTTAAAAATGGTTTCATTCGTTTTCTTATGCCAAGAAGCCTATAAAACGAGTACATGCAAGCATATGAAGTAAGCGCAACGATTTTATTCGCGCGAATTACGCTTCAAAAACCATGTTCCTGTGAGCAGATTTTGCTGGTTAACGAATTTGACATCTCAAATTAGACGAAAGATTTATGTACCAAATTTTATCAAAATCGGACCATTTTTGAGACTTCCAGAGAGCGAACAGACAAATATATATATATATGTATATATATATATATATATATATATATATATATATATATATATACAAGCTTGAACAACCGTTATTTTCGGTCTCTAGTGGTTCTGAAACGTAAAATTTTCTAGTCGGCACTTCCGGATTGTTTCATGAGGGCAACCTCATAATCGCGTTCTCCCTGGGAAGGGAGGGAGGAGCCGCGCTAAAAATAGTATAGAAAACTAGAAACCTTTCCGAACTATAACCCTTTGACGGTATCACTTAATATTACTCAGGCATAATTCACGAAACATTATAATATTTTGTAAACTGGAGGCGACCAAGAGAAGACAACTTTAAAATCCCTGTTTATAAAGGCGGCCGAGATATTAGCAGAGGCCTTTGATAATAAAGACCAAGGGGAGAATTTCTTTTTAAGACCCCGAAAGAAGGGAGAGGAAGCCGCTGTGAATTCTAATGAGCTCGTAAAACGGAATTCCAGCCTCTTTCCCCGCTGATCAAAGGACGTTCTGGGAATTCCGTTGGCTTTTACGAGACGAGTCGGCGCCGTTTCTTCATTAGTTTGTCTAGGCGTGCTTTAGTTAATGACTTTATTCAAATTAGGAACAAGTATTAGGACCTGTCTGGGAGAAACATTTCTCAGACAATGGCCGCACTTGGGAATAATTAGGTTCAAACAACTAACTCAAAACTACAAAAACTGAAGTTAGAAAGTAGTTATAACTACCAAATTTGCTTTTTGTCAGTAATTATTATTTACTTCAAACGAATATAAAACTCCATAATCGACTCAGATGGTTCTTGTTGGGTTTTGCGGGATTTGTAAATTTCGTATAAAACATACTTTCTGGGAGAAAAATGATTAGTCAACTTATCCTTCGCCTCCTCTAAGAAAGGCCTACATCTAGCAAATTTCGGAATATTTCCTGAACTTCACGGCCTGCAATATCAGCCGCCACTATGAAAATTTCGAATTCGCCCAACCAAGTTGACCAGCGACTCGCTGCATTTTCATCCAGACGAGGATCGAATGGCCGTGGTTTTACAGCAACCTCCATTTTGAAAAATAGATAAACTTACCGTTGACCACTTCTTAATTTAGAGTACTAATCACGGCTTGGAGTGTCTTCAAGAACCTTCATAACCCGGCCAGTTAATTCGGATCCTACCGACTGCGCCAAAGTCTAGTGTTTACTTAAATTAATGTACACTCATTGAGATAAAACACAAGACTGATTCTATTTTATTTTCAAAAAACAATTAACACTTGGTTGCTAAGCAACAAAACATATGATTATTACCATTGCAGGAAACGCAACTGAATGTTTAGAGCGTTTTCTCCTTCCCTATACAGGAAGGAAACAGGCTTCTGGGCCACGTATGGACCCGATGAGGCAATCCTTATTAAATGAAGTGTACGCCAGAGGAGCATTTTATAGCCCCTAAAACAGGCCCCAGCCTATTAACACATCCCCCCCCCCACCACCTTGGCCATCGAGATGTAGATATCCCCACGAGCTCCAAGGGTTTCGTAAGAATTTGGGGGGTCACGAGAGGATACAACCATACCTAGCTTTAGCCTTGAAGCAGAATGCTATGTTAGTTATGCTCGATTCAGAACTACACCAAGTTCTGTTCTCTCAACTGCAGTGCTTCCAACTCATATACACTATGCTGCAACAGGCGAACCGCCGCAAAGTGGACCCTGCCACCAACACCACCCGTAGTACCATTGTTAAGCACTCACAGTGCTAAACATCCCGGATCACCGGAGGCCATGAAATATCACCTGCCCACGGATTTCCTCCAGAGAAGTACAGGCGGCGACTTACCTGAACTTCCAAATGCCGGAACCCACGTCCAACAAACACTCCCAGCCCGCACGTAGAGAGTGGATCCTCAAAGGATCACCCCGGACGTGTTGAGTCGGCCTTAGATTCTGAGGGTCTCTTGCTGAAGCATTGTTGGACCCAGACACCTACACGGGCTAATCCTTGTTGACTAGAACTCATATATCACTAAACTTAGAGCCTAATCCGCCAACCGGAAAACTATTATTTTACTAAGATATCGTTTGCATTCATACACTTCCAAGTACAGGTTTTATAATTACTTGCTCGTGGTGAATTACATAAAAAGATATTTAAGGACATGCCTTTAACCGTGAAGGCCATATCTGTATCTGTAAGTGGATACAAGTAGGATAGTCTTGGGATTTTCAAGGACATGCCTTTAACCGTGAAGGCCATATCTGTATCAGTAAGTGGATACAAGTAGGATAGTCTTGGGATTTTCAAGGACATGCCTTTAACCGTGAAGGCCATATCTGTATCAGTAAGTGGATACAAGTAGGATAGTCTTGGGATTTTCAAGGACATGCCTTTAACCGTGAAGGCCATATCTGTATCAGTAAGTGGATACAAGTAGGATAGTCTTGGGATTTTCAAAGACATGCCTTTAACCGTGAAGGCCATATCTGCATCAGCAACTGGATACATGTAGGATAGTCTTGGGATTTTCAAAGACATGCCTTTAACCCTGAAGGCCATATCTGTATCAGTAACTGGATACAAGTAGGATAGTCTTGGGATTTTCAAAGACATGCCTTTAACCGTGAAGGCCATATCTGTATCAGTAAGTGGATGGAAGTAGGATAGTCTTGGGATTTTCTAGGACATGCCTTTAACCGTGAAGGCCATATCTGTATCAGTAACTGGATACAAGTAGGATAGTCTTGGGATTTTCTAGGACATGCCTTTAACCGTGAAGGTCATATCTGTATCTGTAACTGGATACAAGTAGGATAGTCTTGGGATTTTCAAGGACATGCCTTTAACCGTGAAGGCCATATATGTATCAGTAAGTGAATACAAGTAGGATAGTCTTGGGATTTTCTAGGACATGCCTTTAACCGTGAAGGCCATATCTGCATCAGCAACTGGATACATGTAGGATAGTCTTGGGATTTTCAAAGACATGCCTTTAACCCTGAAGGCCATATATGTATCAGTAAGTGGACACAAGTAGGATAGTCTTGGGATTTTCAAGGACATGCCTTTAACCGTGAAGGCCATATCTGTATCTGTAACTGGATACAAGTAGGATAGTCTTGAGATTTTCAAGGACATGCCTTTAACCGTAAAAGTCATATCTGTATCAGTAAGTGGATACAAGTAGGATAGTCTTGGGATTTTCAAGGACATGCCTTTAACCGTGAAGGCCATATCTGTATCTGTAAGTGGATACAAGTAGGATAGTCTTGGGATTTTCTAGGACATGCCTTTAACCGTGAAGGCCATATCTGTATCAGTAAGTGGATACAAGTAGGATAGTCTTGGGATTTTCTAGGACATGCCTTTAACCGTGAAGGCCATATCTGTATCAGTAAGTGGATACAAGTAGGATAGTCTTGGGATTTTCTAGGACATGCCTTTAACCGTGAAGGCCATATCTGTATCTGTAACTGGATACAAGTAGGATAGTCTTGGGATTTTCAAGGACATGCCTTTAACCGTGAAGGCCATATATGTATCAGTAAGTGAATACAAGTAGGATAGTCTTGGGATTTTCTAGGACATGCCTTTAACCGTGAAGGCCATATCTGCATCAGCAACTGGATACATGTAGGATAGTCTTGGGATTTTCAAAGACATGCCTTTAACCCTGAAGGCCATATATGTATCAGTAAGTGGACACAAGTAGGATAGTCTTGGGATTTTCAAGGACATGCCTTTAACCGTGAAGGCCATATCTGTATCTGTAACTGGATACAAGTAGGATAGTCTTGAGATTTTCAAGGACATGCCTTTAACCGTAAAAGTCATATCTGTATCAGTAAGTGGATACAAGTAGGATAGTCTTGGGATTTTCAAGGACATGCCTTTAACCGTGAAGGCCATATCTGTATCTGTAACTGGATACAAGTAGGATAGTCTTGGGATTTCCAAGGACATGCCTTTAACCGTGAAGGCCATATCTGTATCTGTAACTGGATACAAATAGGATAGTCTTGGGATTTCCAAGGACATGCCTTTAACCGTGAAGGCCATATCTGTATCAGTAAGTGGATACAAGTAGGATAGTCTTGGGATTTTCAAGGACATGCATTCAACCGTGAAGGCCATATCTGTATCAGTAACTGGATACAAGTAGGTTAGTCTTGGGTTTTTCAAGGACATGCCTTTAACCGTGAAGGCCATATCTGTATCTGTAACTGGATACAAGTAGGATAGTCTTGGGATTTTCAAGGACATGCCTTTAACCGTGAAGGCCATATCTGTATCTGTAACTGGATACAAGTAGGATAGTCTTGGGATTTTCAAGGACATGCCTTTAACCGTGAAGGCCATATCTGTATCAGTAAGTGGATACAAGTAGGATAGTCTTGGGATTTTCAAGGACATGCATTCAACCGTGAAGGCCATATCTGTATCAGTAACTGGATACAAGTAGGATAGTCTTGGGATTTTCAAGGACATGCCTTTAACCGTGAAGGCCATATCTGTATCTGTAACTGGATACAAGTAGGATAGTCTTGGGATTTTCAAGGACATGCCTTTAACCGTGAAGGCCATATCTGTATCTGTAACTGGTTACAAGTAGGTTAGTCTTGGGTTTTTCAAGGACATGCCTTTAACCGTGAAGGCCATATCTGTATCTGTAACTGGATACAAGTAGGATAGTCTTGGGATTTTCAAGGACATGCCTTTAACCGTGAAGGCCATATCTGTATCAGTAACTGGATACAAGTAGGATAGTCTTGGGATTTTCAAGGACATGCCTTTAACCGTGAAGGCCATATCTGTATCTGTAACTGGATACAAGTAGGATAGTCTTGGGATTTCCAAGGACATGCCTTTAACCGTGAAGGCCATATCTGTATCTGTAACTGGATACAAATAGGATAGTCTTGGGATTTCCAAGGACATGCCTTTAACCGTGAAGGCCATATCTGTATCAGTAAGTGGATACAAGTAGGATAGTCTTGGGATTTTCAAGGACATGCATTCAACCGTGAAGGCCATATCTGTATCAGTAACTGGATACAAGTAGGTTAGTCTTGGGTTTTTCAAGGACATGCCTTTAACCGTGAAGGCCATATCTGTATCTGTAACTGGATACAAGTAGGATAGTCTTGGGATTTTCAAGGACATGCCTTTAACCGTGAAGGCCATATCTGTATCTGTAACTGGATACAAGTAGGATAGTCTTGGGATTTTCAAGGACATGCCTTTAACCGTGAAGGCCATATCTGTATCAGTAAGTGGATACAAGTAGGATAGTCTTGGGATTTTCAAGGACATGCATTCAACCGTGAAGGCCATATCTGTATCAGTAACTGGATACAAGTAGGATAGTCTTGGGATTTTCAAGGACATGCCTTTAACCGTGAAGGCCATATCTGTATCTGTAACTGGATACAAGTAGGATAGTCTTGGGATTTTCAAGGACATGCCTTTAACCGTGAAGGCCATATCTGTATCTGTAACTGGTTACAAGTAGGTTAGTCTTGGGTTTTTCAAGGACATGCCTTTAACCGTGAAGGCCATATCTGTATCTGTAACTGGATACAAGTAGGATAGTCTTGGGATTTTCAAGGACATGCCTTTAACCGTGAAGGCCATATCTGTATCAGTAACTGGATACAAGTAGGATAGTCTTGGGATTTTCAAGGACATGCCTTTAACCGTGAAGGCCATATCTGTATCTGTAACTGGATACAAGTAGGATAGTCTTGGGATTTTCAAGGACATGCCTTTAACCGTGAAGGCCATATCTGTATCAGTAACTGGATACAAGTAGGATAGTCTTGGGATTTTCTAGGACATGCCTTTAACCGTGAAGGTCATATCTGTATCAGTAACTGGATACAAGTAGGATAGTCTTGGGATTATTTTTTATATTTTATTTATTTATTGTCTGTGTGTTCCGCTTCAATGGCGATAACACAAAGAACAGTATCCTCTGAACTTAGCTATTCTAGGAAATCAGCATGGTTATTGGTGTTGGAAGTGTGTGTGGTTATGTAATGGTTTAGATGTAGAGTTCACCTATAAATAGTGCTTAGTATCAATGGAAACGCCAACATTGCAGAGGTTCATCCAATAAGGTTGTATAGTCCTGTATTCTTGAGGTAGGTCAGTATTGTGTTGATGTACTGGCTATCATTCCCTAGGAGTTCTTGCATATCATACGGTATGTTGTAATTGCTTCTGGCAGTCTGGCAGTCAATCAGTAAATGAGTCAATCCATATCAAGTGGTCCAATGGTGGTTGGTTGATCATTTTAGAAAAAAATTGATATTTTTACCACCAATTACATATGGAATCAGTTGTTCAAAACCGTTTTTAAATTTTTTTTGGAGTCAATCGTTCGAAAATTTCGGCCATCTTTGTTTCGCCCCGCATGCTGATTTCTGAGTTTATTAGCTCTTACAGAAAACCCATTTTCTCAGGAGTAGTAAGTCATGAACTAATAATTGAAACGCCATTCTTTTACTTATAGTCTTCTGTGTATTATATCTCTTCTTCACTATTTCATTATTTTGGAGTCCAATACCTGAAAACAGCTATTGAAAGCAACTGTTTTTATTTCTCAAAATGCAGTAATTTTTTGGCTTTAAAAGTGTTCTTAACCCTGATATTTGTTACCTTCTTTTTTTCTAAGTTTTTAGACTTCACAGTTTTGCAATTTTTTATAACTTTAGGCTTTAATATCTCTGGCGGGTGATTCCATAAAAATCTAATATTTTTATATGTTATACTTCGTTGTAACGTAAAACCACTGTAAAAATGTCAACCTATCATGGGCGTATATAAGGGGGGGGCTGAGGCGGCTGCAGCCCCTCCCGAAATTTTGATTTGATGGTATACATTTGTCGTAAAACCCTTAAAAATAAATTAAATAAGATCAATTAGATCATAAAAAATTTATTTATTATTTATTTTAGTTACCTAAAACTATTCCAAGCTCTAAATTTTTAGTATTCCATACCCCAGAAATGGTCTCCCCCCCGAAAGTATTCCAGCCCCTCCCGAAATTATTTTCTATATACGCCCAGGCATGAATTTTAGAAAATGGTCCATTTTGCGCCTATTTACCAATGCGTAAACTTGAATAATTCATTAAAATTTTATTATTTTTGAACTTTTTACTTATAATAAGTCTGTTTAAGTTAGTTTGAAACTATCTAATCCATGTCCAGTAGAACACATAATATTGTATTTATAATTAGAATCAAGGCCTATTGCTTTTAAATTTTTATTATTTAGTTTATTTCAAAAATATTTAATATTATTATACACATCTTCAAATAATCTCGATATCGATAAGCATGATTTTATCAGATTTTTCTTACGGTGTTTTCTCTATTTAACCTTCAAATTACCTTAAATCTGATGAGATGAAGGTTATGCAACCCGCTCATTGTAATCAGTGACCCCAAAACCCCATAAGGACCATATCACTCCGAGTGTTTTAGATGAAATGTTGACCTGTGTTATCGTCACTTATGGGGTTTGAAATATGGATGTTTCGTGTTGGTACTTCCAGATTGATGGAAGAAACGGGCTGAAATATGCCGGAATATTAATGATTCTTCTTGAGTAGAGGCAGGAAACTAAAATAAAAAATACTTTTAGTTGGTAGATTATTCTCATTTTCTATTTACTTATTTTTTGTTTTCCAGCTCCAGGTGTTTGATGCTAACAAGGATGGGAGACTTCAGCTCTCAGAAATGGCCAAGTGAGTATTATACTCCTCCAATAACACATCAAAATTGTTAATTTGTGTGTATATATATATATATATATATATATATATATATATATATATATATAAGCAATAAGTTAATTAATTTTTCTTTTACAAACAAAATAATCACTAGAAATAATTTATACGACAGAACAACATTTGCTGGACATATATTTCACTTTTTCTTGTTTCATTCGATTGCAGAGGGTCGATAAAGCAGTACACTCTATGTTCACTTTCCCTACTTTATTGGTATGTTTTGCCTGACATGTTTTGTGCCTCTGTCGCACCTCTTCATGGGCTTTCTTTATCAGGAAGTCCTCTCGTCATGTTGTCTAGCTTGAGTCAGGCGTACCACCGGAGGAGTCAGGCATAACACATGACATGTCGGGCGAAACATACCAAATAAAGTAGTGAAAGTGAACCAAGAGTGTACTGCTTTATCGACCCTCTGCAATCGAATGAAACAAGAAAAAGTGGAATATATGTGCCAGCAAATATTGTTCTGACGTATAAATTATTTCTAGTCATTATTTTGGTTGTAAAATAAAAATTAATTAACTTATTTTGAGTGTGTAGACGTGGTCTATGACTGAAAGAGAATAGAGCGCTGTGAACGATGACAGCCTGTAAAAATATCAAAACACCAAACATCCTGGGTTTTTTTAGTTCATTGCACTTTATTTTCTTAACTAATATATTTAAAATTATATCTCCATCACTATAGTGAAAATAATATCAATCTCCTCGGTGCTAATGACCTTAGCAGTAGATGCACCGTTAAAAAAAAAAAAAAAAAAAAAAAAAAAAAAAAAAAAAAAAAAAAAAAAAAAAAAAAAAAAATATCAATCTCCTAGTGCAATGTAGTGTATGATATTTTTGGTTTGTGCTATTTTAGCCAACACAAACAAACTGGATCGTCTACCCACGCGAGAACACGAGACAACTATAATTTTTTGAGTAAAAAACACGCCGTGCCCAAATCTAAGCCACAAACAGACATCGTTTGTCCTGGCGACTTATTGATGGTCAGTGCGAATGCCAATCTAATTGGGAATTCAACACGTTTGAATTCAATCGGCACATCTTTGGGAATAATAATGTCCGGAAACTGTGCAGAGACTAAGAGAAAGCTTATTGTGCGAGAAAGACAGGAGACCGGCTTCATTCTCATCCTTACTCCGTGCTGTTTACTGAGTGAGAAGTGACACCGGTAGACGCCTGGCGGGAATAACTCATCGAGTGATAATTGATCAGTTACCGACCACCAAGGGTTGAAAATTAATAAAGTACTAATATCGATATTAAAAATGGGGATTGGTGGTAGAACGGTGAAAATTTAGGGTTGTATGTATTTTTAATGCCAAATCATAACAAAATTAAAAAAAAAATTTCCAAAAAATAAAAAAAAAACATTTTTTGGGGTAGACCACCCTAATCATTTAAGGGTATGAAGAATAGATTACATCCTATTCTCAGACCTACTGAATAGATTACATCCCATTCTCAGACCTACTGAATAGATTACATCCCATTCTCAGACCTACTGAATAGATTACATCCTATTCTGAGACCTACTGAATAGATTACATCCTATTCTCAGACCTACTGAATAGATTACATCCAATTCTCAGACCTACTGAATAGATTACATCCTATTCTCAGACCTACTGAATAGATTACATCCTATTCTCAGACCTACTGAATAGATTACATCCTATTCTCAGACCTACTGAATAGATTACATCCTATTCTCAGACCTACTGAATAGATTACATCCAATTCTCAGACCTACTGAATAGATTACATCCAATTCTCAGACCTACTGAATAGATTACATCCTATTCTCAGACCTACTGAATAGATTACATCCTATTCTCAGACCTACTGAATAGATTACATCCTATTCTCAGACCTACTGAATAGATTACATCCTATTCTCAGACCTACTGAATAGATTACATCCTATTCTCAGGCCTACTGAATAGATTACATCCTATTCTCAGACCTACTGAATAGATTACATCCCATTCTCAGACCTACTGAATAGATTACATCCAATTCTCAGACCTACTGAATAGATTACATCCAATTCTCAGACCTACTGAATAGATTACATCCTATTCTCAGACCTACTGAATAGATTACATCCTATTCTCAGACCTACTGAATAGATTACATCCTATTCTCAGACCTACTGAATAGATTACATCCTATTCTCAGACCTACTGAATAGATTACATCCTATTCTCAGACCTACTGAATAGATTACATCCTATTCTCAGGCCTACTGAATAGATTACATCCTATTCTCAGACCTACTGAATAGATTACATCCTATTCTCAGACCTACTGAATAGATTACATCCAATTCTCAGACCTACTGAATAGATTACATCCTATTCTCAGACCTACTGAATAGATTACATCCTATTCTCAGACCTACTGAATAGATTACATCCCATTCTCAGACCTACTGAATAGATTACATCCCATTCTCAGACCTACTGAATAGATTACATCCCATTCTCAGACCTACTGAATAGATTACATCCCATTCTCAGGCCTACTGAATAGATTACATCCTATTCTCAGGCCTACTGAATAGATTACATCCTATTCTCAGACCTACTGAATAGATTACATCCTATTCTCAGACCTACTGAATAGATTACATCCTATTCTCAGACCTACTGGTTAGATTACATCCTATTCTCAGACCTACTGAATAGATTACATCCTATTCTCAGACCTACTGAATATATTACATCCTATTCTCAGACCTACTGAATAGATTACATCCTATTCTCAGACCTACTGAATAGATTACATCCTATTCTCAGACCTACTGAATGTACACAAAACATTTCATAAAAGTTGGCCAAGCCATTTCAGAGGAGTTTAGTTACAAACACTGTGACACGAGAATTTTATATATTTAGATACATATATGATAATACATTTTATTTATATATTTGATTACAGGCTGCTTCCAGTTAAAGAAAACTTCCTCACAAGACAAATCTTCAAGGTATAACACAATTATCTACAATGTTTTATTAAGGGGGGGATGGTTTATGCGAAACAAAAAATCTTCAAACACATTCTTTCATATCACTAAATTCTTCTTCTTCCATATTTCTTTCTCCCTGTTAACAAAATATTTAATTCTTGGTGTATTTGTTTTTAACTATTTGCTTTCTTCTTTTCTATTTATTAGTTTTAATATCTATAAAATATCATGGAATATAAATAACTTCTGATTAATCAATTTTAAAATTAAAAATTGATAACAAAAAATTATTTAATTGTATAACAATTGATAGAGCCAATGGATGAAAATTATATTTACCATTAATCTTCTTCCAATAATTGATGACAGTGTAAACTAAAAGAATTTTTTTATTTATTTATTGAGATGTCACAACGAGGCGATATGCTTAGAAGATTTTTTTTAAATTATTAAAAGATGTTTGCTCAAATATTTCCACATATTACTTTTTTCCATATCGATTGTACTCAAAAATAAAAAAAAATAAAAAAAAAAGACAATATTAATTTGTTTAATATAATTATAATAATAATAATATGAAAATGAAGAGCAGCATCATCGGGACACATTTGTGTGACATACTTCTTCGCTGGTCACACACTGAAATCGTAACCACGTTTCCTCAACCAATGGAACGAAACCAACATGCACAACATTTTATGCATGGTTTTCTACAGCTTTGTTTGTTCTTACAACATTTTCAAACTGTCCTTTCTCTTCAAAATTTAATCTGATTTTTCCAACCATTTTCAACATATTTAACACATACTTACAGCGTACATAAAGTCCATAATTGTCCAAGTTTGTTATTAGAATAATTAGTTTTTATTATTTTTGTTCTATCCAAATTATTCATTTGGTGAACAAAATGAATTACGTCACTCCCGAAACCTGACCAAAATTCAGGCTGTTTTCTCCAAACCTAAGCAAACCAAATTCAGTCATTTCTCCAAACCTGGCCAAAATTATTCCTTTTCCTCTTGGTCTCTTACTAACATTAAAATATTATTAATAAATCTTACTAACATTAAAACAGCCTGCTTTCTTAACCTGACCAAAATTATTATTTCCTTTTTTAAAAAAACCTAACCAAAATTAATACTTACTTTTTCAAAAATCCTATCAAAATTAATACTTCCTCTTTTAACCCTGGAATACTAACCTGCGTCATATTGACTATAGTCATATGACTGTAATCAATTGTCATTTTCTTCCGTTAAGCCGGTCTCCCCCCCCCCACCTATTCCTGGAGCAATTCCTCTTACCCCCATCCAGCATGATTTCAAATCTCAGCGAGTAATTAGATAGGTGTGACCTTGATTTTCCCAGAAGACAGTGCATCAAATTGACGTTTTTAAAAGTCGAGAACGCATTGGGATATTATATTAACGGGGGGTTTTCTCCTCAGTCTCCTGGGATAAATTCTTTCAGGGGCTATTGCCAACCGAAAGAATTGTTTGTTTTTTTTTTGTTTTTTTACGGGCGTTCATTTAAAAATTTTCTTACCGTTCTGGTGGTATCAAGCAGTACCGCTTGTTGGGCATTTTTGATACGTTCCTCCGACAGTTTCAGGTAGGCATTTGCGGCGATTGTCGTTTTTGGAATGAGTCCGTTGGTCGAGATTATGATGGCTGTTATCCTTGTGGAATCCAACAGCTCTTTTAGCTCTATAGTCAAGTCTTGGTACTTTCGCAGTTTCTCGGCATATGATTTCCGGATAATCTCATCATTGGGGATTGCGAAATCAATAATATCGGCTGTCTTACTTCCCTTGTCAATGATAAGAATGTCCGGTTCATTGTGATTTACAGTACGGTCCGTTAACATCGCTTCGTCCCAATACATTTTAATTGTACCTTTCTCGAAAAGTCTATTTGGGACGTAGCGGTAATAAGGGACCACACCATCCAACATACCATATTTTTCTGCGAGTGCTTGATGATATATTTTGGCCATGTTATTGTGCCGCTGAAGATAATCGGATCCCGCAAGAATCTCACAGCCCCCGTAATGTGCTGGATCGACTCATACGTTTTGTTACAAAGTCTACATTTGTCAGAGATGTTGACATCCTTCAAAACGTGACGTCGATAGGACCTTGTTGCTATTACTTGATCCTGGATGGCTATTACAAACCCCTCTGTTTCGGGGAATAGCCTTCCAGAAGTCAACCACGCTACCGACCATGAGAGCACCACCTCCGGATCAAATAACCGACTATGGTATCGCCCGTGTAATGCTTTCTTCAGCCACGTGCCAAGGCGATCCGATTCTGTTGTAATTCCCGGCCAGTTGCTTGTTTTCAATTTTAAGGCTGTTTAATTCTCGTCCAGTTTGACCATTTCCTTGAAAAGACGATTCTCGCTTGCCATTATGTAGCTCCTCAGGTTAATTTCCTGGGAGCGACATAAGTCTTGAATATTTGCGAGACCTCGTCCTCCTTTATTCCTGGGTAAATACTGCCTTTCAATTGACGACATGGGGTGTTGCATTCTTGCCTTAGTCATCTCTGTTCGTATGAGTCGATCCCACTCTTGTAACGATGTATCCGACCATTTAATGATTCCGAAACTGTAAATCAGTGATGATATCGCCCATGTATTAATTGCCTTTATTTTCTGCTTGCCATGTATATTATGTATTATTATTATAGGGGGTGTGTTCTTCTCAGTTTCCTGGAGTAAATTCTTTCGGGAGCTATTGCCAACCGAAACAATTGTTGTTCATATTAGTTTTTTTTATTATTATTATATTTTTATGTTTCTTGTCACGGGCGTTCGTTTAAAAATTTTCGAACTATTCTCACAGTGTCGAGCAGTACCGCTTGTTGTGCGTCTTTAATCAGTTCCTCCGAGATTTTCAAGTATTTTGTAGCTGTGACTGTGGTTTTTGGGATGAGTCCATTAGCCGATATAATAATAGCTGTTATCCTTGTGGAATCTAACTTATACAGATCTTTTAATTCTATGGCCAAGTCCTGGTATTTTCGAAGCTTCTCAGCATAAGATTTCCGAATATTCTCATCATTCGGGACAGCGATATCAATAATATCAGCTCTCTTATTCCCTTTATCAATGATAAGAATATCCGGTTTATTGTGATGGACAGTTCGGTCCGTCAACGTAGCTTCGTCCCAATACACTTGTATATGAAATATTATTATTATTATTCCAGTTATTATTTCTTGTGAAAGGCCATGGGCGTGTATAAGGGGGGGGGGGCTTCTCCTGCTATGTGTCATAAAACCTTTAAATAAGATTACTTAGTTCATAACAAATATTTTATTTTAGGTGTATGTGTTTTAGTTGGTTAAAACTATACCAAGTTCTAAAATGTTAGTATTCCATACCCAGGAAATGGTACCCCCCCCCCCGAAATTATTTTTCATATAAGCCCATGTGAAAGGCATATATCCAAAATTAATACTTGCTCTTTTAAAAAACCTATCCAAAATTAATACTTGCTCTTTCACAAACCCTATCACAATTAATTCTTCCTCTTTTAAAAAAACCTAACCTAAATGTATACTTCTTCTACTCCAAATGTAACCTATATTTATGCTACCTCTCCTCAAACGTGAACAAAATTAATACTTCCTTTCCTGCAAAATTAGCCACAATTAATACTTCCTCTTATCCAAATGTGACCAAAATAATAGCTTCTTTTCCCCAAACATAACCTAAGTTAATACATTATATTTTGGTAAAAAATTAAAACATTTTGTAATCAAAATTGGTCGTCCCCAAACTGGGAAATCATTTTCTCTAATATATTATTAAAACCTTTTAATATAATGTGACAAAAACTGTTTTGGTATATTATCTAAAATAAATAAAAACAAAAAAAAAATAAGATAAAATATTCTAATGTAATTAAAATTATGTAATAAAGATATATTAAATAAATTATTTATATAATATTTTTTATTGAATATTTCTGTTCTGAATTTCTTGTAGTAGTTTTTCTCTATTATCTTAGAATGTGTATGAACTGTCTGCCGCCATTTCATCTTTCTCTCTTTGAAAGTTTTCTTTTTCTACAGACATTTTGAAATTGTGTAATTCACATTTATATGCATGAAAAATCTCTATTTATCTTCTATTTGCCATAATTCTTTTAAATTATTTGGATCAGATTTTCAAAATGTCTTCGATTGAGGCTAAAGGTTATACTGTTTGATGATTTAAATTTGAACATGACAACAAGAAAAAAACATCTTAAGAAAAAATAATATTTTCAAATATATTTCATTGGTTAATGCTCATGATTTTGAATGATTTAAACGCTTGTTTTATTCTTTAGCGCAAAGAATTTTTGTGGTTAGAGCTCCTCTTCAGCGCTGTGTCCTAAAAAAAAACGCACGAATAATAATTAATACAATTATTATGTTAATATGGAATATATAAAAAATCATAAGAATAATCAAATACTCAAAGTTATCTGTTTTATAAAAGTGGATAAATTAATAGAAATTTAAAATCTGTCCGATTCACAGGAGCATGCTTCCATACAATGCTTATATCTGGAAGAGCTTAGAATGGAATATTTATTGTTTTTTTTTTTTTTTTTTTTTTTTTTTTTTTTTTTTGGTGCTTCGACTACTGAGGTCATTAACACCAAGACTCCTGGTATTTTCGCAGTTTCCAGCATAAGATTTCCGAATATTCTCATAATTGGCGACTGTGATATCATTATTAATATAATTTTAATATATTTGTTATTATTATCATTATTATTCATGTATGGGCCTGGTAAGGTCATGCAAAGTACAATTAACAAGCTGTTTTGATAAGTTTGATTTTCTTTAAGCCCAGATTTGCTTCATTCTTTGTGAGTTATTTGCTGTCAACAGACCAACCTGCCCAGAAATATTTAAAAACATGGCCTAAGTGGTTGAATTTCTAAAGAAAATAATATAATATGAGAACATTGTGTATAACCTTTAGCCTCGGCTTCACAAATCTTTTTTCTTGTATCTTGTTCTTCTTGTCAACTATGTCTTTTTGCACTGTTCTGTCAATTTTGCACTCTACTTAATATTTCTTTTTCATCTTTATCTATTAGGACATAACAACAGAAGTAAGTATAACATACACATCTATTTTATATTATTCTATTTTTTAAAGTATGAAAAAAACAGCACCTAGAATTCTTTACATAAGAAGACATTCTTTGTAAGACATTACAATATATAAGAAATTCCAATATAACAGATTGGTGCATGTGAGATTTGGAAGCTGGTGAACATGAACAATGTAAAGCGTAATACAGAAATATGATAGTGTAAAAATATTAATTAGTGAAGAATTTGATTAATTAACCAATATCAATGCAAAATTAATATAAAAACGTGTATCCAGAAGCCTAGATTGCAAATATTTAAGCGACACGATTTTTTTCACAGGAATTTCACCCAAAAAAACATGTTTCATTGGACGGATTCTGCAGGTTAATGAACTTGATGTTTCAATTCATACAAAGTATTTTGTACCTAATTTCATTAAAATTGGTCCTTGTTTGAACCAGCTAGAGATATATGAACCAAACAGACAAATATATAAAAAGTTCTGAAACCCGATATTTTCTAGAGAGCACTTCTGGATTGTGATATGCGGTCAACCTCATAAATTTGTTTCCTCCCTTTGGAGGGAGGCAGAGAATGTGCTAATAAAGCATTATTAATTGGTTCGGGTAATTTCACATTTTATCATATTTATGATATTAAACTAAGAGTTATAAATGATAAACCTAGCAAAAGAGCAACTCAAACAGTTTTGATAGTTGGCATCACAATGATCAAGAGTGGGACTTCTGTTCACCAATCCCAACCTTTGCTTTCTAACAAATGGGGGGGGGGGTGGATATACTGCATACGCTTATGCACTGGTGCCATCAAACAAAACGGTTTGATTTGCTCTTTCATTTGACGTATCATTATAATATTAAGTACTGCTGTCTTATGAGAGGTGGCTTATGCCCTCTAAAATTTGAAATCAGTGTTAAAGGCTGTGATTTGGGCAAAAATTAAGTTTAAAATCATTGTTTTAACCCCAATTTTAACATGTTATAAAATGTTGAGTGTTCACCAGCTATCCCGAAAAAATTCAGGCCACAAACAATAATACACAGTTATGCAAAATCAGCTAGGCACTCTCTAACACCAATCCTTGTATATTTGTGTTCATGTGCGTTAAGTGTTTTTGTGTGCTTTTGAATGTGTGCACCTATGAACTCGCTTTTTGTGTGCTTATTGTGTTTTACTGCATTTCATGACGTATTTTATAATAATGAAAACCGCATTACGCATTTTTATAAATTGTTTTAGACTGAGGTTCAACATGTTTTTCTAACATATATTTTAATTTTTATTTTTAATTTCATTCAGTTTAATGCTAATTCCGACATGCTGCTATCTGCACCATCTGAATCAAGAACTATATCAAGAATGTCCTGAGGAAAATTACATTTGTAGGGTTTTGGATAGATTTTGACATATTTGTTCTATAAAAAAGATAATAAATCTGTTATATGTAAAAAAAAAAAAAATGACTATATGTACATATAAAACTATATGTACATATATATACAGTAGCACTCCAAAGGATTTTGAGAAGGACAATAATTGGGTTAATTTAATACAAATGATAGACACAAATATTTATTATTGGAAGAAACTTGATTTGTCTATAATGTTTGTAAATAAAATTGACATTCAGAAATAAATTACAACGATACTGTAAATAAAGATGACATTATAGCTCAAAACGATTTTCACACCCTAATTAAATGAAAATTGTTAACTTTATCTTTATTTTTAAATAAGCCAGTATTTATTAGACTATCCATTAGCCTTTATAACAACATCACTAGCTGGGATCAATTCTACTATCTTCAGTATTTGATTCAAAGGAGCTGTTACCCACTCCTTCTTAACACTTTCGCTGCGGGTGTCATTATAGAAGGACACTTTATTCTTTAATGTAATATTATAAAATGGTGATCTTATATTTCACAATGTATTTTATGTGGTAGAAGGTTAAATTTCATTATTACACATAATTCTTTAATAATCCTTTCTTTCACTCTCCTTGACGCTAAGTTTCATGTCTCCTTGACGCTTCTTCAGGAGCACTTGGAATATAACTCACAGGCTCAACCTCAGAAAACTTTCCCCTGGCGAGGTCATATCTATTTAAACGTTATTAAAGAATAATTTGTAATTGATGAAATTTGACTTTCTGCCACATAAAATACATTATTTTTATTTAATATTAGTATTAGAAAATTGATCACATTTTAAACAGTGTGATTTTTTGTTGTCATAAGGGAGCAACTAAGCTGACGAAGGAGGACATAGAGAAAGTGTTCGCTCTCTACGATAGGGTCTGTACATTTTCTTATTTATTCAAATATAGTAGTTTATAAAATTATTAATATTACATTAAATACCACCTATGTGCTCACAGGAGCCATCATATTGATGACATACTTACAAATTTAAAAGATATAAATCTTTACAATAACTAAATAATTGTACGTTTAATCTAAGATTTCATTTTTTGTATTTCTTATTTATATGTTTTTTGGGGAGAGGTTACCACAGTGGAGTACTGGACTAATAACCTGAAGGACCTGAGTTCAAATTCCGAGCAAGCACTAACGATTTTTATCTTCTAGTGTCTTCGTTCGTTGCTTGGATTCAAACAGACAAAAACCCGTTCAAAAGAACAAAATTAACACTTTTGAAGTTTTAAGCTTTTGCTGATTGACTTTGCCCAAACGAAACTTGTTTCAGCACCTTACCTATTTTGTACGGAATTTAGTAAGCTTTTGAACGGATTCCTTCCATTTAGGGTTTTTGAAATATTTAGGAAAATAAATGTAGATCTGAAAAATGTTTATGTCTATTCTTAATTTTTTTTTTCAATTAATTATTTAACTCAAAATGTTATCAAAATTTAAATATCTAAGTTCAGATGAATTTGAAACAAAGCAGAAATTTGAATTTCAGATCAAATTTCAAAGTAGAAAATATTTCAATTGAATTTAAGGATTTTAAGTATCAAAAGCGCCACTGACAGTACCTAAGCGGAAAGTCCATCATCTGTCTCCAGGGTCGAAACACTATAACACAGTGCCAACGGCCATAGCCACGTTGAATACACCAGTTCCCGTAGATCACCGAAGTTAAGCAACGTCGGGTGTGGTCAGTACCTGAATGGGTGACCGACCACGTGCTCTAGGCATTAGAAAAGGGTGGCAACCTGTAGATAGCCCGGCGCTAACGGCCAAGGTGTAGATACGCCGAAAAAAAAAAAATATATATATAAAAAATAAAATCTATAACACAGTTTCTGATTTTCTTACCTTGTTTTAGTATATATATATATATATATATATATATATATATATATATATATATATATATATTTATATATTGCATTATGTTTTTTCAATCATTTATATGTTTTTTTATTTAAGCAGGACAATAATGGAACGATTGAAAATGAAGAATTGCGAGGATTCCTTAAAGATTTGCTGGAACTAGTGAAAAAGGTATTGATTGTAGTTTTTCATACTTTCAAAATTCAGTTTCTGATTGTTATTAATTGTTAATGTTTCAAAATGATACTCAATTTTTGGAACTTTAAATAATTATTATTTTCTATGAATATTAATGTATAATATTAATAACAATCGGGATTTTTCATACCAATCGTACTATCACAATATATGAATGTATACAGGGTGTAACGCAAATAGACGACAATACTCACGGGGGAGAAATAGATCAAAAATGTAGTTAAATCCTCCCAACCACAAGTTTCTATCTGCTTTTGCTACAGAGATATACCGTTATAAAAGTTATTTAGAAAAAAAAAAAATTTGTTTTTTTGTATAAAATCCCAAATTTTCTCTTCTTGTTCACATTTTTTTTAAAGAATTTGGGAGCCTTATTCAGCACTAAACGCCTAGATGAGGAAGGAAGACGTAGGCATTTAGTACTGAATAAGGCTCCCAAAGAGCACGTCAAACGTTGGCAAAATAGATTTCCCCATATTAAATTTTGATGTTTTTCCTCTTAGCCGAATCCCAACGATCTCTTATTTTCTTATTACTTCAACGGCTAACTATCTTCATCTCATTATTTTTAACACTAATGCACTTTCAATTTTCACAAATGTATTTTTCAAACCGCAATAACTGTTGACATTTAATGATTGTAGTAAGCCTTACATTAATGCTGAATAAAAAAAAAAATAATTACTATGAAAATTAAAAAAAATTGCTACAACTGGCCTCGTTGTAGAAGATGATGACAGGATTTGGACATCACCGCTATCTGACTCTGAAAGATTTAATTTTCTAGTTTTTTCGTTCAGAATTTGGGTTCTATATCTCCAAGGGCCACCCATTCTATAATTCGCACATGGAAAGGTAAAAATGAGTCAGATCATAGTACTGACCACAATATCTCCGTAGTGTGCTGTAAGGTCAAGAATCAGATAGAATGTGCCCACTGGGCCCTTGTAGCCTGTAATGGGACTGATTTTTATATATGATACACACTCAACAATTATAATTTTGTAAATAATGTCCAAGTAGAGTTTATGGGTTTTTTTTTGCAGGACTATGATGCACAAGACCTCGAAGAATTTGAGGACACTCTCCTGAGAGGCGTCGAGCGAGACAGGAGCGGGAAGATTAACAAAAAGGAACTAACAATGATACTTCTTGCGCTCGCGAAGAAGAGCAACGAAGAACCCTAAACGAGATGATGCTCTTCATCAAATGTACGACTGAAAAGATTCTACTAACAATTTAATACAGTATAAATAAGTTAATAAAAAAAAAAAAAATGTATTAGAGTACGCATAAACATTAATGTAATGAATTCGGAGTGTTGTTTAATAGACTATTGCTATTTTAGGGAATGGTCGGCATCCAGTTTTCAATTTAAAACTACAAATTTTAATTTTAATGAAGTAATCTGAATTTTTACAAGCAAGTAAGCTACATACTTAAAAATATCTGTTTATTATCATACCTCTTTTGTATATTGGCATTCAATTTAGTAGTATTTGCTGCCTAGAGAGGAAAATACATCACAGGATTATGCAGAGGTTCTCGAAAAAACTTTATTATGCAAGAGAAAACTTCTGTATGATTCTCTCTTCTGCGTATTCTTATAAAGTTCATATGATAAGTGAAGACTATGAAGAAATGTCCTTAAATCCTTCGGTATCGTCGCAGTATTGGAAAGAGCAACAGGAATTGCTTCAATATTGTATTTTTCCCAAATTCTGTTCATAGGATAATTCCCTTTATTTCTCTGGTTTTCCTTTTCAATTGTCCTGCAGAGATTGCTGGAATTAGTTATTATCATTATATAATTAATAATTATTCATTATTATTATTATTTATTTATGTAGTTTCGTGTTATTTGTTTGTTTTTTAGGGCAAAGAACTACGTGGCTATCATTGCCGTGTTATATGTATTACATGCATTAGTGAATATATATATATATATATATATATATATATATATATATATATATATATATTTCAGTTTTTATTCTTATGGATTAAATTCTTTTATAATAAGCTTATTGTCTAAGATGCAAAGCTCACAAAAAAACAATAAAAACAAAATGCAATTTTTATTTGTTAAAAAACAATAAAAAACATCTTAAAGGACATTTTTTAGCAAATAATATTAATAAACTAAACATCAATGAAGAAAAGAAATGGAGACCAGCTCAGCACACAGATTTGTGTGCTACTAACAATAAAATAGGTTAATAGCATGTCACATATAATAAGAAATTACTCATTTAGATGCGTATTTTGATGAATGAGGACTTAAGCAAACAACCAAGTAAGTTAGTCAGAAATTTAGGGGAAAATAGCGACTACTCTATTTGATTAGATAAAATTGAATCAGGCCCTGCCTCACTGGAGGGGAAGAAGTGACTCAACCAGAGAAGTCTATTTCACTTGTACAGGGTGGCCACTTATAGTAGCCCTGTATCCTTTTATCTTCAATGGTGTGATCTTTGTATTACTCCCCAGGGCTGTCATCTCCGCTCTGCCGACGTACAGGAATCGTCTTCTTGCCAGTCCAATCCAATGGTATATCATTGGCTCCATTTTATATCCACTTTGGACTCTCCGATCTGTCTTGAATATCTTATTTATATAACACTCTTTCTTCTGAATTTCATTTGATATTCACATCCACCATAACTCTTTAATAAATGTCTTACACTCTTTTTTTTATTGTTTTGTTTTTTATAAAACAGGACAATAAAAACTTGACTTTTTGCTCACGTTGACAAATATCCCTTCAGAATTCTCTAGCAGCTTTATTTCTTGATTCAATCGTTTCAGACTACTTCTCCATCTTCAGGAATTCTAATTTCCACACTAACAGTCTCCCATCAATAAATATAGTCACTTTAACATTTCATAGTCAAAATAAAAGATTGGAAGGAATCAAGTCCATTAATAAATAGATATATAACAAAGTTATAAAATCTAATTAGCTCACAGCCATTTTACAAGAAACTTATCTTAAACTCTTGTTAAGCCCCACATAAGCTTCCACTGATCCACCGTTTTGTGAGTACAGCATCTGTGCAGCTTCTCTTCTTAGCAACATTCAGGACATAAACAAATTTAATAAATTGTTGTAAGTTCAAAATAAATTATTATAAACTGTTTTCTCTGTTTAAATTGGATGCTCGACCATTCTCGTTATGTTTTCCCCTACTACGGGGCACTCTCCATGTGTTAATGTATATGAATACATACACATATTAGTAATAAGATGTAGAAGTATGACATTTTTAATATTCTGCTTATCTTTTAACAATTTTTGACAGTTTGAGCTTTGAAAGGGAATCCAAAGTATTCTAATTGATTGTCAGGTTTTAATTGTTTTGTTAAACTACGTGATATTGTTTATAAATAGTGTTAAAACTGATTTTTTTTTTAGATTTTGATGTCTCTTTCGACTAAATTAAAAAAATTAATTGAGATGGCTTGTTCAATCCATTATCTCCTAAGCCAAACAGCTAGTTATAACCAATTTATATGGTTAAGAATGATTAAGCTCATTACAAAGTGAAAACATGGGCATATATAGAAAATAATTTGGTAATTTTATTGGGTTGGATAAGCCTGGAATATACAAACAATTTCTTAGTTAACAACAACAACAACAAAAATCCTAACATGGACAAAATACCAGTAATACACACTTAATAAGTTCGTCAAATTATTAAAATCTTCTAAAAGTAGAATAGTTTTTATAAATTGACAGTTTGATCATATTTCTGTCAAGATAAGAAAAATTGTTCATAGTTTGGTTCACTATAAATATTCCTAAAACATTATATTTATAAACAAAACAAAGTTATGAATAGAATTATGAATTAAAGGCATAAAACATTCACGTGTTAGTTTTAAACGTTCATTAATTTTATACTATTAATTTGTTAAATCATAAATGAATTTAACCATATTTTTTTTATAATATTTATTGATATTTAAATGTGAATATTATGCAGTTTTTTGAAATTGTTGAATGAAAGTCAACTTTGGATTCCCTAAAACGGAGAAATAATCTCTAAAATGTGGCACAAGTGCCCGTAACGTGATTCTTTACTTAGATTTAAGACAATATCATAATATTTCTGCTTAAATGTTTTGAGTAATTTAAAAAAAAAAAATAAGCCATTAAATTCCCTCAATGTTAAAGCTAAGTATTAAAACATAATGATACAAATTTACCATTTTTTTAAAATATAATTTTATTAATATTATGACTTATACACATCCAGAAAATTACCAATAATGTTAGTTAAGGGGAAAAATTCAAAAGTGAATTCAATTCAAATTTTTTTGTGAAATTGTCTGTATTATTATGTGCATACTTTTATGTATATTTATACCACTTTGAACCAAATTCATTTTGAAAGTTCAGTACGTGGTTTAGAATGTTGTATCTCTACTATTTCAGGTTGATATTATTAGTGCAGAGCGTATGAGGGATCTATTACATTCAAAATTTGATTATAAATGTATTCAACATTTATTTTTCAGCTGTTGATGGTTTGGGAGGAGTCCCAGAACAGCCCTTTAGTTTTTCGTACACCAGAGTTTGAAACCAATAATTAAAAATAAAAATTGAATTGGATTAAAATTGTATCTGGTACCTTTAAATACTGGTTTCAGGAGGACCTCAGTCCAAAAATGGGGCATACACCAAAAGATTTTATCCTTTAGTGTCATCGGAGTCAGGGTCCCAGATCGTCCCTATGCCCCCAACCTTTAATCAGATACCTCTTAATAACCTGACTCTCGTGGGCCCAGTATGAATCAATAAATTAATGATTATTTTCAATTCAAAAGTCAGAGGGTGGTCACTAATTTTAGTGGAATCAATAAAACTCACAAATTGATATTTTTTTTAACAAATTAGGCATAATTATTAAATTTATCAACAAAAAAAAGAAATTATTTCATGATTTCTTGAAAATTTGCTTGATTACCCTGATGTATCCAGGAGTGAAAACAAGTTTTCTCTTTAATAAACTTGTTTATTTATTCATTTATTTCTTTACAATATAAGAAATAATAAAGTTGAGACATTGTTTTTAAATCCCTTCTACGATGTGTAGTATGACAATATAAATCTCAAACCAACTTCCTGTCCGATCAAATATAATTTAAAAACAAACAAAAAACAGGTAAAATGAAAAAATAATATTAAACGTCCTTCATCTAAAACTTTATTTTAAAACTTATGTATTATTTAAAACAGTATTATGTCATTTACGACACATTTTTTATGATATATTGTATAAATGTTGTCCTCGCACTGTATCGTGTTGTTGTTTTTAAAATTTTTATTTTTTTAAATGTGATTTACCTATCCATAAATATGACTATAGACACTAGCATCAGTATCACTGTAGAATTTTAGAAATAGAATTTCAAATTTAAGGAGTCGACATTGTTAATTTGTTTTAATTATACAAAACTGATTTGTTTTTCATTATTTTTGGAAAACATTGTGTAAATATCCACTGGAAAATGGTCTACCACTTTTGAATGTCCAATATGTTCCTTAACGAGTTAACAAGAGAGAAGAAGTTTTATTACCTAGACTCGGGATTGGCCATTATCTACTTACTAATGGACACCTAATGATTAAACAATTCAAACCAACATGTAAACATCGTAACAAAGTAGTAATTTTACGAAATATACTAACAGACTGCTTGGCGTGAAATCAATTACACATACCATCTGGAGTTTTCTACTTGGATTACTGTTATGAAACCTGGTAGCCTATAACCCTTTCAGATATACAAAAAATTTGAATTCTGCATGTGCCAATTTTTTAGGACAATTCCTGACGGCCCCGCCGTTTGCGAACTCCCATTTCAAGGAACAACACGATATGTGAAACACTATAAAATCTGATTACGTATTATTTAAAACTAGACAAGGCTATGAGAGGTCAGACAAGAGAGATATTGTTTAATATTTATCAATACTTAGCCAAAGCTAAGGCTAAAAACATTTTAAAGTTCCTAGTTATAAGGTTAGAACAGAGAGAATTTTTGCCGCCAATTTTCTGCACCGGGAATAAAGACCATATCCATTTCCCTCCAAATAAATAATATATTTGAACAGGTAACATCATAGTTTAAATTGTTTTCAGCCTTAACTTTGGCTAAGTATTGATAAACATTGAACGCTATCTCCCTTGCCTGACCTCTCGTAGTCTTCCCTAGTCTTAAATAAAACATAATCAGTTTTTATTGAGTTTCACGTATCATGTTGTTAATTGAAACGAGAATTTGCAAATGACGGAACCATCGGGAATATTTCCCTCAGAATTTCGCACAAACGGAATTGAATTTTTCCATCTAACTGAACGGGCTCAAGTCTACTAGGCTTCATATCACAGTTTGGTAAAAATTCATCAGGATTGGCAGAAGTATTTGCCACAGAAGGGCCTGAGCTCCACTGCCTGCCGAGTTAATTTCTCTAAAAAATAGAATATAATATTTAATCCCATGAGACTGAAGATGTTTCAAAAGTTGCTAAAAAAGTTTCTTTTTTTCCAGTGGATGTACAGAATATTGATAAAATAAAAAAAAGTCTTCTGGAGTATAAAATCATAATTTTTTTAGGTACCAAACAATAAAAAAGGAGCAATATTATTAGATGGTGACTCAATTTATCACATTGTAATTTTATTCTGGTCGAAGGTCAATACTAATTTAGAATGCATTATTCTCCAATAATCATTTATTCTGTATGCTGTTCATGTTTCATGTTCATACGACTCCTCTTCAGGAGTGCTCAAACTAGCAAGTACAGCCCTAACTTGAGGTTACCTTCAGCAGGCCAAGTCCAGACTAATAGGATTAATCATGGATGCTGCAAAACAGCTGTTTATATTCGACCAGCTGATCTCCAGTAGCCATATTTAATCTTATCCATATGGATGTGGTGAATGTAGATTGAGGTAGAATGATTCTATAAGTAAAAGGATTGGTGTGTTATAAATTAAGCAATAAGAAAATAAAATATATCATCAATTTTTACTGACTGCCAACAGTTGTCAAATGGACATTGTTAGTTCCACTTCTACGTACAGGAAAAGCAATACTGAATTGTGCACAAATTCTATAGTAAATTGTTATACAGTTAAAACTTGCAAATCAATTTTGACTATCAATTTGCAAAATTCACATATTCATGTGATCAATAATCAATTGTAATGTAAAATATAGTCCGGATTCAGTTAGAATATGGAAACATAGATTCTATAAATTTTATACTCAATTTATACAGAGACACAATCTACATTTCGTTGTTATATAAATAAACATTATAAGCATTTCAATAATAGCAATATATGAAATAATTATAAATTGTTTTCACATAACATATATAATATATTGTTATTCAGATAAAATCTATGTTTCACCATTATATATTAAAAAAATTTACATTCGATTGCTACATAAAAGATATATACTTCTTCATAAAGGTCTTACTTATAGGTCAAATTAGTTGACAACCCTTTCTTATAACATTATTTTTATTTCCCTGACGTGCTTCTGCCGAACGAATCACATGTGTGAATAATAGCTTTTTCAACACTAAATTATTTTAAAAGAAATCACATGCTTAGCTATTTAAAAATCCCAGTTGTATTTATATTAATTTTCAGTGAACCCACTAATTTCACATTTTAAAAAATTACAAAACCTTTCAATTTTATGGTAAATAAAACGAGGATTTATAAATAGGACGTGAATTTATAAAAAAAATTAGTGTTGGTAAAAACTACTATTTGTAGATGCGAGCCCTTTAAAAAGAAGCCCAATGTTGGCTTGAAATGCGCCACTAAAGCAAAAATAATGTAATGACAAAGAGTTTTCAACTTATTTCACCTCTATTTCCTTTATAAAAAAGAAGATATTGGGGAGAAGAGGTCATTATTAGATTATATATGTGTATATATATATATATATATGTATAAATATTGTTGCAGCTACATTGTTAAAAATATGACAGTTTAATGCATTATTATGACAATTTTTTAAAGGCATATAATAGAAATACATTAATTTTGTAAAACATAAATATATATTTTCTGTTTAAAATAAAAGACTCCTTAAATGTATGTACAAAATACATGTATCCTATATAAAAAAGAAAAATTATATGTACTAAATGTATACAGTGAAAAAGAAAATGTTATAGAAAACACCACAAATATGCTCAGTAAAAGAAATATATAATTCTATGCAGAAACAGAATTCTATAATACGTTATAAAAATATACGTATGATATAATCGTTAATGTTAAACATATTTGTATAATTGTTTTAAAATATTGGATGTTTAAGCTTGATGTTAAAATAAAACAAAAAAAAAAAGATTAATTGTGTATTTGTTTTACTAATCCTTTTGAGTTTTTTTGTTATTGGAATGTTGAATTTAAGGTAAATTAATGGATAAGGATCCAAATATAGTGTAATTGAAGTAAAAGTATAGTTTGTCTTGACAAATACATTGGTGAGTCGTCGCAGTTGCTTAGGACGAGGATAAACCTGCAGGCGAGAAATGTGGACAAAAGCGACAATAGAATAAAACAGCTTTGCTACATCACAAAAGAAAATATAATTTTGTCTTGTCTAGCCAGAATATTTATGAATAAAAGTCCAAATTAACATAATCGTATATTTATAAAAATGGCTCTGCTTGTTTCGTATACTCGGATGTTCCTTCTTAAAGCTTATTGAAACCTTCAGCTACAAGGAACAAGTCATAACTGAAGATCATCTATATAGCAACAGTCTGCTGGGAGAGGAACTACTTCGAGATACTAGAAATGAATTAGGAAGTGCATCAAGATTCACCAGCAAGAGGATCAACGTCATGGCACACATGCAGTTATTTGAAGAATTCCTAACGGCATAACATTTATACAAAATGTATTGGAAATAAAACTTGTAACTTGTTTCATATAGTTGATTGCAAATTCTGTATGTACAATAAACAAACAAAATAACAAAACAAAACAACAGCTCAATATTGCTCTGTAGATGATGTTCAGTTATTGAAGAAAGTGGCAGGAGTTGCTCCCCAAAAATTGTTAAAATTATTAGTTTATATTGGCGACGTTTTGAACATATTCAGGTTCATCATCAGGCATCTTATATTAAGTTGTGTTAAAGTCTATTGTCATTTTAGGTCCGTAATAAAATAATAAATTTTAATGTATTAACCCGGATTTTATGTTCACTCTCAAAATGTATTATTTATGGACCTAAAATGAAATTAAAAATGACAATAGACTTTAACACAACTTAATATAAGATTCCTGATGATGAACCTGAACAGCACGGGCTTATATAAGGGGGGGCTGAGGGGGCTGCAACGGCTGAGGGGGCTGCCCTCCCCCCCCCCCAAATTTTTATTTCATCGGTAAAAATTTCATAATACCATTAAAAATAAATTAAATAAGATTGTTTATTTCATAAAACGTATTCTATTTTGGGTGCAATAGCGTTTAAGTTGGGGGTCATTCCATATCAAATCAACACACTTTTTTCCCTCCCCATCTCGGATTGTGATGAAATTTGGTACATCGGTTACATTCATAGGGAATAAGAAAATCACCAAATTTCAGCTTAATATCTCAAACGGTTTCCAAAATATGGCCTTGTAAAGTTTGTCAAAACCTGTCAAAATCGCTCTGCAGTACATCATTTAAAAGATCAGAACTCCTCTCCTATTTATGTTAAAAACATGGAAAGGGTGTCATTTTTTAGCTCTTTATATGCCCTTTCGAATGATTTGTAACACATGATAGATTATGGGAACAACATTTTTTTTAAAATCAGAAATAAAATTTTAATTTTAAATATTTTTAAGAACACATTTTTAAAAATTTTCAAAAATTTATATATAATAGGTTGAATCACCAGTATTTAGTATACCAAGTTTGATAATGGGATGAGAATGGGTTCATAGTCAAAAAAATCTTTTATTATTGGCGGTTTCTTACAATATCTAAGTGTTTTAGTATAAAACGCAATACAAATTCCCTGAATGAATACAATCTAAGGTAAAATATTATAACACTTATTTAGATGTCTGTTAACTAAGTAAGAGAACCTTCAAACCCTATTCTTTGTAAATTCGAATCATTCTTAAATTATAAATTAATGCAGTTTATAAAATTTATTTTAATTATAAGAGATGAATTAAGCACTAATGAATTCCGTATCATTTACATTTTGTGTTTACATACATATAAATGTGAGCTGATGAGTATGAGTTTAAACTTGTTATTGCACCATCATCACTCTTAATCTCACAGGTAGATTTCATGTCTGTACTTGCATCTTCAAGTTGAAACAAGATCACGCCCACTCGCAATTCAGTTTCTAATTTTGTTCAGTTTGCAGTTGAAGTCAGTGGTGCACACAAGTCATTTATATTTTTAGTAGAGTACTTCCTAGTTTTTTTTCATTAAAGTTTTTCAAGTTTTTAATTATATATATTATCCAGTGATAAAAAAACAAACAGAATTAGGAAAAGTAGTTTTTCACGAGGAGAAAAATGGCAGACACATTTTTTAATAGACAATGTTGCAATCTTTTAAAAAAAACTCATAACTTAATTAGGGGAAAAACCTTAAGAACTGTCACTGCCTGGATTCGTAGTTTTTACCCAAACATTTCAAATAAGTCAAAGATTTGTGATGCATGCAGAAAAGAAGTTTCAGCAATTAGAAATGAATATAATCCTTCAAACAAAGTCCAAGAACCTGAAGAGACATTAATAGATTGTGATCCCAGTTTTAAGGCGGAGTCATCACATGTTCTTGAATCACTTAACACTTCTCTAGAAGAGCAAGGTGAGTCACCTATTGTTTATAAAAAAATTCAATTAAAGTCTTATTCGGCAAATAAGTTTAAAAAAATAGATTCCGCTATGAAAAAAAGGCATTTTGTATTAAGAAATTCTGAGTCAGATGATGACAACCAGGAAGATTTAAATTATTCTGTTTTACAAAATCTAAAAATTCAGTTTTCCAATGCAACCAGAAGGAAGAAAAAGTTAATGATTTTAACTTGTATTCCAAATGCTTGGGGCATCAGGAAAATAATGCGCGAGTTTAATGCTACAAACTACATGGTGCGTCAGTCAAAGAGAATACTTCGAGAAAAAGGAATTTTAGAAAGCCCAAACCCTAAACCTGGTAAAAGTTTGCCAAATGAAGTAATTCAAAATGTCCGTGACTTGTATGAAAATGATGAGATTAGTAGAGTTATGCCAGGAATAAAGGACTGCCTCACCGTAGTTGACCAAAGTGGAAACAAGCCTAAAGTCTCAAAAAGACTTATTTTATGCAACCTCAAAGAGGCGTACGCTCTTTATAAAAGTGAATTTCCCTTCACTAAGATAGGTTTTTCAAAATTTGCCGAGCTGCGACCTAAGCATTGCATATTAGCTGGACCAACTGGTACTCATGCAGTATGTGTATGTACAACACATAAGAATATCAAATTAATGATTGAAAATGCCAAACTAGGAACAATAACTAACAATGAATTGCAGACATACAAGCACTGCATGGCAAGAATGTTATGCAATCCACCATCATTAGAGTGCTTAATGAATGAATGTTCGTCATGTCCAAGAGGAGAAGAAGTTAGACAGATCCTAGAGCAATCATTTGAAGAAAACCTAACTGAAAAAGTGACATTCAGGCAATGGATATCTGTTGACCAATGTTCTTTAGAGACTATAGTGAAATCATCAGCCGAATTCATTGACATGTTTTGCAGCAAGTTGGAGATTTTAATTAGACATGACTTTGTTGCAAAGCAACATAGTTTATACCTGAACAAGGTAAAAGACAATTTAAACTCCTGTGAGTTCGTCATAACACTGGATTTTGCAGAAAATTACAGCATGATTGTGCAAAATGAAGCACAAAGTTATCTCTGGGTTAGTGAACAAGCTACAGTACATCCTTTCTTAATTTATTACAGAGAAGAGGGCAAATAATTTCAGAATGTCTTGAACACAACACTGTTGCCGTGTACAGTTTTCAAAAGAAGCTTGTTCATTTTTTGACCATTAAGTTTGGAGAAGTTCCGCAAAAGTTCATTTATTTTTCTGATGGATGTGCAGCACAATACAAGAACAAAAAGAATTTCATAAACCTATGTCACCATAATGAAGATTTTGACATTGAAGCTGAATGGCATTTTTTTGCCACTGCCCATGGTAAGGGCCCAAGTGATGGACTTGGTGGCACCTTCAAAAGATTAGCTGCAAAAGCTAGTTTGCAACGACCATTTCAGAACCAAATATTAACACCACACGAATTGTACGAATGGTCAGTTGTAAATATTTCTGGCATTCATTTTGATTACAGGACCCAAGAAGATTATGTCTTGGCAGATCGATTTTTGAAAAAACGGTTTAGTGAAGCACTGACAATAAAGGGAACTGGACAATACCATAGCTTTATACCTGATGCCTCAAGCAAAAATAAGTTATCTGTGAAAATCTTCTCAGAATCAACAGTTTTTTCTCAAGTATCAATATCACCACCAACAGACAAAATGATCTTTGCAGATTGTAATGACTATATTAGCGTAGCCTACAACTCTAGCTGGTGGCTTGCGTATATAATCGACAAAAACGAAGACGAAGATGAACTAAAAGTTACCTTCCTTCATCCTAAAGGACCTTCTCCGTCATTTAGCTATCCAAGAAGACCCCATGTCTTAAGGCTACCATTTAATGATGCATTGTGTAAAGTGAATCCAACAATTCTAACAGGAGGAATTTACATCTTATCCAAAGGGGAAATTTTAAGAATGAATGAAATGTTAACCGACTACCTCAAACACATGTAGACCTCATGTAGGTTTGACTATACAATGTTCAACCACTTTTTCACTTTGTAATTAAAATAATTAAATTGAATTAAAACATATGCAATGGTAATGTTTAAGTTTAATTTTAAAATTATGTATCAAAGAGTTTTTATGTTTAAAAATACGTAAAATTAGTACAAAGCTGCCTTCGGTTCTAAATTATTTTGTCATGATGATTAGATAGTTAGCCGTCGAGGTGATAAGTACAGATGGAATGGTTGGGATTCGGCTAAATAAACCTCAATATGATTTTGTTTTAAAAAAATCTATATTTCGGACGTTTCGGCTACTCATTGGTAGCCTTCGTCAGCAATGGAAATGCCGAGCGGCAAAGGATTGCTGCAAGGAGCGGCAAAGGAGCGGCAAAGGATTGCTGCTCGGCATTTCCTCTGCCGCTCGGCATTTCCATTGCTGACGAAGGCTACCAATGAGTAGCCGAAACGTCCGAAATATAGATTTTTTTAAAACAAAATCATATTGAGGTTTATTTAGCCGAATCCCAACCATTCCATCTGTACTTAAATTATTTTGAATAAGAGCCCATTGCAATCCCATTTTCAACTTTGGTATATTAATTAGTAATAATGAAAATGCGTTTTTAAAAATATTTAGGCATCTAAATAAGTGTTATAATATTTTACCTTAGATTGTATTCATTCAGGGAATTTGTATTGGGTTTTATACTAAAACACTTAGATATTGTAAGAAACCGCCAATAATAAAAGATTTTTTTGACTATGAACCCATTCTCATCCCATTATCAAACTTGGTATACTAAATACTGGCGATTCAACCTATTATATATAAATTTTTGAAAATTTTTAAAAATGTTTTTTTAAAAATATTTAAAATTAAAATTTGATTTCTGATTTAAAAAAAAAAAATTTGTTCCCATAATCTATCATGTGTTACACATCATTCGAAAGGACATATAAAGAGCTAAAACATGACACCCTTTCCATGTTTTTAACATAAATAGGAGAGGAGTTCTGATCTTTTAAATGATGTACTGCAGAGCGATTTTGACAGGTTTTAACAAACTTTACAAGGCCATATGTTGGAAACCGTTTGAGATATTAAGCTGAAATTTGGTGGTTTTCTTATTCCCTATGAATGTAACCGATGTACCAAATTTCATCACAATCCGAAATGGTGAGGGAAAAAAGTGAGTTGATTTGACATGGAATGACCCTTGGCTAAAACTCTTCCAAGATCTAAATAGTTAGTATTCCGTACACCGGAAATGGTCTCAGCCCCCCCCCCGAAATTTTCCCAGCCCCTCCAAAATTATTTTCTGTATAAGCCCATCGAAACGTCATCAATATGAACTAATAATATAAACAATTTTTGGACAGCAACTCCTGCCAGTTTCTTCAAGAGTCCATCGATCCTTCCCCACCCTCAAGTCAACTTACATATCTTCAATAGAGACAAGGTCTTTTTAGGGAAGGTTCGACTAGGTTCCATTAGGCTACGTTTAGTTTCCTGGCACCTGAAGGGGAAGGTTCGACTAGGTTCCATTAGGCTACGTTTAGTTTCCTGGCACCTAAAGGGGAAGGTTCGACTAGGTTCCATTAGGCTACATTTAGTTTCCTGGCACCTGAAGGGGAAGGTTCGACTAGGTTCCATTAGGCTACGTTTAGTTTCCTGGCACCTGAAGGGGAAGGTTCGACTAAGTTCCATTAGGCTACATTTAGTTTCCTGGCACCTGAAGGGGAAGGTTCGACTAGGTTCCATTAGGCTACGTTTAGTTTCCTGGCACCTGAAGGGGAAGGTTCGACTAGGTTCCATTAGGCTACATTTAGTTTCCTGGCACCTGAAGGGGAAGGTTCGACTAGGTTCCATTAGGCTACATTTAGTTTCCTGGCACCTGAAGGGGAAGGTTCGACTAGGTTCCATTAGGCTACATTTAGTTTCCTGGCACCTGAAGAAAGATCCAAAGATGAGAAACATGTAGAGACATTTTAATAAATTTACTATTATGTTATTTCGGACTTTTATCCAACGAACTTCTTCCTACACAAGAGAAAATTATGAGATTTTGTGTGTAAAAGTAATTGAGTATGATGTACCTTCATCAGCCAACCAACCCAGATTTGTACCATGTATCTCAGATTGATACCATGTATCTCAGATTGGTACCATGTATCTCAGATTGGTACCATGTATCTCAGATTGGTACCATGTATCTCAGATTGGTACCATGTATCTCAGATTGGTACCATGTATCTCAGATTGGTACCATGTATCTCAGATTGTTACCATGTATCTCAGATTGGTACCATGTATCTCAGATTGGTACCATGTATCTCAGTTTGGTACCATGTATCTCAGATTGGTACCATGTATCTCCGTTTTGACATGGCCAATGGCATTTATTAATAGTTTCTTTGGCACCTCAGAAGGCTCCACGAACGAGGGGCGTATATAGGAATTAATTTCGGGGGGCGGCTGGGAGCATTTAAGGGGATATGGAATAGTTAGCAAACAAAAACGCTATTACACTGAAAATAAATCATTTTTTTTTTCTGAACTAAGTGATCTTATTTAATTTATTTTTAAGGTTTTTATGGCACAATTTTACCGAATAAATGAATATGGGGGGGGGGGTAGCACACTCAGCCCCCGCTTATATAAGCCCATGCCACGAACAGCATGAAACTGGTATAGTATGTTAGGCCTTAGGTACGATACAAGCGAAAAGCTTCAGAGCAACTTCGCTCACATTAATGTTAAGCTGGAGTGCAGTAGGAATGTGGGAGGACTGGCTACAATAGGCATGAGCGACAGGGCGACGCACAGTGGCGTCAGAGCGGAAAAAAGTTTCGAAAGCGCTGATTTCGATTATCTAGTTTGTTTTTTTACTTGTGCTTAAGGGCAAAAAACTGTAAGGTCATCATTGCCCGTTATTTAGTTTGTGATTCTCGCACTGTATTAGCTATAGAATCTAGGAAAAGCATACATTTCCCCCCTGTTTCAAGGTTATTTCCATTAATTTAGGAAAACCGCAAAGCCGCTCAGTATCGTAGCCGGGACCGCTCTGCCGCTCAACGCCCTGTCGCTCATCGCTTGTATCGTACTCGAGGCCTAACTCTGCTTTTAATAATTAATAGAATTGACGTGGCTAATTATATTTTTATGGATGTTTTATGGAAATAAGGGTGACTATAAGATTTGGAATACAGTAGAACTTGGATAATTCGAACCCCTAGGGACCGATAAAAAAGTTCGAATTATCCAAAATTCGAATTACAAAAGTTTTAGAAAATAAAGGGGTAAAAAATCGAATTTCATATTTTCACATTTTATAATTAAAAAAAAAATACATTTTATTTAAAGAAAAAGAAATATTACATGAATTGTTGATTATGTAAATAATTTATCAAAAAAGTAAAAATAAAAGTCTATTGTTTTGAAAAAAAGTCATTTTCATGGGCAAGAATTTTTTATTATTTTTTTAGTCCTTGGCAATTTCAGATTTTTTCTTTATTCCTTTTTCTTTAATCGCAGATATTTTCTCTGACAACTTTAAAGTTTCATAACTTCTATGCTTCGTCTAAAATCAACAACTCACTGAACTGCACTGTACACAATAAATTCAAGGCACAAACAGTACAACAGATCTAGGACTGACTTATAACTGAATAAGACGCGCTAATAGCCTTAGTTGCGAAGCCCTTACAATGAAATAAAAAAAAAAAAAAAAAAAAAAAAACTGAATAAGAAATGAATATCGGAGGGACGGTGGAAGAGAATTCTAGGATAAAACGACTGAATGGAACTGTAACAACCCCTGGAGTGGACCCACCACTTTCCAGAACTCCTAGAGTCCAAGAACTAGACTATGGATGGAACTGTAACAACCCCTGGAGTGGACCCACCACTTTCCAGAACTCCTAGAGTCCAAGAACTAGACTATGGATGGAACTGTAACAACCCCTGGAGTGGACCCACCACTTTCCAGAACTCCTAGAGTCCAAGAACTAGACTATGGATGGAACTGTAACAACCCCTGGAGTGGACCCACCACTTTCCAGAACTCCTAGAGTCCAAGAACTAGACTATGGATGGAACTGTAACAACCCCTGGAGTGGACCCACCACTTTCCAGAACTCCTAGAGTCCAAGAACTAGACTATGGATGGAACTGTAACAACGCCTGGAGTGGACCCACCACTTTCCAGAACTCCTAGAGTCCAAGAACTAGACTATGGATGGAACTGTAACAACCCCTGGAGTGGACCCACCACTTTCCAGAACTCCTAGAGTCCAAGAACTAGACTATGGATGGAACTGTAACAACCCCTGGAGTGGACCCACCACTTTCCAGAACTCCTAGAGTCCAAGAACTAGACTATGGATGGAACTGTAACAACCCCTGGAGTGGACCCACCACTTTCCAGAACTCCTAGAGTCCAAGAACTAGACTATGGATGGAACTGTAACAACCCCTGGAGTGGACCACCACTTTCCAGAACTCCTAGAGTCCAAGAACTAGACTATAAGACTGATATTTTCACAAGATTTAAGATCGACCGCCTCTCTGTCCACTTCCCATTGGAGGCACAGGCTCGTAAAAAATTCGAATTATCCAAAGTTTTATTCGAATTAACCACGATTTTTTTTACATTGTTTATGCCCTAAATTCCAGGGACTGAAAGAAATATTCGAAGTAAAGACCATTTCGAATTTAAGGTCGCTTTTCTGAGCTATAGTGCGTTAAATCTTTATTTACTATTTTTACACTAAACTATCATACTTGTAACTGGATTCGGACTCCCAACAGTCTATACTTGGTCCAGTCCCTGACCTGGCCTCGAGAAGGAGGCGTCTTTGAACCGCGAGCCAACGGGTCTAGGTCATGCGCAAGGAGGAATTACAAATGCCGAGATTAGCCGGGACAGGATGAGGCCGGAAGTGAGAGAATCTTCTGGACGTCTTCCCGGGTCACTTCCGGAAGGACGGACTCGAAGGGTGTCAGTCTCCAATGCCTTCTACATATTCAAGCATATGCATATACATTTATATATATATATATATATATATATATATATATATATATATATATATATATATATATATATATACACACATGGTGTCCCTTAAATGTGTGATCAAATTTTGGGACTGGATAGTAGGGCTTAAAAGGAACAAAAAACATTATTTCGTTTAGAGCCTTCAGCTTAAATTCAGGAACATAAATATGCTTTAGGTCCACCCGACAAACCTATGTAATATACTGTATAACATATAGTCTTCTATTTCGTGTGTGGCCACTGCCTATCAGCGAACGCCAGCGGATACGTTTTTGTGACAGATAGTCTTCTTTTTTGTACACTGCCACGGCACTGCGCATGCGCCAACACCAGCGGACACTTTTTGAGACATATACAGTCTTCTTTTTCGTACGTGGCCACTGCGCATACGCAACGCCACTGCGCATGTCCGAACGCCAGCGGACACTTTTTTGTAACGTTTTTTCCCAAGTTTAGTCACCTCTAAAACATATTTATGCTAAAATTCATATAAAGTATGATCCAATTCTCAACGGTAAAGGTGATATTACACTTTTTCTGTTTTTTTTTTTTTGATAGATTTCTTACTTTTTTACAAACAAATTACCGTAGCTCCGCCCCAGTTGGCCACACAGAAAAGCGAATGGTACCAAATGAAAGCTGGGAAGATGTTCTGTAGGAATGCGGCAGATGATATCTATTTGTTGTTATGTGATTGCGAATGGATTTATAATATTTTGATATGAGAGAGTCCGCCTTTGAGGAAATCACTGGCGATATTCTCGTTCAGCACCCTTTCCGTTTCCATGCGCAACCCCATAAAAAAAAAAATAATAATAATAATAATATCAGAAAATTAGGGGTCTCCCGTGGTTTAATGGCTAGCGCCTTGGATTCATAAGCGGGAGATGGTGGGTTCGATTCCCTACCGGAATCGTGGGTTCTCATCTCACGGCTCGCTGGGAAAATTCCTCGCTGCACCCTGGATGTCGGCGCTAATTACCTAGATGTAGATGCGCCGTAAAAAAAAAAAAAAAAAAAAAAAAAAAAAAAAAAAAAAAAAAAAAAAAAAAAAAAAATATCAAGAAATTGAAATTTTGGAAAAGGACATTCTGCACGAAAGACACTACTAATAGTCCAGTCAACGAATGCTAAAAAACAGTTATAGGTGGAAATGCTTGAAACACAATTTTTGACTTCATAAATATGTTTTGACTAATTAGGAGGTGAACATATTAAAAGTGCCCGGCCGTAGACTTGGAGCCAGGAACCTGCCTGATGAAGCTGGAGAAGATTCCAGCGAAATATAGCAGGAAGCAGTAGGAGAGAAATACTGCTGGATACAGAAACCGTTTCATCCAAGTATATGATTTCATATTTTTTATGATGGTGTTTTTCACGCAGCGATGAAAACAACATCATACTATATATATATATATATATATATATATATATATATATATATATATATATATATATATATATATATATATATATATATATGTATACATATACATTTGAACCATAAAATATAAATTTGACTGTTCGATCTCAATCTGCCCCAAAAATAGTCCAATTTTGATGAAAGCAGCCACATAAATACTTTTTCTCGTTTGAAAGGCGAAATTTTGATTTGATCGGTCAAAATATTTCATAAAAACCTTAAAAATAAATTAAATAAGATCAGTTTGTTCATAAAAATATTTTATTCTAGGCGTAATAGCGTTTTAGTTGGCGACCTATTCCAAGTTCTAAATTGTTCGTATTTAGACCAGCCCCCCCTCGAAATTATTTCCTATGTACGCCCATGTATTTAATTTATTTTTAAGGTTTTTATGAAATATTTTTACCGATTAAATCAAAATTTGGAGGGGGGGCTGCAGCTCCCTCAGCCAGGGGTTTAAAAATGTCATTGCACTTAATGAAAGGGCCGCCGTCCGTCAGTAGTTCCTGTGAGTTACAAAATAATTGTAGATTACAAATATTATAGTCTTCTGTAATTGACCGTGTTACAAACTTCTTGTGACCGTGAGAATGCGCACTCATTCTTAGACTAAGCCCTGAGGAAGCTGGCAGAATGAATGAATGAATGAAGGAATGAAAGTAAATTTTATTTCATACCTTTACAGAAATATATAACAAAGTAATAACTGAACAATTTACATTGGCTAGGACAGTGTCCATCAGCCTGAGTGCATGTAAGCATTAATTAATTAAAAATTAAAATAACTAAAATAAAAACTTATATACTCCTTTTTACCGAAAACTTACAAAAAGAAAAAAGATATTCAAACAGAGAAAATGAAAATAACAATAAAAAAACAACAATAAACAAAACAAACTTATAAATAATGATTAAATAGCGAACAGAGCACTACTTTTGTGGAGACAAAATTATAAAACTTTAAATTAATAATTAAACTGACTAATAAGAAATTGCCTGAAGGAGTTTATGACACGGTCAATACCAGAAGACTATAATATTTGTAATGACTCTGACGGTGGAAGCCTACGAGTTATGTTTGTACATGTTCTAATATTTAGCATGTACGCTTAGTCCTATATTATAATTGATCCCTAATTTACCGAATTAATAAAAAAAAAATAATAATAATAATTTCACCGAAGAATGAGACAGCTGTAGCCATTAAGAGCGGACTGACACGGTCCAGTTCTGGCGCGCCAGGACTTGGATTACGTCTCTCATTGTGCAATGCGAGCGGCTTCTTACAGTCAAACCTTCTCTTTAGGTAACCATGATTATACACTCACGTACAAATCCGAGGTAAGAAAATTATTTATACCATGCAAATTAAGTTTTAGGCATTTAATTGACGGAGCGTTATTTAATATGTACATATCGCACTAATATTTCTAATGTGACAACTCAAAATAAAATTCCACTGAAAATGTGTCACTCTTACCTATGTAGGGGGAATAGCATTAAGACAAGAAGAGGGATACAAGCATGGGCGTATATAAGGCCCCTCGAAATTTTGATTTGATCGGTAAAAATGTTATAAAACCCTTAAAAATAAATTAAATAAGATCATTAGTTCATAAAAAATATTCTATTTTGGGTGTAATAGCGTTTTAGTTGGCTAAAACTCTTCCAAGGTCTATGAAGGAGGGAAGGCTGTTACATGAGTAGTTGGCTAAAACTCTTCCAAGGTCTATGAAGGAGGGAAGGCTGTTACATGAGTAGTTGGCTAAAACTCTTCCAAGGTCTATGAAGGAGGGAAGGCTGTTACATGAGTAGTTGGCTAAAACTCTTCCAAGGTCTATGAAGGAGGGAAGGCTGTTACATGAGTAGTTGGCTAAAACTCTTCCAAGGTCTATGAAGGAGGGAAGGCTGTTACATGAGTAGTTGGCTAAAACTCTTCCAAGGTCTATGAAGGAGGGAAGGCTGTTACATGAGTAGTTGGCTAAAACTCTTCCAAGGTCTATGAAGGAGGGAAGGCTGTTACATGAGTAGTTGGCTAAAACTCTTCCAAGGTCTATGAAGGAGGGAAGGCTGTTACATGAGTAGTTGGCTAAAACTCTTCCAAGGTCTATGAAGGAGGGAAGGCTGTTACATGAGTAGTTGGCTAAAACTCTTCCAAGGTCTATGAAGGAGGGAAGGCTGTTACATGAGTAGTTGGCTAAAACTCTTCCAAGGTCTATGAAGGAGGGAAGGCTGTTACGTGAGTAGTTGGCTAAAACTCTTCCAAGGTCTATGAAGGAGGGAAGGCTGTTACATGAGTAGTTTACACGGGATGAGTACTTGTAATTTAGTGTTTGTACCTCTCACTAACTTTGCTTTGTGGCGAGTGCCATGGGCGTATATAAGGGGGGCTGCAGCCCCCCTCCCCGAAATTTTGACTTGATGGTAAAAACCTGTCGTAAAATACTTAAAAATAAATTAAATAAGATCACTTAGTTCATAAAAACTATTTTATTTTACGTGTAATAGCGTTTTAGTAGCCTAAAACTATTCCACGCTCTAAATTGTTAGTATTCCATACTCCGAAAATGGTCTCAGCCCCCTCCGAAATTATTTCCTATACGCCCATGGATACAAGTGCCCTCTGGTGTAGATTCTCTGTAGCTAGGTACATACAGTTTTGATGGTTCATAAAGAGATATTTACCATGTCTTCCATAGTCAGAACTATGATAAAACCGATTTTTGTGTTGTATCGCTTTAGAAATACTGGTGCGGTATGTTATTGACACGGCTTCCGACACCCAATCGGTAGTTTTAGTTGTCATACTTCGCAGGAATACCAAAAACTGGTCTGCTTCTTCAGACCAATTATTTCATCTGTCTATTATTTTTAGCGCTGTTCCTCCCTCCATCCATGGGGAGGAACCCCGCTTATAAGGTTGATTTGTAATACAGAAGTGCTGACTAGAAAATTTTATGTTTCAGATGCCATAGATCTCGAAAATAACGGCGTTTCAAATATATATATATATATATATATATATATATATATATATATATATATATATATAGGGGCGAGGTTAGCTCAGTGGTAGAGCACTCGACTAATGAACTGGAGGACCAGGTTCAAAACCCGAGCGCGCACTAAAGCTTTTTTTCTTCTAGTGCCGTCGTTCGAGGGTTGAATTTGGGGTCCCAGATCGTCCCTAGGCCAACCCAGCCTTTAATTAATTTATCAATGGGTACCTTGGTGCTAATGACTCTAGCAGTCAAGCAGCAAGGGAAAAATCAGGCGGCCGGAGCATAGTATTGACCACACTATCTCCCTAGTGTGTCGTATGGTCTAGAATCAGATACCGTCTATGATTCACCGTACTCAACAACAGTTGAGAAGATATGGACTCGGATGAAGACGAAACCACCAGTGACGACGTAGTGAGTCTAAGGACGCCTTTGACGTAGCGATGAAATACATCGAGCAACATCCAAATGCAACACCAATGGAGGCATTGTGGGCCAAAAAGTGGAGAGACACTTCCGCAAAGTCAAGATTAACAAAATTAAAACAAAAATCCAGAACTGAATTCTTTAAATGAAGTTTGCCTAAATTTTGTTCATCTTTTCAGAAGAGTATATGTTTGAAATGTATATATCAACAGTTTCACAATTACAATAATGTTGTATTACAGTATGCACTGTACATTATAGCTATTTTTGTAACATATAAATGTGGTTTTTTTTTGCTCCTCCCGATATCCGACCTGTTGGCCGTTCCGACCATGGCCCGGTCCCGTCATGGTCGGATATAAGAGGTTCTACTGTACTCAAGATTGAGTAGAATACCCTGCCTAATATAGCCTATATAGAATAATATGCCGAATAAAGCTTATCTAGTAGATACAGAAGGACAAATAACAAGTCTTGACGAATAACAAGTCAAGATATAGAATAATATACCTAATTAAGTCTAAGGAGTAGATACAAATGGACCAAAAACAAGTCTTGAGAAAGCTTGTTTTCTATTCTACTTAAATACATTTTATCAATATTTAGTATATAACCTGCGTTGAAAACTATTGATTGCTAATTGATGAATCGGGTTACAACTAAGTAATCTTTATGAATATTTAGTATATAACCTATGTTTGGAACTGTGTTATTTCAGAATCTAGTATAGTTAAAGAAATTTTGGCGAATGATATCATTAAGTTGCTCTCTGTACCCTAGGCTTTGTATTTGTGTCGGCAGATACCTGGGGTATATTTACAACTCTTGAGGATTAACTCCAAGCAGGTAAATTTCCTGCGGACCTTCTGTTTCTAAGTGCACTGAACCGACTCTCTATTCGCTCATAGTATCTGTAGTAGTTGTGAAGTTTATTTTTTGGATTTAGGACTTAATATACATATGTAGACTAAATCATAGCAAGAAGTCTACCTCCGTCGTCGGTTCTTCACTATGTAGACTCGCTAATATTACCCAATCTTAGATACATCGTAATTAAAATCCACAGCAAAAACACGACATTTCATCAGAATCCCCTGCTTAATAAAATATATATAGAAAAATATGCCAAATAAAGCCTATCTAGTGGATAAAAATAGAGGAAAAACGCCGTTCGTGGTGGTAGAAAATCTTACAAGGCATTTCGCTCAGAAATCTCCGAAATATTCTTACTAATTTTACGTATCCTGTTTTATAACCAAATAAATTTATATTCTATAATCAATAAGAAAAAACTACTGGCAATAAAAAAACTATGGGTAACAGATGAAAATAGGGAATACCAAGAATAATTCTAAAGAACGAAATCAACGCCAGTACTGTAATCTAGATATTCATACGGCATCTTCGAATTCTAACAAACAAAATATTGCTTCCAATTATACGTATCCTGTTTACTGACAAATACATTTGACTGCTATAAGCAAGTACAAAAATAACGAGCAGTGAAAAAAAAACTGCGGGAAACACACAAATAGATCCGTTTAAATAAACGAAACTAACTAACTAAGTTTTAAGCACTTATTTCTCCTAATGTGACGACCCCATCAAACATTTCTTCAAAACATTTTTTGTAGAGAATTTAGTAAGCTTTCGAACTGTTACATTTCACTTGCCACGATTTCCTAACCCTTTTCGAGATATAAAGGAAAATATACGAAGGGTGCCTAATAGATATTCATTCGGAATCAGAGAATCCCAAGATTCCGCAAAAATAAAATATTCTAATTATACCTATCCTGTTTTATTGGCAAATACATTTGACTACTATAAGCAATTGCAAACAATAGGGCATATGCCAAAGAACTCGGAGTAGGAGCCTCGACAGTTTCAAGACATTTGAAGGAAATCGGCAAATCCAAAACTGACATTTCATACGGTACAGCCTGATATATTTCTAACAATGAATTGTTTTTCTTATTTTAATTAATCTGTTTTATTGTCAAATACATTATCCAACTATAAGCAATGAAAAAATAGGAATAAAAACAGACAAAAAGAACCGTTCGAATAAACGAAATCAATTACTTCAAAGTTTAAGCACTTATTTCTCCGATTGAAATCGCTTATTCAAAACTTTCTTCAGAACCTTTTTTGTAGACCATTTCGAACGGTAACCTTTCGCTTCCCAAGATTTTCAACCGTTTTCGAGATATTAATGAAAATATACGAAGTAACCAAAACTTTTCATTATTTCTAGCAACAGAAAATTGGTCTCATTTTAACTATCCTGTTTTACACACAAATACATTTTCCTTACAAATACAACATAAGAAATTACAAAAATAAAAAGCAATAAAAAACTATATTGGTTTCATTCGTTTTCCTTGCCCAAGGAGCCTATAAAACGAGTACTTACAAGCTTATGAACTCAAAAACGTAAGCGTTACGATTTTTTTTGCGCGAATTTCGCCTCAAACGCCATCTTCGAGTGGACGAATTCTGCTGGTTAACGAACTTGACCTTTCAAATTGGACGACGGATTTTTGTACCAAATTTCATCAAAATCTGACCATTAGGGACGCCAGAAATCCGCGATATTTGGTATATATATATATATATATATATATATATAGTCAAATTTGAACCACCGTTATTTTCGGTTTCTAGGGGTTCTGAAACGCTAAATTTTTTAGTCGGCACTAGAAAACGGATTGTTTCATGAGATCAACCTTATGAGCGGGGTTCCTCCCTATGAAGGGAGGGAGGAACCGCGCTAAAACCAGTAACCCCAACTCACTCAAATGAACTTTTTTATTTATTTAATTTTTTTTAACGGCGTATCAACAGTTGGGCTATTAACGCCGGCTATCAAAAGGTTGCCACCCTCTTCTAATTTCAATAACAAATGGTTGGTCAACCAATTCAGGTACTGACCACGCCCGTCGTTGCTTAACTTCGGTGATCAACGGGAACCTGTGCATTTAACGTGGCTATGACCTTTCATCCAAAAGAACTTAAAACCAAATTCGAACGAAATATCCCTCTCATAGAATGTCTCATAAAAAACAGAAACACATTATACAGTAAGTGAGTGATGTATTTAGAGCTTAAGTTTGAGGTTAATGACAAAATTGATAAAGTCCGTCTTCTCAACGGTAAGTATATTTTCATAAAAATAAAAAAAAAATTAGTCCTGTAATTGGCCAAGAGGGCCCTGAGGGGCAGATACTATAGAGGTATCTGATTCATGACCATATGGCACACTAGGGAGATAGTGTGGTCAGCACTATGCTCCGGCGGCCTGATTTTCCCCTTGACTGCTTCGACTGCTGGAGTCATTAGCACCCAAGGTACCCATTATTATTTTTTTTTTTTATTTATTTATTTTTTTTTTTTACGGCGCATCTATTTCTAGGAATTTAACATATTTTCATAATGGATTTGTTAATTTCATATCTGTATCCATGTTAACCATTTAAGTCACGTTTTGGTAGACGGATTATGCTGGTTAACGAACGCGACCTTTCAATTCAGAAAAACTGTCTTTATTCCAGCTTCCATTATATTTGGACCACTTTTGGGGCAGTTAGGATACGAACGGACAAATATATAAATATATATTGAATATATATATATATATATATATATATATATATATATATATATATATATATATATATTTCTATTGGGCACCTCCGGATTGAGTCATTGGGTCGAAATCATATGGAGATGGTTTCCGTTTTATGGAACGAGGGAGGAATCCCGTTAAAAATGTTTTATTATTATTTTTACGATTTTCATACACTTTATTAACTATCTCGTAAAGTGTTAATGGCCGTAAGAAGAAAGTGGCGGGTTGAAAGATTAATAAATCTTCTATAAAAGTCACGTGTCAACCTTGATAAGATGATATCATCCTTCATGGAATGTATTCAGCACTTATTTCCGCGGTTTTACCGTGTTCCGAGGGAAAACAATATATATATATATACTTTTAGAGAGTGGCAGGAGTTCACTAATATATATTGTGGAAGCTTCACTTAACATTTATTGTTCTTTTCATGTCAATCGGCTCATAAATACAAAAGTTACGCGAATTTAAAGAATTCAGTCGAAAATTTCATGAACTATCGTTAACACGATACACACCGGAGTTTCTTGTTTTTTTCGTCACGAAACTTTGTATCTAGTATTCCCCTCGCAAATGATTGAACGAGTTCGTTAACCAGCAAAATTGGTTCATCTGGAGAGGGGGTTTACTCCCCAAAGTTGTACTCCAAAGTAGTTATTCGTCCTTACCGGACTCAATTGGTGTTGTATTGCAACGAAACTCGGTATTCCTTGTGGACATATTAATAGAAAAGTATGTTGTAAAAATAAACTAAATCGGTTCATTAGGAAGGGGGGGGGGTTTACTCTGGACCCCACTACCGGCCATAATCTATCTGTACATATAATGAAATTCTAACGGATCGCTGTCTGCCCGTGGAAGATATATGGGAAAAATACTATTGGGGGCTTTTATCAACGCAATAGTACCCAAAACAATGATTTTTAGAAGTTTAGTCTGTTTGTCTGTGCGCGCTAATCTCAGAAACGGCTTATCCGATTCAGTTGCGGTTTTCACTAATAATGTGGAAAGCTACACTTAACATTTAGTGTTTGTTTCACGTCAATCGGTTCATAAATAAAACAATTATGCCAATGTAACGAATCACGTCGGACATTTAATGAACTATCGTTACCACCATACCTATACGACGGTCTATATAAACGTAAATAAACCAAAATATATATAAAGCTAGTTATAATATATACCCTAAGCCAGTATCCACGCGGACGTAATCACAGGCACTGCTAGTGATACAATATATTAGGTACTTTATATTAAATTGTGTTAAGGTCTATTGTGATTTTAAAATTCATTTTAGATTCATAAATATTAAATTTTGAGATTGAACATTAAATCCAGGTAAAATCCATTCCTCCATACTTTTTACTAATTGTATTTAATTTATGAAGATGCCTCTGGGGGTCTCCCGTGGTCTAATGGCTAGCGCCTTGGATTCATAAGCGGGAGATGGTGGGTTCGATTCCCTACCTCCGGCAGGAATTTTATCATCCCACGGCTCGCTGGTAAAATTCCTCGCTGCCCCCTGGATGTCGGCGCTAATGACCTAGATGTAGATGCGCCGTAAAAAAAAAAAAAAAAAAAAAAAATGAAGATGCCTGATGATGAATCTCAATAGACGTCGCCAATATAAACTAATAATTTTAACAATTTTTGGGGAGCAACTCCAAGAGAATCCATTGATCCTTCCACACCCTCAATTCAACTTACATATATATATATATATATATATATATATATATATATATATATATATATAGCTGTACCCCGGTGTGCCATGCTATACCTACTTTCTGCATATGACACTCCCCGTTTCATGAACTACCTGTGTACCGAGTTACGTCAAAATTGGTCAAACGGTGTGGATTTGTACCGATATATCGTCAAGTAATTCGTAAAACAGCCGACAGAGGCCAGCACCACAGCCTGCGAGTGGATAGCTCTTATAAAAGAAAGGCCAGCACTCCTTATTTAGACTGTGACTGTTGAGATAAAATTGAAATAAACTCCATTACATGATTATATAATGATGTAAAGTCATCAATGAGTTAGAGTTACTCTAATTATCAAGAACATCAACAAATAAATTGTTACATATTATTAATCAATTTATAGGTATTTACGGAAGACAGTGAATGTCCGAATCCTTCTTCGCTCTGTTAGTGGATCCATAAGTTATGTCATAAAAGTGAGTTAAGGTTACGTTTGAGATTAAATAGACACATTAGATTCAAGAGACATTTTACTGAAAGCACTACAATACATTCCAAACGGCCGTCAAAATCTGAAAGGAACAGTGTAGCCAATTTTTCTTGAACAAAACCTTTGACCTTTTGACCAAATTTTGAAATTTGACCTATCTAGCTTACGAGACTCCCCGTATTAAGACCTGTGTGCCAACAGACAGGTGATTTATATATATATATATATATATATATATATATATATATATATATATATATATATATATATATATATTCTGGGGATGGAGATTCCATATCCCCTTGGAGCTGACATAGCCGCAGATCATCACACACCCAACCCTGTGTTCTCCTGTACCTTTTGTATTTCTCGGAATATGCTCTTCATCAGGTCTCTGCCACACCCTAACAGTGGTGTTTAAGTTGAGATTTCATTCTTCTGCGAATATAACATTAGTCCAGTAAGAATCAACCTTAATCTTATTATCTAAACTTATAAATAAGTGTGTGTATGTGTGTGTGGTTGCGTTAGGAGCGGCTTCAAAATTGAAAATAAAGTCTTTATATTAAATATCCTATAGACCGAGAGCCAGCAACGCACTTTTCATGAAGTGTTTTATGCACCCTGAAATTTTGCTATGATGTACCTCTTGGGTAGATGAGAAGGTATATATGTGTTTCCTGGACATACCTTGGTGCACCAGGTACTGCGCATAGGGGAAAGGTGCAAAACAATATTGCCTAAAAGTAGAGTTTTATTCAGAAGCCAACTATTATTAATGAAATAAATGGCAAATTAAGGCAATTTTCAAATTTATAATAAATAAGGCAGGCACTTTTAAGGGGGTTAAAACGATAATAATAAAAAAAAACTAAGTACCTAGTTTTTATTTTTAATAATTAATGAAATGCTTTATTCACGCTGCAATTTAAACAGCGTCTTCAATAAACATATTTGAAAATAATTACAAAAGGGCAGACACTTTTGTGGGGTATAATTATCAGAAAACATGAAAATAAATGTTGCTTATGATAGACTGGAATAAACTGCGCGTAACCGTAAGAGTGAATGACACGACTGCGCAGTGTTGGTTGTTTTCTGTGCTCTCATTGGTTCTTGCTCACATGATCTTGTACAGCTGTTCCGGTTTTAATGGTAGAGAAAATAAAACTCTCATTTTATATTAGAATAAAAACAATTAATTTTTTTTTTTTTACGTGTTATACCCCTTAAAACTGTCTGCCATATTTATTATTCATTGTAAAATTGTCTTAATTTTATATTAAAGATAGTTGCCTTCTAAATAAAACTCTATTTTCGGGTAATATTGTTTTGCACCTTTCCCCTATGCGCAGTACCTGGTGCACCAAGGTATGTCCAGGAAACACATATATACCTTATATATCCAAGATGTACATATATACCTTCTTATCTACCTAAGAGGTATATTATAGCAAAATTTCAGGATGCATAAAACACTTCATGAAAAGTGCGTTGCCGGCACTACTACAACGTGCGTGCTGGCTCTCGGACTACTACAATTTGAACTTAATAATGATTTTTTTCTTACAATAAAAAAATTAAATAAAAAAACATTATTATTTATTACAACCACAATTTGTGATTGTTTATTTTCTTATATTCTATAGATTAAATTATGAAATCAATTATTTGGTTTGATTTAATTATTTATTTTATTTTATATTAATATTATTTGTTTTTTAATTTTTATTTTGTGTATTTTTATTTCTTCAGAAATTGAATATACTGAATTTATTTTCTTTAACCCAATACAGTTTTTATTGATTATTTTTATGTGAGCAAATCACCTTGCCGTTATGAAGCTCCCTGAATAAATAAATAAACTTATAACAAATATTTTTTTCTAGCTATTCCACCATTCGAACTGGTTCTCCGAAAGATCCGAATTGTGTTTTTTCTGGAAGCCCATCTTTACTGTTTCTTGGCTTATCTTCGTTCCAGTTTCTTGTTGAAGTTCCGTTGCTATGGTAGGAGAATTTAAAGGGGGATTGTGGCGTACTTTTCTGACAGTTCATTCTTCATCCATCTCGAACAGCAGTTTAAGATGATAGATTACAAAAATGAACAGAAAACATGGCGTATGTTTTCTGTTCATTTTTGTAATCTATCATCAGTTTTAAATGTTTTTATGATGTTGGACACCGTTGAAATAGGCTTACTGGCCTCTTGGCTGATTTGTTTGAATTGTTTCAATCTACAGCCCTTTTCGCGCATAGACCCACACGCAGACGAGTCTCAATCGACGTTAGCTCGCGATTATTGACGTGAAACTTGCAGATGGGGGGACTTTAGGGTGGGTTTACACTAGGATAGTTATTGCAGGATATTACCAGGATATCAGAGAGAAATTCTGACTAATGGAGACTATGAACAATTTATGTCTGACATAAATTCTACATGGTTTCCATTAGTCGCAATTTCTCTCTGATATAAATATCCCCAAAAAAACATAAATGTGAAAAAGAGGCCAAGTTCCTCCCCCCACAAAGAAACACTCCCTTCCTCAAAAATATCCCCTACTAAAACCCCCCCAAAACGCCTTACCATTCTACACTCCAAAAAAGTAGTATGAGTTGGTGAATTAATTCAACCAAAAATATTTGCCAATACAAGAGATGATACAAGAAAGAAATTTCCAAGTTCATTACTTGGAAGACCTCATAGTTACTTACTAAGAACATTAAAGACACTTCAACTGACCTTTAAAAACAACAATAAAAATACTTATATCCAGTTACTAAAATATCACTTTACTGAACCAGGTATATTCTTAAACTTGGCAATGTTTAGTTTTTCTCAAAAGATAATTTCGGCACAAAAAAAACTTTGCCAAGTTTAAGAATATACCTGGTTGAGGAAAGTGAGATTTTAGTAACTGGAATAAGTATTTTTATTGTTGTTTTTAAAGGTCAGTTGAAGTGTATGAAGACCCCCAACGTCTTCATATCTATCATTATGCAAAATTTCAAGTCTCTAGCATCATGGGAAATGCCTAATAATTTTGATGAGTCAGTGAGTGAGTGAGTGAGTCCTATAAATCCCGATTTTCGATCGCTTATATCTCAGAAACTATTCCATGTAGAATTATGAAAATTTCCAGTTTTACTCACATCTAGTAGTATAATACCTGTGTAAAATTTCATAACTTTATCTTTACTTGGTTGAAAGTTATGAGAGGGTAAAAATCGGCTCTAAGACCTCCTCTAATATACACACAGTATGCTTAGGCCGGAACTTGGCCTGGCCATCTACCCACCGCCTAGATCCTGCAATAACCATCCTAGTGTAAACCCACCCATAGGGATAGAACTGACTATTTCCTACATATTAATAACGAAGTTGATACGAGAAAGTACAGACAAGGATTTATGATTGGGAAAAATTAGAAATTCCGATTACTTCGGTGACCTGTGGATTTCATGTTTGTATATATATATATATATGTATGTATATATTTATTTATATATATATATATATATATATATATATATATATATATATATATATATATATATTTGTCTGTTCGCTCTGTAGCTCCTAGACGAATGGTCAGATTTTGATGAAATTTGGTACAAAAATCTTTCGTCTAATTTGAAAGGTCAAGTTCGTTAACCAGCAAAATCCGCCCACTGGAAGATGGCGTTTGGGGCGAAATTCGTGCAAAAAAAATCGTAACGCTTACGTTTTTGAGTTCATAAGCTTGTAAGTACTCGTTTTATGTGCTTCCTGGGCTAGGAAAACGAATGAAACCATTTTCAAGGCGATAGCTTTAACCGTTTTCGAGAAAATTGGAAAAATAGTTCTTGAATACCGTTTTTTGGTTTCCTTACTTATAATCATGTGATTCAGTTGAAACATTTTCTGCATGTTCTACTTTTATTAAAACTAATATGTTGAAATTTTGGTTACGTTTGGAGTTAAGGAAGGGTTAGAATAAAATATTTTATTAACAGACATAAAAAGTTTTGGTAACTTTGTATACTTTCCTTAATATCTCGAAAAAGATTGAGAATCTTGTTAAACGGAAGAATACCATTAGAAAGCTTAGTAAATGCTCTACAAAAAAGCCCGACTCGCAGGAACTGCATCATCTTAGCGCGGTTCCTCTTCATAGTTTTTTTTTTTTTCTTTTTTTTTTTACGGCGCATCTACATCTAGGTCATTAGCGCCGACATCCAGGGTGCAGCGAGGAATTTTACCAGCGAGCCGTGAGATGATAAAATTCCTGCCGGAGGTTGGGAATCGAACCCACCATCTCCCGCTTATGAATCCAAGGTACTAGCCATTAGACCACGGGAGACTCCGGTTCCTGTTCATATCCCTATTGTCATATGAAAAGCTTAGAGTAGAAACAGATCATATTTTCCTCGGCCTTTGTTCAAAGGGTTTTATGGCATTACCTGCTCGGGTCCGCCAGACTCTAGAATCCTCTTCTACCGATACTTCATTTCATACGTTTCAATGAATTGGAAAATATCAAAATGTTTCACATATTCCTGTGTTCTTTTACTATAGTAATAATTCTACAAATAAAATCAATTAAAAAATAAAATAAAAAAAACCAACAGCATGAAGGCAATTGAAAATATTCAAAAGACGTCATCGAATCTCTTTCTCTTGGCAAGCTATATTTCTAACAATGAATTGTTTTTCTTATTTTGCCTAATCTGTTTTATTGTCAAATAAATTATCCAACTATAAGCAATTAAAAAATAACAAGGAATAAAAACAGACAAAAAGAACAGTTCGAATAAGCGAAATCAATTACTTTAAAGTTTTAAGCACTTATTTCTCCGATTGACATCGCCTAATCAAAACTTTTATTAGAACCTTTTTTGTAGAGCATGTAGTAAGCTTTCTAATGGTGTTCTTCCGTTTCCCAAAATTCTCAACCTATCTCGAGATATTAAGGAAAGTATACAAAGTTACCAAAACATTTTATGTCTATTGATAAAATATTTTATTCTAACCCTTCCTTAACTCCAAACGTAACCAAAATTTCAACATATTAGTTTTAATGATAGTAAAACATGCAGAAAATGTTTCAACTGAATCCCATGATTCTAAGTACCCAAACCAAAAACGGTATTCAAAAACTATTTTTCCAATTTTCTCAAAAACGGTTAAAGCTATCGCCTTGAAAATGGTTTCATTCGTTTTCCTAGCCCAAGAAGCATATAAAACGAGTACTTACAAGCTAATGAACTCAAAAACGTAAGCGTTACGATTTTTTTTGCGCGAATTTTGCCCGAAACGCCATCTTCCCGTGGGCGGATTTTGCTGGTTACCGAACTTGACCTTTCAAATTAGACGAACGATTTTTGTACCAAATTGCATCAAAATCGGACCATCAGGGAAGCCAGAAATCCGCGAACAGACAAATATATATATATATAAATATATACATATATATATATATATATATATATATATATATATATATATATATATATATATATACAAATTTGAACCACCGTTATTTTCGGTCTCTAGGGGTTCTGAAACGCGAAATTTTCTAGTCGGCACTTCCGGATTGTTTCATTGTATCAACCTTATAAGCGGGGTTCCTCCCTATGGGGAGGGAGGAACCGCGCTAAAAGGTTTTAATGAAAGTTTTGATTAGACGATGTCAATCAGAGAAATACGTGCTTAAACTTTGAAGTAATTGAGCTCGTTTATTTGAACGGTTCTTTTTGTTTGTTTTTATTCCTTGTTATTTTTTCATTGCTTATAGTTGGATAATGTATTTGACAGATTAATTAAAATAAGAAAAACAATTCATTGCTGGAAATATATCAGGCTGTACCGTATGAAATGTCAGTTTTGGATTTGCCGATTTTCTTCAAATGACTTGAAACTGTCGAGGCTCCAACTCCGAGTTCTTTGGCATGTTCCCTAGTGTTTGTAATTGCTTATAGTAGTCAAATGTATTTGTCAATAAAACAGGATACGTATAATTAGAAACAATATTCAACTTCACACAGGTTAGATACTATGAGGGAATAGAGAGTCCTTTCTCTGCCTGTAGGAACAAAAGGTCCATAGAAACATGTACCTGCTAGGAGTTAATCCTCAAGAGTTGTAAATATACCCCAGGTATCTGTCGACACAAATACAAAGCCTAGTTTGGTTTTGGTACTTACAATCATGGAATTCAGTTGAAACAATTTTGCATGTTTGAATTTCATCAAAACTAACACGTTAAACTTTTGGTTACGTTTGGAGTTAAGGAAGGGTTAGAATAAAATATTTTATGAATAAACATGAAAAGTTTTGGAAACTTCGTTTACTTTCATTAATATCTCGAACGCTGTTGGGAAATTTTGATAAGTGGATAGAAACTATTTGAAAGCTTTCTAAATTCTCTACAAAAAAGATTCTGAAACAATTTTTGATTAGGTGATGTCGATCGAAGAAATAAGTGCTAAAAAGTTCAAATACGTCTGTTTAGTTCTTATGAACGGTTTTTTGTCGTTCTTTTCGTAATTTTTGTCTCTTTCCCTTAGTTTTTTATTGATTTTTATTTTAGTAATTTCTTATGTTAGGAAAATGTATTTGTGTGTAAAACAGGATAGGTAAAATGAGACCAATTTTCTGTTGCTAGAAATAATGAAAAGTTTTGGGAACTTCGTATACTTTCATTAATATCTCGTAAAAAGTTGAAAATCTTGGGAAGCGAAAGGTTACCATTCGAAAGCTTACTAAATGGTCTAAAAAAAAGGTTTTGAAGAAAGTTTTGAATAAGCGATGTCAATCGGAGAAATAAGTGCTTAAACTTTGAAGTAATTGATTCCGTTTATTCGAACGGTTAGGTTTAATTGCTTAAAGTTGGATAATGTATTTGACAATAAAACAGATTAAGTAAAATAAGAAAAACAATTCATTGTTAGAAATATAGCTTGCCAAGAGAAAGAGATTCGATGACGTCTTTTGAATATTTTCAATTGACATTATTCTGTTGGTTTTTTATTTTATTTTTTATTTAATTGTAGAATTATTACTATAGTAGACGAACACAAGAAAAGGTGAAAAATTTTGATATTTTTCAATGCATTGAAACGTACTAAATAGGTATTTTTAGAAGAGGATTCTGGGGTCTGCGGACCCGACCAGGTAAAGTCATAAAGCCCTTTGAACAAAGGCCGAACCACATATTATCTGTTTCTATTCTAAGCTTTTCAAATGACAAAAGGGATATGAACGGAACCGCGCTAAGATGATGCAGTTCCTGCGAGTCGGACTTTTTTAATTTTGTTGCAAATTAGATATTTTGCTCAAATCTCAAGTTTTCGTTTTTCTAATTACTTTTGGGAGACACTATGTATATATATATCTGTGGCTTGGTTCTAAAAGGGCCATTGTCAATTTTTTCATATTTTGTGTTTTTTATGTACTTCCCTTAAAATACTTGCAAAAAAAAAACAAAAACAAATATACATGTATATATGCACGTATATTTATACATCTGTATGTGTACTATAAAAATATATATAGTATTGATATATATTTGGGTTTTTGCAAATATTGCAAGGGAAGTAGATATACAAAACAAAATCTGGAAATATTGACATAGGCCCTTTTAGCACCAAGCCACAGGTATATATATATATATATATATATATATATATATATATATATATATATATATATATATAAATATATATATATTAGAATCTACACTATTCTGATCTGAAGATGTTTGCAAATATTCAACAATAGGTTCCAATACTTGCTGCAAAGGAAAAATAAATGATTTCGGCCCTGAGTAAATGTTGTGCGGAATAACGGAACACTAAGGAACTAGGTTGGTGGTTATCTTGGTGGTTAGCAAAGTAACCATTGTCTTGTCCTCAGCCTAAACCTACTAGTGAGTAACCTTATTCTTGGGTAACAATGTAACCTGCACTACATTGGTGGCGGTATGAAGAAATGTAGGGCAGGCGCATTTTTTGTGGCGGTATCGTTCATTTTTGAGAATATTAAAAAAAAAAAAAAAACGATTTTTTTTGTAATAAAAAATTCCTGATTTTTTTTTTAACTTGCTACACATTTGAAGGGATGAAAACACAAGAAATTTTGAATTAAATTTTCAAGAGAAACCTGCTGATGATATTGATGTTTCAGAAATCATAGACTACGAATATAAAACACACACACACACACACATATATATATATATATATATATATATATATATATATATATATATATATATATATATATATATATATATATATAATTTATTCTTGCAGAGTACGAGGGTCGTTAAAGCTGTCATCCTTTCTTCACATTACTTTATTCATTAGACCCGACATGTTTCGTGCAAATTTTCGCACCTTTTCAGGACCACTTCTTGCTAGGAATTCCTCTCGTCACCATGTACTCGCTCCAGAGTTTGGCGTAAAACTATAAAGTTGAGAGAATCTCTCTCTCTCTCTCTCTCTCTCTCTCTCTATATATATATATATATATATATATATATATATATATATATATATATATATAGTACGGTATTCGCCCTCTCCTTTGAAATGTGTTACCTTAAGTTTTTAATATTACCTCTTGAAAAGTTTCTGGGTTTTGAGCATCTTTACTCTACGTGTTTCATCGGATTACTGTTTTTCGGTTGAAATACGCTCGAAAAAAACGTCATGACTTTGAGATGATTCCTATGAGTGAACAATATCTTTTGTATTCATCAATCATTGCCCACAAGTCAGCTCCATTCTGTTCGGGCATTTGCTCGATTGGGAAAAAAAGTTTCTTTGTCCGTTATCATGTTTTTTTGTGGATGGGTATCCATAGGAATAATACCCTGATTTGTTGTCTCAATATGTATGAATAAAAAAACAAAATCAGTCCCGTAACAGGGCACGAGGGCCCAGAGTGGCAGATACTATAGTGGTATCTGATTCATGACCATACGGCAACCTAGGGAGATAGTGCCCCAGTGTAACAGTGGGGGTTAGTACTATGCTCCGGCCGCCTGATTTTCCCCTTTGCTGCTAACTAAGGTACCCATCATTAAATTAATTAAAGACTGGCTTGGCTTAGGGAAGGTCAGGGAGGCCGAATCCAAACCACGAACGAAGACACTAGAAGATAAAAATCTTTAGTACTATGCTTGGGATTTGAAGTCAGGTCCTCCAACTTATTAGTCCAGTGCTCTACTACTCAGCTAGCCACGCCCCCATATGTATGAATAACGTCCAGAATTTTTACAATTATTGCGTGTTAATCAATTGCCTACATACGTTTTCGATATGTACCTGCTAAATATTATCAACCTGTCTCGGAACAAATCTTTTACTTATAGTCCAAGAGCCTGAAATTTTGCTATAATATACCTCTTAGGTAGATAAGAAGGTAAATATGTGTTTCCTGGACATACCTTGGTGCACCAGGTACTGCGCATAGGGGAAAGGTACAAAACAATATTACCCAAAAATAGAGTTTTATTTGGAAGGCAACTATCTTTAATGTAAAATTAAGACAATTTTACAATGAATAATAAATATGGCAGACAGTTTTAAGGGGTATAACAGGTAAAAAAAAAAAAAAAAAAAAAAATTAATTGTTTTTATTCTAATATAAAATGAGAGTTTTATTTTCACTACCATTAAAACCGGAACAGCTGTACAAGATCGTGTGAGCAAGAACCAATGAGAGCACAGGGAACAACCAACACTGCGCAGTCGTGTCATGCACTCTTACGGTTAAGCGCAGTGTATTCCAGTCTATCATAAGCAACATTTATTTTCATGTTTTCTGATAATTAAACCCCACAAAAGTGTCTGCCCTGTTGCAATTATTTTCAAAAAAATAAAAACTAGGTACTTAATTTTTTTATTTTATTATTATCATTTTAACCCCCTTAAAAGTGCCTGCCTTATTTATTATAATTTTGAAAATTGCCTTAATTTGCCATTTATTTCATTAATAATAGTTGGCTTCTGAATAAAACTTTAGGCAATATTGTTCTGCACCTTTCCCCTATGCGCAGTACCTGGTGCACCAAGGTATGTCCAGGAAACACATACATACCTTCTTGTCCACCTAAGAGGTATATTATAGCAAAATTTCAGGGTGCAAAAAACACTTCATGAAAAGTGCGTTGCTGGCTCTCGGTCTATTACGCCTTTGTTACCTTATGTAAACGTACCGACATGTTTCACCTCAAAATATTAGCAACGTTATTGCTATTCTACAGATATTGTGTTTCCTTTTCAACATGTTCCTCCTAAAGATTTTCTACGTTCATGAATAGAGCCCGGAAGTTAGGGAAAATGCCTTTTTTATCTGACTGGATATATTGACGAATCAGATAGAGATAAATATATTTTCGTGCATTTAGGGAGTATAGTGACAATTTTTTGTTGCCTTTTTTTTTTTTTTTTTGCCTATTTTGATCTTTATGCATTCTATTTCTGCGATTTACACATTTTAAGAAGCACATAATGAATTTCATTAGATCGAAGACAAAAAAGGCTGCACAAATATCTATCTAGAGTCTTGTTCCCTGTAAATCGTTTATTTGATTGAAATGGTTTCGAATTAACACAGTTGTTCACAAATTCATCAAAAGGCCGTCACGCAGGAGCTGCATAACTAAGCACTTTCCTTAGAATTTGGGTTGTGTAGACTGGTTTCCAGGACGATTTGGTATAGCCATCGGGGATGAAGCATACAGGCTGCTAGGATTGCTAACACCTGACAGAGCCACTAAGCTGACCCCTTAGGGATTGTTAAACCCTAGTGTGTATAGAGGTATAACCATCGGGGATGAAGCATACAGGCTGCTAGGATTGCTAACACCTGACAGAGCCACTAAGCTGACCCCTTTAGAGATTGTTAAACCCTAGTGTGTATAGAGGTATAGCCATCGGGGATGAAGCATACAGGCTGCTAGGATTGCTATCACCTGACAGAGCCACTAAGCTGACCCCTTAGGGATTGTTAAACCCTGGTGTGTATAGAGGTATAGCCATCGGGGATGAAGCATACAGGCTGCTAGGATTGCTAACACCTGACAGAGCCAGTAAGCTGACTCCTTAGGGATTGTTAAACCCTAGTGTGTATAGAGGTATAGCCATCGGGGATGAAGCATACAGGCTGCTAGGATTGCTAACACCTGACAGAGCCACTAAGCTGACCCCTTAGGGATTGTTAAACCCTAGTGTGTATAGATGTATAGCCATCGGGGATGAAGCATACAGGCTGCTAGGATTGCTAACACCTGACAGAGCCACTAAGCTGACTCCTTAGGGCATGTTAAACCCTAGTGTGTATAGAGGTATAGCCATCGGGGTTCAAGCATACAGGCTGCTAACACCTGACAGAGCCACTAAGCGGACCCCTTAGGGATTGTTAAACCCTAGTGTGTATAGAGGTATAGCCATCGGGGATGAAGCATACAGGCTGCTAGGATTGCTAACACCTGACAGAGCCATTAAGCTGACTCCTTAGGGATTGTTAAACCCTAGTGTGTATAGAGGTATAGCCATCGGGGATGAAGCATACAGGCTGCTAGGATTGCTAACACCTGACAGAGCCACTAAGCTGACCCCTCAGGGATTGTTAAACCCTAGTGTGTATAGAGGTATAGCCATCGGGGATGAAGCATACAGGCTGCTAGGATTGCTAACACCTGACAGAGCCACTAAGCTGACTCCTTAGGGATTGTTAAACCCTAGTGTGTATAGAGGTATAGCCATCGGGGATGAAGCATACAGGCTGCTAGGATTGCTAACACCTGACAGAGCCACTAAGCTGACTCCTCAGGGATTGTTAAACCCTAGTGTGTATAGAGATATAGCCATCGGGGATCAAGCATACAGGCTGCCAGGATTGCTATCACCTGACAGAGCCACTAAGCTGACTCCTTAGGGAATGTTAAACCCTAGTGTGTATAGAGGTATAGCCATCGGGGATGAAGCATACAGGCTGCTAGGATTGCTAACACCTGACAGAGCCATTAAGCTGACTCCTTAGGGATTGTTAAACCCTAGTGTGTATAGAGGTATAGCCATCGGGGATGAAGCATACAGGCTGCTAGGATTGCTAACACCTGACAGAGCCACTAAGCTGACCCCTCAGGGATTGTTAAACCCTAGTGTGTATAGAGGTATAGCCATCGGGGATGAAGCATACAGGCTGCTAGGATTGCTAACACCTGACAGAGCCATTAAGCTGACTCCTTAGGGATTGTTAAACCCTAGTGTGTATAGAGGTATAGCCATCGGGGATGAAGCATACAGGCTGCTAGGATTGCTAACACCTGACAGAGCCACTAAGCTGACTCCTCAGGGATTGTTAAACCCTAGTGTGTATAGAGATATAGCCATCGGGGATCAAGCATACAGGCTGCCAGGATTGCTATCACCTGACAGAGCCACTAAGCTGACTCCTTAGGGAATGTTAAACCCTAGTGTGTATAGAGGTATAGCCATCGGGGATGAAGCATACAGGCTGCTAGGATTGCTAACACCTGACAGAGCCACTAAGCGGACCCCTTAGGGATTGTTAAACCCTAGTGTGTATAGAGGTATAGCCATCGGGGATGAAGCATACAGGCTGCTAGGATTGCTAACACCTGACAGAGCCACTAAGCGGACCCCTTAGGGATTGTTAAACCCTAGTGTGTATAGAGGTATAGCCATCGGGGATGAAGCATACAGGCTGCTAGGATTGTTAAAACGTGACAGAGCCACTAAGCTGTCCCTTCAGGGATTGCTAAACCCTAGTGTGTATAGAGTGTCTGACAGACAGCAGACATACAGACATGCAGACAAATATTCTAAAAATCCTTGTTTCGGGTACTATTGGGTTGATAAAGGCCCCCAATAGTATTTTTCCAATAAATCTTCCACGGACAGACAGCCGTTAGAATTTTATTATTTGTATAGATGTTGAACACCAAAAATATTCATGATTTTTAATTTATAGAGGTTATTTTAATTAATCAGGAATGCAGAGCACACTATCGCCTTCCTGAGGGATTTTCGTAGTAATGCAGCCCCTGCGTGACGGACTTGATTGAATTTAATAAATTTAAAAAATCAATAAGCGTCAAGCGAGACTCGAACCCGTATCTCCCAGAATCCAATGCTTTAGCCCTGTACCATGGGGATTTCCCTATACTCTGACTTTCCGAATGTTGTCTTACGCTTATAATATGTTCCTCCTAAAGATTACCCACGCTGCTCAATACTCACCTGCTACTAAAGCATATGTTATCTTAAGTTTACAATATATTCCTCTTTAAAAGATTATCGATATTAACCCAAGGATGTCCAAGGGGGGGGGCTTTTAGAGCCCCCTTTTCTTTATTTGATTTATATCTCTGTCAATAAAATTTAGAGGTTTCCTCAGAATTGGGTAGTGTCGAGTGCATTCCTGAATAATTTGCTTAAAATAAGCTATATAGATAAATAAAATAAAAACATGAATAACACCTGTTTCAATTCAATTGAAACATAGTACAAATTAAATCCCCCCCTTCCGATAGACCGATTTAGTTCATTTTTACAACACTCCTTCCTTATTAGATGCAAAGGACATGTACCGCGTTTCGTTACAATACAGCAGAAATTACAAACGGCAAATTAGTAATTTTGGTCCGGAGTAAACCCTCCCTCCTAATGAACCGATTTAGTTTATTTTTACAACACATTTTTCTCTTCAGTTGACCAGAACGAATACCGAGTTTCGTTGAAATACAACACAAATAATGGCTGGTATTGGCAAATAACTACTTTGGCTCCGGAGTAAACCCCCTCTCCAGATGGACCGATTTTGTTGGTTAACGAACTCGTTCAATCGTTTGATTGGGGAATACTACATACCAAGTTTCGTGAGGAAGAAACAAAAACTCTGGCTGGTATCGTGTTAACGGACACATATATATGTGTATGTATATATATATATATATATATATATATATATATATATATAGATATAAATTTTAACTATGGTCATTTTCGGTGTCTACTAGGTAGGATCGATAAAGATTCGAAAATATTTTTCAAAAATTCCGTCGAGTGCAACCTCAATATCTACTTTCCTTCGGAGGAAAGTGCTAATAGTTCTGCCCTTTTGAATTTATTATGAGCAGCTGTTTCAATTATTAATTTTGTAATTAATTTCCTTCCAGAGTTTTGTGTATGCGTGGTACTACACTACGAAATAAATACACAAAGCTTCGCATTTTCGTCTACTGATCTTTATGAATAAAATATAATAAAAATTACGACTGTTATTGGTAAATAACTACTTTGGCTCCGGAGTAAACACCCCCTCCCTCCTAATGAACCAAAATAGTGAATATATACAACACATTTTTCTCTTCAGTTGACCACAACGAATACCGAGTTTCATTGAAATACAACAAAAATTACGACTGTTATTGGCAAATAACTGCTTTGGCTCCGGAGTGATATATATAAATTTTTACTGGGGTCATTTTCGGTGTCCACTAGGTAGGATCGATAATGATTCGAAGAAATTTTTCAAAAATTCCGTGCAACCTCAAAAATTAGGGGAAAAAATCTGCTTGTCAGAAGAACATCCACCTATAATAATACCTATGGGGGCCCAAGAGTCATCCTTTGGGAAGGTAAGTAGTTTTCTAAATACCGTTAAATTTAATTTAATAGATATATTTTTCCAAACGAGAAATTTAGTGTACAATAAACTCAAAAGAACAAAACAAACCTGTAAAATATGTAATCTACAAGTTTTACACTTAAAGTTTTATTCGAAAATGTCAGAAATCTGAGAAATTCAACAAGGTATTTTGGAAAACCATTAGCGCTCAAATATATTAAATATTTCTTTTTCGAGCAGTCTTATTTGATATATAATGAGCACAAACATACAAAAATGAAGTACAGAGGAGTTAATCACTCAAGACTTTGTGGCCTCCAAGCAGCTCTTTGGGAAAACCCAGCTTGGACATCGTTAAACTTTCCACGCCATCCCAGATACCTGTCAGTATCAGTTGCCAACACGTTTCTCATAAAGATCATTCACGCTCTCCAATACTCCAAGGTCTCGGGTATGATACGAGCGAAGAGCGATGAGCGAGGGGCGATAAGAATCAGAATTGGAGTGCAGTAGGAACAGTGTTGGGCAAAACTAACGTTAGTAAACTAAACTAACGTTAGTTTTCTCTAACTAAAACTAAAATAATGTTATATTTTTAGTTTTAGTTTTAGTTTAGTTTTAGATTTGTATAATTATTAATCATGTGGACTCCGTTTTTAGTAATGCAATTAGTTTAGTTTAGTAAAAGAGACCTAAATTTGTGATTTTAGTTTAGTTTTAGTTTTTAGTTAACTAATTTAGTTTATCAAAGAACATATGTTTGCAAATTACGAGAAAAAGCCACAATTTCTTATTCTTAAGCAAGTTCTATTAGTTTTAATAATTTACTTAATTATCGAAATAACATATGATTTATATTAATTCATGTTATTTTAGTAAAACTAAACTATACTAAACTAAACTAAATTTTTAGTTTAGTTTTTAGTCAATTCCCAAAGATTTAGTTTAGTTAAAATCCATTAACTAGTAAAATTTTAGTTTTAGTTTTTTTTTAGGTTGCAATTTTTAGTTTTAGTTTTTAGTTTTGCCCAACATTGAGTAGGAATGAGGGAGCCCTGGCTACAATAGGCATGAGCGACGGGGCGACTTGACTTGCAGGTTGCAGATTCAAACATTAATATTTTTCTCGTCGCTCACCCAAGACATTATATTTTGCGTTCTACAAAAAAGGCTACAGCCTCCAAATCTTAAATCGATTTCAATACATTTTGGTTTTAAATGAAAGCTATTAAATTTAGAACAACTTTGTCAACTCACATTTAAGGTTTTTGTTTCCCTTGTTTAATAAATTAGGGTGGGTTTACACTTGATAGTTATTGCAGGATATTTAAGGTTTTTGTTTCCCTTGTTTAATAAATTAGGGTGGGTTTACACTTGATAGTTATTGCAGGATATTTAAGGTTTTTGTTTCCCTTGTTTAATAAATTAGGGTGGGTTTACACTTGATAGTTATTGCAGGATATTTAAGGTTTTTGTTTCCCTTGTTTAATAAATTAGGGTGGGTTTACACTTGATAGTTATTGCAGGATATTTAAGGTTTTTGTTTCCCTTGTTTAATAAATTAGGGTGGGTTTACACTTAATAGTTATTGCAGGATATTTAAGGTTTTTGTTTCCCTTGTTTAATAAATTAGGGTGGGTTTACACTTGATAGTTATTGCAGGATATTTAAGGTTTTTGTTTCCCTTGTTTAATAAATTAGGGTGGGTTTACACTTGATAGTTATTGCAGGATATTTAAGGTTTTTGTTTCCCTTGTTTAATAAATTAGGGTGGGTTTACACTTGATAGTTATTGCAGGATATTTAAGGTTTTTGTTTCCCTTGTTTAATAAATTAGGGTGGGTTTACACTTGATAGTTATTGCAGGATATTTAAGGTTTTTGTTTCCCTTGTTTAATAAATTAGGGTGGGTTTACACTTGATAGTTATTGCAGGATATTTAAGGTTTTTGTTTCCCTTGTTTAATAAATTAGGGTGGGTTTACACTTGATAGTTATTGCAGGATATTTAAGGTTTTTGTTTCCCTTGTTTAATAAATTAGGGTGGGTTTACACTTGATAGTTATTGCAGGATATTTAAGGTTTTTGTTTCCCTTGTTTAATAAATTAGGGTGGGTTTACACTTGATAGTTATTGCAGGATATTTAAGGTTTTTGTTTCCCTTGTTTAATAAATTAGGGTGGGTTTACACTTGATAGTTATTGCAGGATATTTAAGGTTTTTGTTTCCCTTGTTTAATAAATTAGGGTGGGTTTACACTTGATAGTTATTGCAGGATATTTAAGGTTTTTGTTTCCCTTGTTAATAAATTAGGGTGGGTTTACACTTGCTAGTTATTGCAGGATATTTAAGGTTTTTGTTTCCCTTGTTTAATAAATTAGGGTGGGTTTACACTTGATAGTTATTGCAGGATATTTAAGGTTTTTGTTTCCCTTGTTTAATAAATTAGGGCGGGTTTACACTTGCTAGTTATTGCAGGATATTTAAGGTTTTTGTTTCCCTTGTTTAATAAATTAGGGTGGGTTTACACTTGATAGTTATTGCAGGATATTTAAGGTTTTTGTTTCCCTTGTTTAATAAATTAGGGCGGGTTTACACTTGATAGTTATTGCAGGATATTTAAGGTTTTTGTTTCCCTTGTTTAATAAATTAGGGTGGGTTTACACTTGATAGTTATTGCAGGATATTTAAGGTTTTTGTTTCCCTTGTTTAATAAATTAGGGTGGGTTTACACTTGATAGTTATTGCAGGATATTTAAGGTTTTTGTTTCCCTTGTTTAATAAATTAGGGTGGGTTTACACTTGATAGTTATTGCAGGATATTTAAGGTTTTTGTTTCCCTTGTTTAATAAATTAGGGTGGGTTTACACTTGATAGTTATTGCAGGATATTTAAGGTTTTTGTTTCCCTTGTTTAATAAATTAGGGCGGGTTTACACTTGCTAGTTATTGCAGGATATTTAAGGTTTTTGTTTCCCTTGTTTAATAAATTAGGGTGGGTTTACACTTGATAGTTATTGCAGGATATTTAAGGTTTTTGTTTCCCTTGTTTAATAAATTAGGGTGGGTTTACACTTGATAGTTATTGCAGGATATTTAAGGTTTTTGTTTCCCTTGTTTAATAAATTAGGGTGGGTTTACACTTGCTAGTTATTGCAGGATATTTAAGGTTTTTGTTTTCCTTGTTTAATAAATTAGGGTGGGTTTACACTTGATAGTTATTGCAGGATATTTAAGGTTTTTGTTTCCCTTGTTTAATAAATTAGGGTGGGTTTACACTTGATAGTTATTGCAGGATATTTAAGGTTTTTGTTTCCCTTGTTTAATAAATTAGGGCGGGTTTACACTTGATAGTTATTGCAGGATATTTAAGGTTTTTGTTTCCCTTGTTTAATAAATTAGGGTGGGTTTACACTTGATAGTTATTGCAGGATATTTAAGGTTTTTGTTTCCCTTGTTTAATAAATTAGGGTGGGTTTACACTTGATAGTTATTGCAGGATATTTAAGGTTTTTGTTTCCCTTGTTTAATAAATTAGGGTGGGTTTACACTTGATAGTTATTGCAGGATATTTAAGGTTTTTGTTTCCCTTGTTTAATAAATTAGGGTGGGTTTACACTTGCTAGTTATTGCAGGATATTTAAGGTTTTTGTTTCCCTTGTTTAATAAATTAGGGTGGGTTTACACTTGATAGTTATTGCAGGATATTTAAGGTTTTTGTTTTCCTTGTTTAATAAATTAGGGTGGGTTTACACTTGATAGTTATTGCAGGATATTTAAGGTTTTTGTTTCCCTTGTTTAATAAATTAGGGTGGGTTTACACTTGATAGTTATTGCAGGATATTTAAGGTTTTTGTTTCCCTTGTTTAATAAATTAGGGTGGGTTTACACTTGATAGTTATTGCAGGATATTTAAGGTTTTTGTTTCCCTTGTTTAATAAATTAGGGTGGGTTTACACTTGATAGTTATTGCAGGATATTTAAGGTTTTTGTTTCCCTTGTTTAATAAATTAGGGTGGGTTTACACTTGATAGTTATTGCAGGATATTTAAGGTTTTTGTTTCCCTTGTTTAATAAATTAGGGTGGGTTTACACTTGATAGTTATTGCAGGATATTTAAGGTTTTTGTTTCCCTTGTTAATAAATTAGGGTGGGTTTACACTTGCTAGTTATTGCAGGATATTTAAGGTTTTTGTTTTCCTTGTTTAATAAATTAGGGTGGGTTTACACTTGATAGTTATTGCAGGATATTTAAGGTTTTTGTTTCCCTTGTTTAATAAATTAGGGTGGGTTTACACTTGATAGTTATTGCAGGATATTTAAGGTTTTTGTTTCCCTTGTTTAATAAATTAGGGTGGGTTTACACTTGATAGTTATTGCAGGATATTTAAGGTTTTTGTTTCCCTTGTTTAATAAATTAGGGTGGGTTTACACTTGATAGTTATTGCAGGATATTTAAGGTTTTTGTTTCCCTTGTTTAATAAATTAGGGTGGGTTTACACTTGATAGTTATTGCAGGATATTTAAGGTTTTTGTTTCCCTTGTTAATAAATTAGGGTGGGTTTACACTTGATAGTTATTGCAGGATATTTAAGGTTTTTGTTTCCCTTGTTTAATAAATTAGGGTGGGTTTACACTTGATAGTTATTGCAGGATATTTAAGGTTTTTGTTTCCCTTGTTTAATAAATTAGGGTGGGTTTACACTTGATAGTTATTGCAGGATATTTAAGGTTTTTGTTTCCCTTGTTTAATAAATTAGGGTGGGTTTACACTTGATAGTTATTGCAGGATATTTAAGGTTTTTGTTTCCCTTGTTTAATAAATTAGGGTGGGTTTACACTTGATAGTTATTGCAGGATATTTAAGGTTTTTGTTTCCCTTGTTTAATAAATTAGGGTGGGTTTACACTTGCTAGTTATTGCAGGATATTTAAGGTTTTTGTTTCCCTTGTTTAATAAATTAGGGTGGGTTTACACTTGATAGTTATTGCAGGATATTTAAGGTTTTTGTTTCCCTTGTTTAATAAATTAGGGCGGGTTTACACTTGCTAGTTATTGCAGGATATTTAAGGTTTTTGTTTCCCTTGTTTAATAAATTAGGGTGGGTTTACACTTGATAGTTATTGCAGGATATTTAAGGTTTTTGTTTCCCTTGTTTAATAAATTAGGGCGGGTTTACACTTGATAGTTATTGCAGGATATTTAAGGTTTTTGTTTCCCTTGTTTAATAAATTAGGGTGGGTTTACACTTGATAGTTATTGCAGGATATTTAAGGTTTTTGTTTCCCTTGTTTAATAAATTAGGGTGGGTTTACACTTGATAGTTATTGCAGGATATTTAAGGTTTTTGTTTCCCTTGTTTAATAAATTAGGGTGGGTTTACACTTGATAGTTATTGCAGGATATTTAAGGTTTTTGTTTCCCTTGTTTAATAAATTAGGGTGGGTTTACACTTGATAGTTATTGCAGGATATTTAAGGTTTTTGTTTCCCTTGTTTAATAAATTAGGGCGGGTTTACACTTGCTAGTTATTGCAGGATATTTAAGGTTTTTGTTTCCCTTGTTTAATAAATTAGGGTGGGTTTACACTTGATAGTTATTGCAGGATATTTAAGGTTTTTGTTTCCCTTGTTTAATAAATTAGGGTGGGTTTACACTTGATAGTTATTGCAGGATATTTAAGGTTTTTGTTTCCCTTGTTTAATAAATTAGGGTGGGTTTACACTTGCTAGTTATTGCAGGATATTTAAGGTTTTTGTTTTCCTTGTTTAATAAATTAGGGTGGGTTTACACTTGATAGTTATTGCAGGATATTTAAGGTTTTTGTTTCCCTTGTTTAATAAATTAGGGTGGGTTTACACTTGATAGTTATTGCAGGATATTTAAGGTTTTTGTTTCCCTTGTTTAATAAATTAGGGCGGGTTTACACTTGATAGTTATTGCAGGATATTTAAGGTTTTTGTTTCCCTTGTTTAATAAATTAGGGTGGGTTTACACTTGATAGTTATTGCAGGATATTTAAGGTTTTTGTTTCCCTTGTTTAATAAATTAGGGTGGGTTTACACTTGATAGTTATTGCAGGATATTTAAGGTTTTTGTTTCCCTTGTTTAATAAATTAGGGTGGGTTTACACTTGATAGTTATTGCAGGATATTTAAGGTTTTTGTTTCCCTTGTTTAATAAATTAGGGTGGGTTTACACTTGCTAGTTATTGCAGGATATTTAAGGTTTTTGTTTCCCTTGTTTAATAAATTAGGGTGGGTTTACACTTGATAGTTATTGCAGGATATTTAAGGTTTTTGTTTTCCTTGTTTAATAAATTAGGGTGGGTTTACACTTGATAGTTATTGCAGGATATTTAAGGTTTTTGTTTCCCTTGTTTAATAAATTAGGGTGGGTTTACACTTGATAGTTATTGCAGGATATTTAAGGTTTTTGTTTCCCTTGTTTAATAAATTAGGGTGGGTTTACACTTGATAGTTATTGCAGGATATTTAAGGTTTTTGTTTCCCTTGTTTAATAAATTAGGGTGGGTTTACACTTGATAGTTATTGCAGGATATTTAAGGTTTTTGTTTCCCTTGTTTAATAAATTAGGGTGGGTTTACACTTGATAGTTATTGCAGGATATTTAAGGTTTTTGTTTCCCTTGTTTAATAAATTAGGGTGGGTTTACACTTGATAGTTATTGCAGGATATTTAAGGTTTTTGTTTCCCTTGTTAATAAATTAGGGTGGGTTTACACTTGCTAGTTATTGCAGGATATTTAAGGTTTTTGTTTTCCTTGTTTAATAAATTAGGGTGGGTTTACACTTGATAGTTATTGCAGGATATTTAAGGTTTTTGTTTCCCTTGTTTAATAAATTAGGGTGGGTTTACACTTGATAGTTATTGCAGGATATTTAAGGTTTTTGTTTCCCTTGTTTAATAAATTAGGGCGGGTTTACACTTGATAGTTATTGCAGGATATTTAAGGTTTTTGTTTCCCTTGTTTAATAAATTAGGGTGGGTTTACACTTGATAGTTATTGCAGGATATTTAAGGTTTTTGTTTCCCTTGTTTAATAAATTAGGGTGGGTTTACACTTGATAGTTATTGCAGGATATTTAAGGTTTTTGTTTCCCTTGTTTAATAAATTAGGGTGGGTTTACACTTGATAGTTATTGCAGGATATTTAAGGTTTTTGTTTCCCTTGTTTAATAAATTAGGGTGGGTTTACACTTGATAGTTATTGCAGGATATTTAAGGTTTTTGTTTCCCTTGTTAATAAATTAGGGTGGGTTTACACTTGCTAGTTATTGCAGGATATTTAAGGTTTTTGTTTCCCTTGTTTAATAAATTAGGGTGGGTTTACACTTGATAGTTATTGCAGGATATTTAAGGTTTTTGTTTCCCTTGTTTAATAAATTAGGGCGGGTTTACACTTGCTAGTTATTGCAGGATATTTAAGGTTTTTGTTTCCCTTGTTTAATAAATTAGGGTGGGTTTACACTTGATAGTTATTGCAGGATATTTAAGGTTTTTGTTTCCCTTGTTTAATAAATTAGGGCGGGTTTACACTTGATAGTTATTGCAGGATATTTAAGGTTTTTGTTTCCCTTGTTTAATAAATTAGGGTGGGTTTACACTTGATAGTTATTGCAGGATATTTAAGGTTTTTGTTTCCCTTGTTTAATAAATTAGGGTGGGTTTACACTTGATAGTTATTGCAGGATATTTAAGGTTTTTGTTTCCCTTGTTTAATAAATTAGGGTGGGTTTACACTTGATAGTTATTGCAGGATATTTAAGGTTTTTGTTTCCCTTGTTTAATAAATTAGGGTGGGTTTACACTTGATAGTTATTGCAGGATATTTAAGGTTTTTGTTTCCCTTGTTTAATAAATTAGGGCGGGTTTACACTTGCTAGTTATTGCAGGATATTTAAGGTTTTTGTTTCCCTTGTTTAATAAATTAGGGTGGGTTTACACTTGATAGTTATTGCAGGATATTTAAGGTTTTTGTTTCCCTTGTTTAATAAATTAGGGTGGGTTTACACTTGATAGTTATTGCAGGATATTTAAGGTTTTTGTTTCCCTTGTTTAATAAATTAGGGTGGGTTTACACTTGCTAGTTATTGCAGGATATTTAAGGTTTTTGTTTTCCTTGTTTAATAAATTAGGGTGGGTTTACACTTGATAGTTATTGCAGGATATTTAAGGTTTTTGTTTCCCTTGTTTAATAAATTAGGGTGGGTTTACACTTGATAGTTATTGCAGGATATTTAAGGTTTTTGTTTCCCTTGTTTAATAAATTAGGGCGGGTTTACACTTGATAGTTATTGCAGGATATTTAAGGTTTTTGTTTCCCTTGTTTAATAAATTAGGGTGGGTTTACACTTGATAGTTATTGCAGGATATTTAAGGTTTTTGTTTCCCTTGTTTAATAAATTAGGGTGGGTTTACACTTGATAGTTATTGCAGGATATTTAAGGTTTTTGTTTCCCTTGTTTAATAAATTAGGGTGGGTTTACACTTGATAGTTATTGCAGGATATTTAAGGTTTTTGTTTCCCTTGTTTAATAAATTAGGGTGGGTTTACACTTGCTAGTTATTGCAGGATATTTAAGGTTTTTGTTTCCCTTGTTTAATAAATTAGGGTGGGTTTACACTTGATAGTTATTGCAGGATATTTAAGGTTTTTGTTTTCCTTGTTTAATAAATTAGGGTGGGTTTACACTTGATAGTTATTGCAGGATATTTAAGGTTTTTGTTTCCCTTGTTTAATAAATTAGGGTGGGTTTACACTTGATAGTTATTGCAGGATATTTAAGGTTTTTGTTTCCCTTGTTTAATAAATTAGGGTGGGTTTACACTTGATAGTTATTGCAGGATATTTAAGGTTTTTGTTTCCCTTGTTTAATAAATTAGGGTGGGTTTACACTTGCTAGTTATTGCAGGATATTTAAGGTTTTTGTTTCCCTTGTTTAATAAATTAGGGTGGGTTTACACTTGATAGTTATTGCAGGATATTTAAGGTTTTTGTTTCCCTTGTTTAATAAATTAGGGTGGGTTTACACTTGATAGTTATTGCAGGATATTTAAGGTTTTTGTTTCCCTTGTTTAATAAATTAGGGTGGGTTTACACTTGATAGTTATTGCAGGATATTTAAGGTTTTTGTTTCCCTTGTTTAATAAATTAGGGTGGGTTTACACTTGATAGTTATTGCAGGATATTTAAGGTTTTTGTTTCCCTTGTTTAATAAATTAGGGTGGGTTTACACTTGATAGTTATTGCAGGATATTTAAGGTTTTTGTTTCCCTTGTTTAATAAATTAGGGTGGGTTTACACTTGATAGTTATTGCAGGATATTTAAGGTTTTTGTTTCCCTTGTTTAATAAATTAGGGTGGGTTTACACTTGATAGTTATTGCAGGATATTTAAGGTTTTTGTTTCCCTTGTTTAATAAATTAGGGCGGGTTTACACTTGATAGTTATTGCAGGATATTTAAGGTTTTTGTTTCCCTTGTTTAATAAATTAGGGTGGGTTTACACTTGATAGTTATTGCAGGATATTTAAGGTTTTTGTTTCCCTTGTTTAATAAATTAGGGTGGGTTTACACTTGATAGTTATTGCAGGATATTTAAGGTTTTTGTTTCCCTTGTTTAATAAATTAGGGTGGGTTTACACTTGATAGTTATTGCAGGATATTTAAGGTTTTTGTTTCCCTTGTTTAATAAATTAGGGTGGGTTTACACTTGATAGTTATTGCAGGATATTTAAGGTTTTTGTTTCCCTTGTTTAATAAATTAGGGCGGGTTTACACTTGATAGTTATTGCAGGATATTTAAGGTTTTTGTTTCCCTTGTTTAATAAATTAGGGTGGGTTTACACTTGCTAGTTATTGCAGGATATTTAAGGTTTTTGTTTCCCTTGTTTAATAAATTAGGGTGGGTTTACACTTGATAGTTATTGCAGGATATTTAAGGTTTTTGTTTCCCTTGTTAATAAATTAGGGTGGGTTTACACTTGATAGTTATTGCAGGATATTTAAGGTTTTTGTTTCCCTTGTTTAATAAATTAGGGTGGGTTTACACTTGATAGTTATTGCAGGATATTTAAGGTTTTTGTTTCCCTTGTTTAATAAATTAGGGTGGGTTTACACTTGATAGTTATTGCAGGATATCTATATCAGAGAGAAATTGCGACTAATGAAAACCCATGTAAAATGTATGTCTGTAATAAATTGCTCATGGTAGAATTTATTACAGACATACATTTTACATGGGTTTTCAGTAGTCGCAATTTCTCTCTGATATAAATATCCTGCAAAAACTATCAAGTGTAAACCCACCCGTACGTGGAAAGATGTTTATAACCATCCAATTTATATAACCTTCCAATGCTTACAACCTTCTTGCTAGCTTTCTTATAAACAATTTTAAAATATGAATACTAATAAAAGAGTAAATTGGATGATAGTGAATTTGAGCTTTTAATTTCGGAAGTAGAAAGTATGGAATGACAGACACAGTGATTTTAAAAATACAATCATAACCAAGAAACTATGAGAAGAGGGGTCTCCCGTGGTCTAGTGGCTAGCGCGCTAGATTCATAAGTGGGAGATGGTGGGTTCGATCCCCATCGGCGCCAGAAATTTTCTCATCTCAGGGCTCGCTGAGAAAATTCCTGGCTGCACCCTGGACGTCGGCGCTAATGGCCCAGATTTATGCCGATGCGCCGTAAAAAAAAAAAAAAAAAAAAAAAAAAAAAAAAAAAAAAAAAAAAAAAAAAAACTATGAGAAGAGATTGGAATCGTATTAAACATGGAAGGTAAGATATTTTTATTAACTAAACTTTAAAAATATTACTTTTTTAAAATTAATAAACGTATATTGGAGTATGGGATGACGGAGACTAAAGGAAATTACCGCCCAGCCGCTCTGTATCGTAGCCAGTGCCGCTCTTCTGCTGAACGCTCGGTCGCTCTTTCGTATCCGAGGCCTAACTCTGATTTTAATAATAAATTGACGTGGCTAATTATATTTTTATGGATATTTTATGGAAATAAGGGTGACTATAAGATTTGGAATAGACAAACTGCAAGGTCCCGGTGATGAACTGGAGTGCGTTAAATCTTTATTACTATTTCCCCCCGAAAATATTAGCCCTCGGGTACGATATGAGCGATGAGCGACCGAGCGTTCAGCAGAAGAGCGGCACTGGCTACGATACAGAGCGGCTGGGCTTAAATTCCTTTAGTCTCCGTCATCGCATACTCCAATATACGTTTTTTAATTAAAACATAATTTAAAAAAAAATTAATATTTTAAATGTTTTGTTAATAAAAATATCTTACCTTGCATGTGCCTCTCTTCTGCTAAACGCTCGGTCGCTCTGTCGCTCATCGCTCGTATCGTACCCGAGTCCTAAGGCTTCTTGTTCATATGTTGCATTAGGTCTCCGAAATGTCCCTTCTCAAAATATTATGATGTCCTCTTCGTGCATAAGTTTTCGAACCTTTCCTCTACAAGTTTCCTTCGGATTGCGTACGTTTCTTGCGACTCGAGTCCTTAGCCTCTTGAACAAGGTCCTGTCGAAGGATATAGGAAGTGGCCACCAACCAGAGGTGGGGATCCCCACCACAGGTCTCGGAACCATCCTTTCACTCTCCAGTCCTCGTCTGCTAGTCGCTCTGTTCCCGTCGCTTTGTGTCAGCAATATATCACGATACCGACAGTAGCTTCAACCTTCAAGACTCTGATATCGAAAAAGTGTGAGTACCTTATGGATTTTATGATTTACTTATATGCCACAGGTATCAATAGATACTAATAACCCGTGCGAGACCGCTTGGTATATCCATTCACTTTCACCAACCACAGCTGGAGTAGAGCTGAAATCGAAAGTTCACAGGAAGTTTACCAAGGCCAGTCCATAATCTCAAACCCTAACATATAAACTGGCATAATATCCTGTTCATATTTCAACAACAACGGTACATACATACCGTCTATATATCCAGTCAATAAACAGGCTCTGGATTTCGAAATCACTACCAGAATCTAGGCTCCCCACTTTGATATGCCTCTTACATTCTGTATCTTTATGTGGTATTTTTGTGCTGTTACGTATATACCTTGGCGTACGATCTTACGTAAATTTTACGTTTAGCAAATAAAATCTAAGATTCACGCGAAAAAATCCATCAACAGCTCTCTGAAAAACCATTAACCCTAAACCACTCAACCCAATTTTTGGTATTTTTCTGCACCTACCACAGCTGAGAATAGTTGCTTCTTGAGGTATTATCTACACAGCATAGGTAATCCATAAACTTCATCAGGAATGTCTTGGATAACTTCCAAGTTTTTGCAACAGCAGAGGATTTCAACGTGACCATCCTATGCACAGTTATTCACGTTTATGTCTGGTACTGCTTAGTAGTTCCAGTTGATATTTGATATAGTTTCCTTAGCAACCTCTGAGCACAAAACCTATCCAAAACACACCCTCCAAAATCCGACGACACGTACTTCGATGTGTTTTAACCCTATGTTTAGCAACTTAACAACCACCATCTATGTGGTATGCTTCCTAAACAACCTTTGCACGCCAAATCTGAACATGATGGCCTTATATCTTGCAATCCAACAACCACCATCTAAGAGGTCAAAGTTTGATATAGTTTACTTAGCAACCTTTGTACACCAAACCTATCCAAATCACAACTTCCAATCTCTGAAAACTCATTCTTCGATGTGTTGTAGTTTTATGACTTACAATCCAACAACCACCATCTAAGAGGCTAATGTTTGATATAGCTTCCTTAGCAACCTTTGCACACCAAACCTATCCAAATCACAACTTCCAATCTCTGAAAACTCATTCTTCGATGTGTTGTAGTTTTATGACTTACAATCCAACAACCACCATCTAAGAGGCTAATGTTTGATATAGCTTCCTTAGCAACCTTTGCACACCAAACATATCCAAATCACAACTTCCAATCTCTGAAAACTCATTCTTCAATGTGTTGTAGCATTATGACTTGCAATCCAACAACCACCATCTAAGAGGCCAATGTTTGATATAGCTTCCTTAGCAACCTTTGCACACCAAACCTGATCAAAAAACATCCTGTAATCATGTTATCCTTATGACTTGAAATCCAACAACCGCCATCTAAAAGGTCAAAGTAGGATACAGTTTCCTCAGCAACTTTTGCAAACCAAACCTATCAAAAGCACAGCCTTCGATGTTTTTTAGCCTTATGACTTGCAATCCAACAACCACCATCTAAGAGGACAATGTTTGATATAGCTTCCTTAGCGACGTTTGCACACCAACGTTGATCAAAAAACATCCTGGAATCTCTGTTAGCATTAAGTCTTGCAATAAAAAACTGCCGTCAACACAGTTTGGCGAAGTCTTCCAACCTCTACAAAAAAAAAAAACTCCTATTCGAGACATAACCTACATATTATTTCTGGTTATGTCTTGTACTCCAACTATCTCCATCTAACGGCATCCCCTACTAATTTCTATGCAGAAATCTATTCTAAACATATGGTCTAAACTGAATAGGCATATTACGGTTCTTATAGTCCAATAATAACAACCTAACAGACGGAAGGATATGTTGATTTGAGCATAGCAACCTCTACATGCCTTACACATCCTCCAACAACCATCGTCTAGTCGGATAGGTCTGTATGTAGTTTCCTTGGCAACCTCTATACAGCAACCTATTCCATACACATCCTCCAACAACCATCGTCTAGTCGGATAGGTCTGTATGTAGTTTCCTTGGCAACCTCTATACAGCAACCTATTCCATACAGATCCTCCAACAACCACAATCTAGTCGGATAGGTCTGTATGTAGTTTCCTTGGACACCCCAACACAGCAAACCTATTCCATGCACATCCTCCAACAACCACAATCTAGTCGGATAGGTCTGTATGTAGTTTCCTTAGCAACCTCTACAAAAGAAACCTATTCCATACACATCCTCCAACAACCACAATCTAACCCGGATAGGTCTGTATGTAGTTTCCTTGGCAACCTCTACACAGCACACCTATTCCATACACATCCTCCAACAACCACAACCTAGCAGGATAGGTCTGTAAGTAGTTTCCTTGGCAACCCCTACACAGGAAACCTATTCCATACACATCCTCCAACGACCATAATCTAGCAGGAAAGGTCTGTATGCAGTTTCCTTAGCAACCTCTTCACAGTAAACCTATTCCATACACATCCTCCAACAACCACAATCTAGCAGGATAGGTCTGTATGTAGTTTCCTTGGCAACCCCTACACAACAAACCTATTCCATACACATCCTCCAACAACCACAATCTAACCGGATAGGTCTGTATGTAGTTTTCTTGGCAACCCCTGCACAACAAACCTATTCCATACACATCCTCCAACAACCACAATTTAGCAGGATAGGTCTGTATGTAGTTTCCTTGGACACCCCAACACAGCAAACCTATTCCATGCACATCCTCCAACAACCACAATCTAGTCGGATAGGTCTGTATGTAGTTTCCTTAGCAACCTCTACAAAAGAAACCTATTCCATACACATCCTCCAACAACCACAATCTAACCCGGATAGGTCTGTATGTAGTTTCCTTGGCAACCTCTACACAGCACACCTATTCCATACACATCCTCCAACAACCACAACCTAGCAGGATAGGTCTGTAAGTAGTTTCCTTGGCAACCCCTACACAGGAAACCTATTACATACACATCCTCCAACAACCACAATCTAGCAGGATAGGTCTGTATGTAGTTTTCTTGGCAACCCCTACACAACAAACCTATTCCATACACATCCTCCAACAACCACAATCTAACCGGATAGGTCTGTATGTAGTTTCCATGGCAACCCCTACTCAGCAAGCCTATTCCATACACATCCTCCAACGACCATAATCTAGCAGGAAAGGTCTGTATGCAGTTTCCTTAGCAACCTCTTCACAGTAAACCTATTCCATACACATCCTCCAACAACCACAATCTAGCAGGATAGGTCTGTATGTAGTTTCCTTGGCAACCCCTACACAACAAACCTATTCCATACACATCCTCCAACAACCACAATCTAACCGGATAGGTCTGCATGTAGTTTTCTTGGCAACCCCTACACAACAAACCTATTCCATACACATCCTCCAACAACCACAATTTAGCAGGATAGGTCTGTATGTAGTTTCCTTGGACACCCCAACACAGCAAACCTATTCCATGCACATCCTCCAACAACCACAATCTAGTCGGATAGGTCTGTATGTAGTTTCCTTAGCAACCTCTACAAAAGAAACCTATTCCATACACATCCTCCAACAACCACAATCTAACCCGGATAGGTCTGTATGTAGTTTCCTTGGCAACCTCTACACAGCACACCTATTCCATACACATCCTCCAACAACCACAACCTAGCAGGATAGGTCTGTAAGTAGTTTCCTTGGCAACCCCTACACAGGAAACCTATTACATACACATCCTCCAACAACCACAATCTAGCAGGATAGGTCTGTATGTAGTTTTCTTGGCAACCCGTACACAACAAACCTATTCCATACACATCCTCCAACAACCACAATCTAACCGGATAGGTCTGTATGTAGTTTCCATGGCAACCCCTACACAACAAACCTATTCCATACACATCCTCCAACAACCACAATTTAGCAGGATAGGTCTGTATGTAGTTTCCTTGGACACCCCAACACAGCAAACCTATTCCATGCACATCCTCCAACAACCACAATCTAGTCGGATAGGTCTGTATGTAGTTTCCTTAGCAACCTCTACAAAAGAAACCTATTCCATACACATCCTCCAACAACCACAATTTAGCAGGATAGGTCTGTATGTAGTTTCCTTGGACACCCCAACACAGCAAACCTATTCCATGCACATCCTCCAACAACCACAATCTAGTCGGATAGGTCTGTATGTAGTTTCCTTAGCAACCTCTACAAAAGAAACCTATTCCATACACATCCTCCAACAACCACAATCTAGCAGGATAGGTCTGTATGTAGTTTCCTTGGCAACCTCTACACAGCACACCTATTCCATACACATCCTCCAACAACCACAACCTAGCAGGATAGGTCTGTAAGTAGTTTCCTTGGCAACCCCTACACAGGAAACCTATTACATACACATCCTCCAACAACCACAATCTAGCAGGATAGGTCTGTATGTAGTTTTCTTGGCAACCCCTACACAACAAACCTATTCCATACACATCCTCCAACAACCACAATCTAACCGGATAGGTCTGTATGTAGTTTCCATGGCAACCCCTACTCAGCAAGCCTATTCCATACACATCCTCCAACGACCATAATCTAGCAGGAAAGGTCTGTATGCAGTTTCCTTAGCAACCTCTTCACAGTAAACCTATTCCATACACATCCTCCAACAACCACAATCTAGCAGGATAGGTCTGTATGTAGTTTCCTTGGCAACCCCTACACAACAAACCTATTCCATACACATCCTCCAACAACCACAATCTAACCGGATAGGTCTGTATGTAGTTTTCTTGGCAACCCCTACACAACAAACCTATTCCATACACATCCTCCAACAACCACAATTTAGCAGGATAGGTCTGTATGTAGTTTCCTTGGACACCCCAACACAGCAAACCTATTCCATGCACATCCTCCAACAACCACAATCTAGTCGGATAGGTCTGTATGTAGTTTCCTTAGCAACCTCTACAAAAGAAACCTATTCCATACACATCCTCCAACAACCACAATCTAACCCGGATAGGTCTGTATGTAGTTTCCTTGGCAACCTCTACACAGCACACCTATTCCATACACATCCTCCAACAACCACAACCTAGCAGGATAGGTCTGTAAGTAGTTTCCTTGGCAACCCCTACACAGGAAACCTATTACATACACATCCTCCAACAACCACAATCTAGCAGGATAGGTCTGTATGTAGTTTTCTTGGCAACCCCTACACAACAAACCTATTCCATACACATCCTCCAACAACCACAATCTAACCGGATAGGTCTGTATGTAGTTTCCATGGCAACCCCTACTCAGCAAGCCTATTCCATACACATCCTCCAACGACCATAATCTAGCAGGAAAGGTCTGTATGCAGTTTCCTTAGCAACCTCTTCACAGTAAACCTATTCCATACACATCCTCCTACAACGAAAAAACCCGTTGAAAATTACAAAACTAACAATTTTTAAGCACTTTTTTCTTGGGTTGACCCTTATTTGTAGGGAACCTATTAAGCTTTCGAAGGTCTCCTTCCATATACCAAGATTTCCCAACCGTATTCGATATATTTTAGAAAATATACGTAAATCCCAAATCTTTTCATGCCTGTTAATGAAATATTTAATTTCTAGTAATTCCATTACTCTGAACGGAACCAAAATTTGTCTATCATAGACTAGACGAATATCAAAGGTCTGAAACAATTATCAATTGAATTAATCGTTTCTGAAGACCCAAACTGAAAATTAGGTTGGAAATGTAGTTGTTTCAATATTTCTCGAAAACGGTTACAGATATCGCTGTAATATTCGCTTTTCTATGTCAAGAAACCTATAAAAGCAGTAACTGCGAGCATGTGAACTCGAAAACGTAAGCGTTAAAATTTTTTCGCGCGAATCTCGCTCCAAAAAGCAGCTTTCGGTGGACGAATTTTGCTGGTTAACAATCTTGACCTTTCAAATTAAACATAAGATTTTTGTACCAAATTACATCAAAATTTGACCATTTTTAACCTATAGGTCCATCCATTTAAACGGGGACATCTTTCATTGCCACTCACGGATTACCTCATAAGGTCAACGTCACAAGCAAGCTTCCTAGCGTTGAAGGAATCGCGCTTAATTTGAATTTAACTTTTCGCTAGTTAGTTATTTTTCTTAAAACGATAAGAGATCCCTTCGCCAGATATTGGTAGTGCGGTTCCTCCCTCCTTCCGTAGGGAGGAACTCCACTTGTGAGGTTCAAAAAGGTTCACTTACGACGCAATCCGGTTCAAATTTATATATATATATATATATATATATATATATATATATATATATATATATATACTAGCTGTTACCCGGCGTACCTTGCTACACCTACTTTCTGCTGCTAGAAAAGCAAAAATAAATTAGAAACCAAATAAGTAATAATAAATCTAATAACACAATTCTGTAACTGTTCGAGTTCTCAGTTTCGAACCCGTGACCTTGGAACTGTGAGTCTTAGACGATTTTAACCTAGCCTATGACTTTTTTCGAATACCTACATGAGTGCCAAGTTTGGTCAAAATCGGACAAACGGTGCGGATTTTTCTAACGAAGAAACATACAAACAGACAGCTGGTAGGCGTTTTTGACCTAGCCCATGAGACTTCCTGGATCAGGACCTACCAGTGTTCCAAGTTTGGTCAAAATTGGATGAACGGTGTGGATTTGTATAAGGAACAGACGATCAGACAGACACGTGATTTTTTTAAGTGTTTGAAAATAATCTAAACTAAGATATTTTAATTTGGGTTACATTTGAAGTTAAGGAATTAGAAATTAGAAAGAAAAAAAAAATGATTTTACTAATAGACATAAACATTCTTGAGATCTTGGTATATTATCTTATATAATATATTATAAGTATAATATCTAAAAAATGGCTGGGGGATCGTGGTGAGGGGAAGGATACCATTCGAAAGGTTACTAAATTCTCTACTAAAAAGGTTCTTGATTAATTTTCGATAAGGCCATGACAATCCGATAAATAGGTGTCTAAAACTTCATAAATTGTTAGTTTTATTCTTTCTAATGGGTTTTTGTCTATATTAACGAACTGCAAAACCATCGAACATCAGACGCTTCCAAACCTTCCAATCTAAAGTCCTCCGAACTATTGTCAATGCTCCTTTTTACATAACCAATAAGAATCTTATAAAGGCCTCAACATTCCTCTAATACAAGACCTTATCTCCATCCGATTTGCAAATTTTCATTACAAATTATCCCTAACCCCTAATCCTGCTGTCGAGTCACTGTCCACTCCCAACCATCCCTATTCCCCAGCAGGACGGTTGAACAGGATGTGGCCCCGTGATCTGCTTTAAGCAATACAAGGGAGTGATAACGGAGGTTATCTTCTCCCCACAAGCCCCTAGAGTGTCTGCAGTTCTCTCGTCTCTTTTCCAGCTCCAGTACTTCCTACTGCTGCTGGTTGAGGAACGGGGTACGGCTGTGTCTAGTCACCTCACTTACCCGAGGAGACAACGGAACCACGCTAAGATGATGCAGTTCCTGGTTGTGTGACTGTCCCATCCACCATCCCAAATATGAAATGTTTATCTTCCATACTATTCTCTACTCATCTCTATTGATTCTATTCCTATCTAGGCCGATGTCATGGCGTATTGTTGCACACAGCTTACACATTAATTGTCTTTCTATAGCTCACCATCGGCTGACCCCGATTACATAACACGACTCCCGGCATTAATCCTGCCCTTTATAGTCACTATATATATATATATATATATATATATATATATATATATATATATATATATACATATATATATATAGTGATCTAGTTTTAGCACCTGTCAAAGGAATGTAGCTATTAAGGTTGACCTCATAAATGAATTTAAAAAATATTTCATGGTATTTTCATCCTTTTAGTTTCTAAAAATAACACCCACGTTATTATAAATCTATGTACCAACATATATATATATATATATATATATATATATATATATATATATTTGACGTTTTTCCGAATTCTCACACATAAGGGAGAATACGTCGTTTTATTGTTGTATCGAGACAAATGTAGCTTCTGGAAGCTACATAAAAACTAACATATATATTTATATATAAATATATATATATATATATATATATAAATATATATATATATATAAATATATATATATAATATATATATATATATATATATATATATATATATATATATATATATTCCCGTTAACTGGAGAGTAGCTAAGGTAACAAGCTCGATGCTAATTCTTGGTAATAACTAGGGACCGGATTCTTAGGTTTTCACCTATTTTTTTCCTTTCTGCTAAACATGATATTGATAGGTTTTTTATATGATTCGTGTCTTGTAGTATCATTCATGCTAATTTGGAAAAACCTAAAAAAAACCTATTCAGGATGATATTACCTAAAATCACCTAAATAACGATGGAATGACCTAGACAGACCTAATCTTTAAAATAGAAAATACAGTTCAATGATTGATTGATTTCCTGGACCGAACAAATTTTCTTAAAAGCATCTTTCCGGTTTCAAACGTTCAGGGAAATTTTACTAGGAGTAAAACAATGGCTTCCACAAGAACCCATTTTAACACGCTGGGGAAAAAATAAAAACAGTTGTTGACCCTTTGGATATGAATGAAGCAGCTGATATTTCTAAGGCTTCCATGTTCCTCCAGACCAACGAGATTCGTGGTCCATAAAAAAAAACAAAAAAAAAAAACTCATATTTCCGTTTTATTTTTATTTCCTCTTCTTTTTTATTTTTTTTCCTTCTCAATATACTATTTTATAAAATAATGTTATTTCTTGTTTACTTTGATGTGACTATTTATATACATATTAATTTATCAATAATAAATTAATCAAAATTATTAATGATAAATTATAATAGGTTGAACTTATTTTTTTAACCTATTGAAACATTTTATCTCCTAAAAAAACCTAAAATGGATTTTTAAACCTGAAAAGACCTATTTTTGAATCTATTGAAACATTTTTATTACCTAAAAAAACCTAAAATGGACTTTTAAATAAAAACCTAAGAAGACCTATTATACCTGTTGGAAAAACCTAACTTGATGCTTATTTTATCCTAAAAATCCGGTCCCTAGTAATAACAAACGTTTGTTCGAGATGGTTAATGAGCAACATTGATCAATTCTAGTCCTGTAAAATTGACATTTGCCTTTAATTTTGTTGTTAGATAGTCATCAAAGGTATTCGTAAGTACTTTGTGTTTGAAAGATTAAAAGTAATCCAATAATCTTAGTCATAGTTGAGAGTCTATATATGCTGCAGCCCCCCCCCCCCTATGAAAATGGGACGAAAATTAATAATTATAGTTTAGTTAAAAATAAAATGTTATAATTTCATTTTGTCGTTTTAGTTTTTTCTCACATTTTGTCTAGAATAAGGCGTATAAAAACGAAAAATGTTTTTAACGTTCACCCTGGATTACTAGGTGTCAGAGGACCTCAAAATTCGCAATATTACTTTCAAATATTTAAAATATTCCCTAAATCCCCTCTAAATGCGTTTCTTCCCTAAATCTAAGGCGGAAACACACTGTAATGACTCCATAAATGCTTAAGCAATGTTTTGCAAGCAAAAATTATAGCTATACCTTAATATTGGCATATAATTTACATAAAGTTAAGGTTAGACTAACCTTACCCGGCTGAAACCATTCCTGCATTAAGCTCGTTAATAACCTTGCGTGTACGTAACCTTTTAAGAAATACTTCCCTATGATAAGAATTAGGGACTAATTGATACGAAACGGAACGAGCATTTGAGCACAGATCGACCTTGCCTAGAAGTCCCGGTGTGGCTTTCTTAACACGAACAAAAGGGAAGTTTTAAAACGACGTTTCACAATTGACGCTGGAAATGAGAAAGGATTGCACATTGCTGAGTCCCACAAGGTCCTTACCTGTCACCAATTCTTTTTTAACTTGTTTCGTCTGCAGACAATGAAAACATCCATTTGTTATTGTTTGCGACAACGACGATTCATCAGAGAAAACAATAACTACCGTGTTTCTTCCCTCCCTCCATATTGACGGACTATTCATAGAATAATACACTGTATAAAAGACACATACATGGTCAACTTAACTATTGGGCGTCTCCTTCACCCTCGTGTTTTGGGCTTGAAAACATCAAGCCCAGTTGCTGTGAGAACTAAGTTCAAATGCGTACACATCAGTTTCGTCAGTACCTCATTTAAAACTAATAAGAAATAAAAAATACATAAATATATAACAACTAACAAAAAACAACTATAAAGCAATAAATAAAATAATAAGAAAAAATTACAGACTTAAATACCCTTATACTTCACACACTAGACCAGAGCTACTATACTCGATGGAGGGATATCATAGTGCAGTCAAACATAATAAACACACACCAAATTAAAATAAAAACATATATACCCTAAATGAATAAATAATAAAACTAAATAAGAAACCCCAGGCGATCCTCAACGCGAGGAGTGTCCTCCATCGACTGAAGATGACGCAGGAGCCCTTTAATACACGCGAGGTAATGCTTCTCAGCACACCCCTCGGGACACCAAGCTGCCTTAACCTTTTGGCAGAAGCACTGCTCCCTTCAGCTCAATGTACAGGACGTTACCGCCATGTCGGTCACAGGCACGCCCCGGCGAGGAGTGTCCTCCATCGACTGAAGATGATGCAGGAGCCCTTTAATACACGCAAGGTAATGCTTCTCAGCACACCCCTCGGGACACCAAGCTGCCTTAACCTTTTGGCAGAAGCACTGCTGCCCTGTGCTGTGGCGTCGGTCACAGGCACGCCAAACATCCGGCCCACCGCCAAGCGGACAACAAGTCTCCCATACTTCCGACACTTCGCCCGGTGCAGCGAATTCAGATCATTACCCATCAACAATCTGTGCGTCCACAATAGTCACGTTACCCTCTTTTCCCATTATTATATCAGGCTTCCATCGCCGGCCATCAGCTTTCAGGACTGTCTCGAGGTGTACCTCGTACCCCCTTCCGGCTAAGGCCTCATCCAGTACATCCACCACAGTATCGTGCCTCAAACAACGACCTCCCCGTGTAACGTAGCACTGCTGAACAGCGTGAGTGCCGGTCTCATCCTCCAGGCTACCCGCCTTGCATGTAAGAATCCGGCCCTCACGCCGGCCTCTTGTCGTTCTCACGGTGATCGGAAGAGCATTGATGTGGGTACGAACATACTGGATGAAGTCCCACCCAGAAGTGGTTCCAGCTCCATCATTGAGGCAAAGATTCGTTCAATCCTGCTTTGTCGTTGGACGAATAGAGTCCCTCTGCCCACCAGCGCTTTCTAATGTCAGGGCACCAAGCGTCTTCATGTACTACTAAGCCCTGCCTGGCCAGGGCCTCCCTCGCTTTCCGCAGCCTTTTGGTCATGTTCTCCGAACCATAAGCCGCCCTAGCCGCGGCTAGACCAGACCGCTCCATCCAGACGGCCTAAATATATATATATATATATATATATATATATATATAAGTATTAAATTAAACTAAGATATTTAAATTTTGGTTTTGTTGGGAGCAAGGAATTATTAGAGAAAATAACAACATAAAAAAACAAAACAGACATGAGCAGTTTTTGGATTTTAGTATATTTTCTCGAATATGTCTAAAATGGTTGGGGAATCGTGGTAAGTGGAAGGAACCCATTCGAAACCTTAGTAAATTCTCATATGAAAAACCGGTTTTTAGGAAATTTTCGATCTGGCGAGCTTATTCAGATAAAAAAGTACTTAAAACTTGGAAATTGTTGGTTTCGTTTCTTTGATCTGTTTTTGCCTTTGCTGTCATTAGTTTTATTGTTTCTTAAATATTTCTTCAATATGTTATTGTTGTTTACATTTGTCTCAAAGCTTTCCAAATGAGTTCAATAATAAGAGACTTTTGGAAATTTTCAAAAATGACGCAGTTCCTGTTAGTCAGAATGTTAATTTGTAGATTATGATTTGTTAAGGAATAATGTTTTTAATCAAAGAGTATATAAATTTCTGATTACCGAAAATGTCTTTATGCACCCAATCCCTGGTTCATCAGCTAGTGCACATTACAAAACAATACAAAAAAATCAGTAAAACTGTACGTGACGAAGATGGTTAACTAGATTACATTTCTGCAGATTATCCTAACTCCAGAAAGAAATGAAGTAAATAAAAAAGGATTACCTTTATTCCTGGATATTATGGATTGGTTCCAGGTTTGACGGAAGTCTTCAGGGAATTTCCACACATAACCAGCCAATCTTTGCAACTTCTTCTAAGGAAACGGCGCATAATTCGTTTCGGTTTACAAACAGATCCTTGTTACCAAGTGATATTTAAGCATGTCATGCCCAAACCACCAAAAATACAGCCAACAAAATCCGACTCTCAGGAACTGCGACATCTTAGCTCAATTTCATTCTTATTCCTAGTGTCATTAGCAAAGGAATAGAAGCAGTTATTGGTAGCGTTGGATCTTTAGTTAAAAAAAAAGTCCGACTCGCAGGAACTGCATCATCTTAGCGCGGTTCCGTTCTTATCTCTAGACTCATTTGAAATGATTAAAATAGAAGCTGTTATTATTTTGGGTCCACATTTCTAGAAAGCATGAAGATTAGATAGTTAGCCGTCGAGGTGATAAGTAAAAATGGAATGGTTGGGATTCGGCTAAAGAAACCTCAATACGATTTTTGTTAAAAAATCTATATTTAGGACGTTTTGGCTACCAAATTGACAGTTTCATCTTTACTTTCATGAAAGGTCTTATTTACGATCTTACCTGGATAGGCCAACCCGCACTAGAAAGGACCCCGCTAGGCATTTGAAAAGCTTTATCTTGGAAATCCATATCTCTAAGATTAAATTGTTTTTCTTATTTTTCTTAACCTGATTTATTATCAAATACATTATCCAACTATAAGCAGTTAAAAAATAACAAGGAATAAAAAGAGACAAAAAGAACAGTTCGAATAAGCGAAATCAATTACTTTAAAGTCTTAAGCACTTATTTCTCCGATTGACGTCGTCTAATCAAAACTTTCATCAGAACCTTTTTTGTAGAGCATTTATTAAGATTTCTAATGGTATTGTTCCGTTTACCAAGATTCTCAACCTTTTTCGAGATATTAAGGAAAGTATACAAAGTTACCAAAACTTTTTATGTCTGTTAATAAAATATTTTATTCTAACCCTTCCTTAACTCCAAACGTGACACAAATTTCAACAAATTAGTTTTAATAAAAGTAGAACATGCAGAAAATGTTTAACTGAATCCCATGATTCCAAGTACCAAAACCAAAAACGGTATTCAAAAACTATTTTTCCAATTTTCTCGAAAACGGTTAAAGCTATCGCCTTGAAAATGGTTTCATTCGTTTTCGTAGCCCAAGAAGCATATAAAACGAGTGCTTTTTTTTGCGCGAATTTCCACCTTCGCCATCCAAGAAACGCCATCTTCCAGTTGACGGATTTTGCTAGTTAACGAACTTGACTTTTCAAATTGGACGACGGATTTTTGTACCAAATTTCATCAAAATCGGACCATCAGGGAAGCCAGAAATGAGCGAACAGATAAAGATATATATATATATATATATATATATATATATATATATATATAAATAAATAAATATATACATATATATATATATATACATATATATATATATATATATATATATATATATATATATATATATACAAATTTGAACCACCGTTATTTTCGGTCTCTAGGGGTTCCGAAACGCGAAATTTTCTTGTCGGTACTTCCGGATTGCGTCATGAGATCAACCTTATAAGCGGGGTTCCTCCCTATGGGGGAGGGAGGAACCGCGCTAATATTCGGTGTTGTCAGTTATGACTATGAAAGACTTGGTAAATATCTCTTTATGAACCATCAAAACTGTATGTACGTAGCTTCAGAGATTCTACACCAGAGGGAACTTGTATCACTCTTCCTGTCTTAATGCTATTCCATCTACATAGGCAAGAGTGTATGTACCTAGCTTCAGAGCTCCTACACCAGAGGGTACTTGTGTCACTCTTCCTGTCTTAATGCTATTCCATCTACATAGGCAAGAGTGTATGTACCTAGCTTCAGAGCTCCTACACCAGAGGGTACTTGTGTCACTCTTCCTGTCTTAATGGTATTCCATCTACATAGGCAAGAGTGTATGTACCTAGCTTCAGAGCTTCTACACCAGAAGGAACTTGTGTCACTCTTCCTGTCTTAATGCTATTCACTCTATATAGGCAAGAGTGTCTGTACCTAGCTTCAGAGCTTCTACACCAGAAGGAACTTGTGTCACTCTTCCTGTCTTAATGCTATTCCATCTACATAGGCAAGAGTGTATGTACCTAGCTTCAGAGCTTCTACACCAGAGGGAACTTGTATCACTCTTCCTGTCTTAATGCTATTCCCTCTATATAGGCAAGAGTGTATGTACCTAGCTTCAGAGCTTCTACACCAGAGGGAACTTGTGTCACTCTTCCTGTCTTAATCCTATTCCATCTACATAGGCAAGAGTGTATGTACCTAGCTTTAGAGCTTCTACACCAGAGGGAACTTGTATCACTCTTCCTGTCTTAATCCTATTCCATCTACATAGGCAAGAGTGTATGTACCTAGCTTCAGAGCTTCTACACCAGAGGGTACTTGTGTCACTCTTCCTGTCTTAATGGTATTCCATCTACATAGGCAAGAGTGTATGTACCTAGCTTCAGAGCTTCTACACCAGAAGGAACTTGTGTCACTCTTCCTGTCTTAATGCTATTCCCTCTATATAGGCAAGAGTGTATGTACCTAGCTTCAGAGCTCCTACACCAGAGGGTACTTGTGTCACTCTTCCTGTCTTAATGCTATTCCATCTACATAGGCAAGAGTGTATGTACCTAGCTTCAGAGATTCTACACCAGAGGGAACTTGTGTCACTCTTCCTGTCTTAATGCTATTCCCTCTACATAGGCAAGAGTGTATGTACCTAGCTTCAGAGCTTCTACACCAGAGGGTACTTGTGTCACTCTTCCTGTCTTAATGCTATTCCATCTACATAGGCAAGAGTGAATGTACCTAGCTTCAGAGCTTCTACACCAGAGGGAACTTGTGTCACTCTTCCTGTCTTAATGCTATTCCATCTACATAGGCAAGAGTGTATGTACCTAGCTTCAGAGATTCTACACCAGAGGGAACTTGTGTCACTCTTCCTGTCTTAATGTTATTCCACCTACATAGGCAAGAGTGTATGTACCTAGCTTCAGAGAGTCTACACCAGAGGGAACTTGTGTCACTCTTCCTGTCTTAATCCTAAGGCCCCTACATAGGCAAGAGTGACTCATTTTCAGTGGAGTTTTATTTTGAGTTGTGTCACTTTAGAAATAATAGTGCGATATATAAAACCTTAAAAAAAACGGGAGTTTAAGGCGCCAAAACAGGAAACTGACAGCGTCCGAAGCGTCCGAGAAAATGAGTCTCCCGCCATCTCAACGTTCGCTCTAACACTATTGCCAATAAGTTTCTTATTTATTCTTCCCTTCATTTACTAAAATACTAATTTTACTGGTAAATACAATTTAAAACAAAATATTATAAAGTGATTTAAACACAAAACCCCCTTCAAAAAAACAAAACAAACACTTTTAAAGTTTTAAACACTTATTTCTCCAATTATTCTCTAAGCACTAATTTCGCTCCAACACCATGTACCGGTGGACGGATTCTGCTGGTTAACGAATCACGGGCGAATATAAGGGGGGCGAATATAAGGGTAAAAACATGTCGTAAAACCCTTAAAAATAATTTACATAAAATCTCTTAGTTCATAAAAAATATTTTATTTTACGTGTAATAGCGTTTTAGTTGCCTAAAACTATTCCAAGCTCTAAATTTTTAGTATTCCATACCCCGGAAATGGTGAAATTATTTTGTATATACGCCCATGTAACGAGCACGACCTTTCAAATTAGACGAAGGATTTTTGTACCAAATTTCCTCAAAATCAAGATTTTGGTGGTTAACGAAATCGTTCAATCGTTTGCTAAGTGGACACTATATACCAAGTTTCGTGACGACTAAACAATAACTCTGGCGGCTACAGTCTTATCAGGCATATATATATATATATATATATATATATATATATATATATATATATATACATATTTATATAAATCTAAATAAATTTTAACGGGGGTCATTTTCGGTGTCTACTAGGTGGGACCGATAAAAATTTGAAGAAATTTTTCAAAACTTCTGTCATGAGTGCAACCTCAATAGCTAGTTTCCTTCGGAGGAAAGTGCTAAAAACAATCAAATTAATGAGGATTCTATAAGAAGGGAGGAAACAAACTGAAACACGTTATGTTCGCAAGCAAGTGCATCTTGCTCAAAGAGGAAGTAAACATTTTTTATCTTGTCGATAAATCTTTTTTTATTTTTATTTGCAATATTATATGCGCCTTCTTATCAATATTTTTCTTATCAATGACGTTCCATTCTTTCTCAAGAGCTCTATCGAATCGAAGAGTAACTTGGAATCGGAAATGATTTAGCTGGTATCTTGAGGATTCCGATAAAACCATAACTGTTGTTGTTATTAAACTCTTTATAGGATGTTTCACTCCAGGGATGATTGTTTCTTCATTGTTTTCATCTGTTTGGGTCAATAATCCTTCTATTACCTTGAGGACAATCCCTCATGGAGATATTTAATTGTTCTACCAATTATAGAAAATTCTTTGATCTGACGAGTTCCAAGGTTTGTGATCTTTTAGCGCGTTTACTCCGTCCAATTTGAGGTAATTCCAATTCGCATGGGTCGAAAATAATTGTAAACTTTTATTTAATTTTTTTTTTTTTTTTTTTTTTTTACCTTTTACTATTATTTTCAACTTGAAAAAGTAAAAGTTCGAAAATAACTTTTTGCGTATAAACTTTTTGTAAAAATGTTTTTTTTTAATGTTAATTTTTAACTTAAGAAATAAAAGTTTTGAAGTAATTGTTATTGAAATTCTTAATAGGAAAAGGTTTAAAGGAATAAATTAATGCTAATCATAATTATTTTTTGTTTTGTATCAACAGATATATTTCAGCAAATGAACAAAAATAAATGTTTAAATAAACAAAATTTCACTTATTTAGAAGAATCATTTCAATTTATAAAATAATATTTCCTGTAAGTTTGTAAAATTTAGATTATATCTATAATAATTTAATATATACTTTAGGGTTGAAAAGGCTTTTTCAACACTTACTTGAGTGGCTGGGCTGGGGGTGGAGGATAAGTCCTAGCTAATATAGCTATGGAAGTGTGTATTTTCTTTCTTCTCAGTATTCCAGGGATTGTAAACCAAAGTTTTTTAAACAAAAGTTTTTTTAAACTGTGATATATTAATACATTTTAGTCTTTTGGAGGCTTAGGGTTAGTAAAGTAGAAGCCCAAAGGACTAAAATGTATTAAGAAATATTGTGGGTCATCGCCAATAATAAATTATATGTATATATATATATATATATATATATATATATATATATATATATATATATATATACAGCGTTAAAACCCGAATAGGCATTTAACATTTTTATCTTCTAGTGACTTCATTCATGGGTTGGATTCGTCCTCCCTGACCATCCCTAGGCACACCAGGTGGCCGGAGCATAGTACTGACCAAACTGTCTCCCTAGTGTGCCGTATGGTCAAGAATCAGAACTGCCCCTCTTGGCCCTCGAATATATATATATATATATATATATACCTTGGCCTATGGGTTTCACAACGTCTACACTTCTAGTCAGTTTCTTCCATGGGATGGACGTTAAAAAAGAGTTTTGCTTCCTCCGGAAAAGAAGTAAAGAAGTCCAAATAGGAGAGTGTCGTCGTTTCATATGAATCTAACGGCCTTATTATTAGACCACCACGGGGCGTCTCACGTACCTCCATCCAGTCCATTGTTCCTAAAGACGAGGACACAGCGAGGCCTGCCTCCTACCTAGATCCACTGTCTGGAGCACAATTCGTCTGGTGTTCCACAAGGCTTCATATTACACCCAATAATACATACAATTTTTTTTCTAAACTAGAGCCTGGAAAACGTTTTGTGCGCTATTTCCCGTTTTTAAAACATTGTTATCTCGAATATGAATTACAGATTAGTGTAGAGGAACCGTACTTTTCTACATTTTAGCACTTTCCTCCGAAGGAAAGTAGCTATTGAGGTTGCACTCATGAAGGAATTTTTCAAAAATTTCTTCTAATCTTTATCGATCCTACCTAGTAGAGACCGAAAATGACCCCAGTTAAAATTTATATATATATATATATATATATATATATATATATATATATATATATAATAAGTTGGAGGTCCTGAGTTCAAATCCCGAGCAAGCACTAAAGATTTTTTCTTCTAGTGTCTTCGTTCGTGGGCTGAATTCGGCCTCCCTGACCGTCCCTAGGTCAACCCAGCCTTTAATTAATTTAATAATGGGTACCTTGGGTGCTAATGACTCTAGCAGTCGAAGCAGCCAAGGGGAAAATCAGGCGGCCGGAGCATAGTACTGACCACACTATCTCCCTAGTGTGCCGTATGGTCATGAATCAGATACCTCCATAGTATCTGCCCCTCAGGGCCCTCGTGGCCTGTTACGGGACTGATTTTTATATATATATATATATATATATATATATATATATATATATATATATATATATATATATATATATAGTTATATATGTGTCCGTTAACACGATACAGGCCAGAGTTTTTGTTTTTTCGCCACGAAACTAGGTATGTATTATTCCCCCATCAAACGATTGAACGAGTTCGTTAACCAACAAAATCGGTCCATCCGGAGGGGGGGGGGGGGGGGTTTACTCCGGAGCCAAAGTAGTTATTTGTCAATACCAGCCATAATTTTTAGTTATATTTTAACGAAACTCGGTATTTGTTGTGGTCAACTGAAGAGAAAAATTTGTTTCAAAAATAAACTAAATCGGTTCATTAGGAGGGGGGGGGGTGGTTTACTCCGGACCCTAATTACTAATTTGCTCATACCGGTCATAATTTCTGCTGTATTGTAACGAAACGCGGTATACGTCGTGGATATCTAATAAGGAAGAAGTGTTGTAAAAATGAACTAAATCGGTCTATCGGAAGGGGGGGGGGGGATTTACTTTGTACTATGTTTGAATTGAATTGAAACAGGTGATATTTATGTTTTTATTTTATTTATCTATATAGGTTATTTTAAGCAAATTATTCAGGAATGCGCTCGACACTACCCAATTCTCAGGAAAGTGCTTAGTTATGCAGCTCCTGCGTGACGGAATTTTATGTAGTTAGTAACTTTTACCATTAATGGAAATCACTAAACATATTTTTGTTATTTTGCACGTATGACGACTAACTTGAGCATAATTCGCAAAGTACCGATGGAATAATATTCACGATTCTATAAATGAGGAGCTTAGTATCAAAGTTGGACAACTCCATTTTTTTCAGTTTTGAGATTTTTGTCGATTCTTAAGTGGATTTTTCTGCTGCATTCGATTTTACAACTGTTTTTCACTAAAAACGGACAGAAAATAGGTAAAATAGCGTTTATTTCAACCGTTCAGAATCAAAATATAGACAATTCCAACATAGTTTGGTTTCAAAAAATGACAACTCCATCAGTAGCCAATGAGAAGCTTGCATTCATGCAATCTACTCCCAACATGCATTGCAAATCCATCATGGCTGAATGTTTATAGTTACTTGTAATAAGTTCATTTGGTGATAATTCTTATTAATAACTAGCTGTTATCCGGCACACTGTGGTTCCGAATGCCGGATTTTGGGACAAAACCTCTAGGTACTTGAATCTTTCTGATTTAGGTGTGATTTTTGAAGAATTTCTTTTGTGCCGAGTCGAATGAGACCACTACCAATTCTATAGAATAATTATTTTATTAATAAACTGGCTTTATATATCAACAACCGTGAAAAACAGCCGGTATTTAATTTAAAATATTCATACTTTACTCAAGTGGTAGAGCTATGTATCCTTCCAAATATATTTTCAAGACCTCAGGTGAATAAATTAACAGCTAATGTAATACTGGTAACTATTCTCGACATATTCCTCTTTATTTAAATTTTCGCGTATAACAAATAAATATTGACAGTTTCAGACTAGATATTAAATAGATCTCATCGTTAATGTTCAGTTATTTGCTATTAAAAACTTTTCAACAACTCTCTGCAGAAAATAATAATGGTTAACTCGTTTTTCATAAAATAATCGCATCGCTAATTGATAACTTTATTTTATTAGCTGTGCACAGGTATGACTGAGTACGGCGATGAAAATTATAGCACAGCCACTTCAATACATGTAGTTATAGGTAAAACTGTGCGAAGAGGATAGCTAAGTACCACTTTTTTCTAAACTTAATAAAATAAGGATAATTTAGTTTCATTTCAGTTTTGTCAAACTGTATTTAAATAACATTATTCATGTAATTTTTAACTATATAGTTTTGATAACGTCGGGCGTGGTCAGTACCTGAATGGGTGACCGACCACGTGCTGTTGGCATTAGAAAAGGGTGGCAACATTATATTAAAACACCCTCGAGCATACCAAATTCATATTTGTTTGGTTTCAAAAGAGGATAGATTCAATTTTAAAATGGCTCCTTTTGGTTTCAAAAACAGACAACTCCATGACTTGGTTTCAAACATGGACAACTCCACTATTTAAAGTGTAATTACGGCCTTAATACTTATATAATTTTGTAGTGCCTTTGAAATAATGTTTCTGAGGCCTATAAGAATAACATATAAAAAAATCACCATGATACTGACATCAATATAGTAGATATGGTTTTTTGCCTCTCCTGTAAAAAAAGCAAAAGTGGAGTTGTCCAATTTTGATACTAAGCTCCTCATATGTATAAGACTTTTTCTTAATTATTTTTATGGCTAAGGGTCGATAAAGCAGCACATAATTCGTTCTTATTGACAACTTTATTTGCTATCTTTTGACCGACATGTTTCAAGTAATACTACATACTATTTTTCTTCACTCAAGCTAGTGTACATAAGAGAGGACTTCCTGATAATGAAAGCCCCTGAAGAGGTGCGACACAAAGGCACGAAACATGTCGGGCAAAAGATAGCGAAATAAAGTAGTGAATGTGAACGAATGGTCTACTGCTTTATCAACCCTTTGCCATAAAAATAATTAAGAAAAAGTTAAATATATATATAGGGTCAGCTTGCAGAAGAATTTGTATACATATGCCCGTTTTAGTACCTACTTGTCCAGTATCGTTCCAGAAGGGTTTGTTGACAATACTATTATAATTCCTAATTATTATTAAGTTGACTCTTTACTTCAATATTCGAATTTTCGATATAATAAAAAAATATGTTTAACTTAAGTGTTATTTATTTTTTTATTTTTAAGGCTATATTTCTTCTGGAAATTCTATACGTATGTCATAGCGATTATAGATCAGCTGACTATTTTCCACCATATTGGATTGTTTCAGATCACTACCTGTTTGGACTTGGTCCTACTACTGAAAGGTTCTCCTCCTCAAGTTGAGGCTGTTATTGGTTTTATATTTATAACATGTTCCCCTGAAGAGGCGCCTCGAAAGGGTGTGACATGTAGAAACAAATAAAGCTCTTATTTTTAGACCTTACATCTATAAACAAAATTATAATAATTCCTATTTATATAGCTAATCTAAAATATGTCCGTAGTTACTGATGTTGCTGGGACTTCAATTTTTTTTAAATTAATTTAAAACGCTGATCAAATTTTGAATTTTACTTCCATTCAAATTCAGACCAGATATCGTCGATGCAAAAGCAAAGTATCGAATGTGAAAATCACCACTTTCAAGAGTGAAAATACTATTATTTATTACTCTGCTTTTGGGCAATGAAATAGTAGGCAGATTCTACCTTTTGACAGTGGTAACATCCTCCTTTCACTGTGTGAACTTAGATTCGAGAGTTTGCCATCCATCAGTCCAACAGCAATCAGTAAAGATTTAAAATGAAAAATGCGTTTTTTCACATTCGATACTTTGCATTTGTATCGACGATATGTTTATTTATTTCATTAGTCTACCGCTTCTTCGGCGATAACACAATGAACAGCATCTTGAGAACTTTGTCTCACTAGGGAACCAGCTTGTTTCATTGTATATGATTAAACGGAGGTGTTAAGGTACTTTATTAGGGGTTTAAATGAAAATATCACTTAACTAGCCGAATACCCGTGCTTCGTCACGGCATATAAGTAGTTTTTATTGCGTTAAATAAGTCTGCAGCCCCCCCCCCGATATTTTTATTTGTTGGCAAAAATGTGTCTTAAACCCCTTAAAAATAAATGAAATAAATAAATAAATTAAATAAGATCACTTAGTTCATTAAAAAATATTTCATTTTAGTTGTAATAGCGTTATATTTGCCTAAAACTATTCCAAGTTCTAAATTGTTAGTATTCCATACCCCGGAAATGGTCCCAGCACCCCCCCCCCTCCGAAATTATTTCCTATACACGCCCATGGTTACCAGTAACAGCAGTGTAACCAATACATGTTAAATTTCGTTGTCAATAATAAATGTACGTTAACATTAAAAATGTATGTTTTTCACATGTCATTTGGAGACACCCATTACATTATATTTGCGAGCATTACCAAGAAGTGTTCTGACTGGGGATGCTGATGGGTGAGGAGGCTGTGCAAGGGTTCGGGATATTATTACCTCGGATGGACCATCACCAGGTATAGCGTAAACTCTATGAGGGACAGTTTATTTCTAGTAATTCAAGGACTGCCATCATAGTTGAAATTAACCTCAATTAAAAATAATACTATGAAATAGATAATGTACGGTAACAGCTGTTCTTTATCGTCCTAGCAACGTATGCTTCCTAGTCTTGCCTGCTTTAACAAAAAAAAACTTTAAACCCCTCTAAAAATACTTAAAAATTCGAATATCAAAAAATCCTTACTTAGCGAGCGTCTACGTTATATAGGGAGTGTCCATGCAAAATTTCAAGTTTTTCTGTCGAGCGGTTTGGGCTGGGCGATGATAGGTGAGTGAGTGAGTGAGTGAGTGAGTGAGTGAGTGAGCGAGTGAGTGAGCGAGCGAGCGAGTGGGTGAGTGAGTGAGTGAGTGAGTGAGCGAGTGAGTGAGTGAGTGAGAGAGTGAGTGAGTGAGTGAGTGAGTGAGCGAGCGAGTGAGTGAGCGAGTGAATGAGTGAGTGAGCGAGTGAGTGAGTGAGTGAGTGAGTGAGTGAGTGGTATTTGACAAATATATAGTAGATATTCCCGATAACGTAATGGCATGCTTAAGGCCATCAAATAATTTCAGACCGTCCTGTGTTCCTGAAGTATGTCAGTACAGTGTTTATGTACTGGCTATCATTGCCTAGGAGTTCTTGCGTAGGCGTATATGAGGGGGGGGCTGCAGCCCCTCCCGAAATTTTGATTTGACGGTAAAAACTTGTCGTAAAACCCTTAAAAATAAATTAAATATGATCACTTAGTTCATAAAACATATTTTATTTTACGTGTACTATCGTTTTAGTTGTCTAAAACTATTCCAAGCTCTTAATTTTTAGTATTCCATACCCCGGAAATGGTCTCAGCCCCCCCCCCCCGAAATTTTACCAGCCCCTCCCGAAATTATTTTCTATATACGCCCATGAGTTCTTGTATATCATACGGCAAGAGCAGAAGGCTCTAAACGAAATGTATAATACAGAATAATATATCTTCGACCTATGAATCCTTTCAAGAGAACAACTTCGTCAATTTACATCGTACGTATCTCCTTAGTAAGCGACGTAAGCCGTCAATCAGCGATATTGGATCGTCCGACATGAATCGCTCATTGATTACGGCCGACGTCGGACACCTCCTTAGCGTGGGCCGATCCCATTGTGTGCCCTGGTAGTTTTGAAAGGCAGGCGAACTACCCGAGGCGTGACTAGCTATCCCAGGATTGTTAGGTAAGAAGGAAAGGCATCGAGGGAGTGAGCTTGGAACTTTAGTCACTTTCATTGGAGCATTTACCACTTGGTGGGGGTTGGATGGTGATTGTAAAGGATTTCATGATGATAACGAGTTTTCGTGATAATGTTTATTTAGTGTTTCAGTCCTCTTTATAGGTAGATAATAGGCTAAAAATGACCACAAGAAGATTCAAACCGGAAGTGCTGATGACAATGTTCGTCTATATACAGTAGAACGTGGATAATTCGAACCCCTAAGGACCGATAAAAAAAGTTCGAATTATCCAAACTTCGAATTACACAAGTTTGAAAATTAAGGGTTAAAAATCGAACTTCATATTTTCACATTTTTTAATTTGAAAAAAATGCATTTTATTTAAAGAAAAACGAACATATCATAAATTGATGATTACGTACATAAGTAATGAATAATTGATCAAAAAAGTAAAAATAAAAGTCTATTATTGTGAAAAAAAGTCATATTCATGGAGAAGAATTTTGTGATAAAGTGTTAGGAGGAATTCGACTTCTTTAATCGCAATGTTCTCTGACAACGTTAAAGTTTTATAACTTCCAGGCTTCGACTGCACTGACACCGGAAATTCAAGGCACAAACAATACAACAGATCTAGGCACTGATTGACTTATCTTCATACAAAATGAAGATAGGAAGAATGGCGGAAGGGAATTCTAGGATAAAAGGACAGGATGGTGTATGTAACTACAACCCCTGGAAGGGAGGAAGCACGACCCACCACTTTGCAGAACTCCTAGAGTCCAAGAACTAGACTATGAGACCGCCGCACTTCTTGTATCGGAACCCCTACATCCGTATCTTACTATCCTTCTTACCCGAGGGGAGAATATTATCACAAGATTTAAGATCGACCGCCTCTCTGTCCACTTCCCATTGGAGGTATAGACTCGTAAAAACTTCGAATTATCCAAAATTTTATTCGAATTAATCAAGATTTTTTTACATGGTTTATGCCCTGAATTCTAGGGACCGAGAGAAATATTCGAATTAAAGACGATTTCGAATTATCGAAGTTCGTATTATTCATGTTCCACTGTATATATATGTATGACAACGTTTTCAATCCAAAGTCCTCCGTAAAATCCTTAACGCTCCTTTCTACGTCTCAAACTTGACTATCCACCTAGACACTGATACACCCTTTGTCTATGATTTAGCCAAATCCCGATTCCTGAATGTTTTCTCTAAACTCCCAGCCCACCCCAATCCTCTTGGCAGATCCCTCTCTTCCAATGTTATTCCTGATAATCCTCCTCGCCGCCATTGGTCACGAGACGACTTATTGCAAGAAATTGTGTAAATATTGTAAATAGTGTACATACTTCAACAAATTTTACATTAAAAAAAGATAAGTCCAGAACTGTCATTGGGATTAGCAGTAATGTCTGCTTTCTCCCCTCATCTCATTCAGTGTGTTGCCATTGTTTCATCAAATTTACTTATTGTACATATTTGTACAGATTGTAAATATCAATAAAGGAGAATATATATATATATATATATATATATATATATATATATATATATATATATATATGAGGTTGACCACATAACACAATCCGGAAATGCCAACTAAAAAATATCACTTTTCAGACCACATTGCTCACGGAAATAACGTTTGTACAATTTTTTTATACCTGCAAGCATATGAACTCGAAAACGATTTTTTTTTCGCGTGAATTTCGCGTCGAAAGCCAAGATCCTGTGGACGGATTCTGCTGGTTAACGAACATGACCTTTCGAATTAGACTATAGATTTTTGTACGAAACCACATATTTGCATTTTTTCAAAAGAGCCAATTTTTTCATAACGTTTTTTCCATATTCCCTAATCGCGGACAACAAGCAAACGATACTGTACCTCAACCACGACGCCAGGAAAACTCACGTAATTTACTTACTGAGAATATGTAATTTATCTTCTGTAAAACAAGGCTTCATTCACTACGCTGATTGACATAATTTCATTTTTAAAACTGTTCCGGGTTAAAGAGATTTTACTCTATATACAGTAGCGCTCAAAAGCATTTTTAAAAGGACAATAATTGGGCTAATTTACTACAAATAATAAACACAAATATGCATAAAGAAAATTACAGTTCAACACCATTTTCATATTGTAATTAAATAAAAATTGTTAGCATCAACTTTACTTTTAAATGAGCCAATATTTATTAGACTACCCATTACCCTTTATACCAACATCACAAGCTGGCACCATATTAAAATTGAAAATTCTTCTATATTCAGTATTCGATCCAAAGAAATTATTATCTACTCCTTCTTAACAGCTGGAAATAAAAAAAAAATCAGTACCGTAACAGGCCACAAGGGCCGAGAGGGGCAGATACTGTAGAGGTATCTGATTCTTGACCATACGGCACTTTAGGAGATAGTGTGGCCAATACTAGGCTCCGGCCGCCTGATTTTTCCTAGGCCTATGGACGATCTGGGACCCCAAATCCAACCCTCGAACGACGGCACTAGAAGAAAAAATCTTTAGTGCGCGCTCGGGTTTTGAACCTGGTCCTCCGGTTCATTAGTCGAGTGCTCTACCACTGAGCCAATCTCGCCCCCCAACAGCTGGAAATAAAGGCTCTTTATTCGAATGATTTTGACATCTTTCTCTGTGATTTGTCTCCTCTCACAGATCCTCCATGGGATTTAGAGCAGCACTTCAACATTACATTCAAGAGCATCGAAACATTCGCGCGCATTTTTGGTAAATTTTCAAGTAATGAAACATTTTAATTAATGATAAATTTGTCTACAATTTCTTACCATCTTACAGGTAGTTTGTAAATTGCATAGCTGTAGAAAGATTCTGGTTTCGTCGAAAACAAAATTGAAAGTTCATTTTGAACACCCTGTTTAGAATGTAGATTTTTTCCTGTTAAACAAAATTGTAAGGAAAGAAATAAGCGAAAATCTTTCGAGGCAATGTCCGGAGAGTCAGCAGGATTCGGAAAAAAAAAACTCTGGAATAAATTCTATAATTTTTTGTAGCATTGTTCTGGCCGTAACTGGTCTAGCATTAGTTTATTGTTTAAATTCACGGAAGGTCATGCATATATACCTGTCAACTTCACTTTATAGAAATATAAGGAGCAACTTAATTACATATACACAAATTTAGCCTTAGCTACGGAAGACCTTCCACAGGAAGGGCCACGTCCATACTAATACAATGACGTTAATATGGCTGTTATCCATCAGCTGATTCATATCGATCCTGGCTTATATCGATTCCAGAGAAAGCTTCCTTAGCTAAGGCTAAATTTATGTATATATAATTAAGTTGCTCCTGAGGAGACTTCAAGAGACGCGAAACATGTAGAGCGATAAATATAGCATATAAAGTGAAGTTGACGAGTTTTCTATATGCATAAATACATATATATATATATATATATATATATATATATATATATATATATATATATATATATATAGACATGAGCAGTTTTGAGCTTTTCTTCTTTAATATCTTGAAAATGGACGACTAGCAGACTATAGACGACTGGCAACAGAAATGGACAAGGACCGAAAACAAACTGCGTGAAGTAAAACTATCAGTAAAAGCCTGGCCTCTTAAGAAGAATAACCTTTCAAGAAGAGAACAAGTTATACTGACACGACTAAGGATTGGTCATTCCCTTCTTACGCACTCCTACTTAATGGAGAGGAAAGACAGGCCATTATATATTTTTTTAATATTTCGAAATTTTGAATTTCGGTTTTCATCCACAAATCGCATTACTTAAGAACCAATGTCGAGTATACTGGACATTACATAACTCATGTCAGGTAAAGCATCAAATTCTGAAAAAATCAGGAATCTTCACAAGAGCAATACACAACTATGGCAGGAAAATAAAATTTGTTTATCAAGAAATAAAAATTCGGACCTGAAAAGGTTAAGTTATATTTGTAATATGTTGTTTATATGAAGTTAACTTTTATATTGAGTTAATTAATTATTCTATTTTATATTGAGTTAATTAATTATTCTATTTTATATTGAGGTAATAATTTAAACTGTGTGAATAAGTATATGTACTGTGATAAGTATATGATGTTGCATTAGATGTTATAATTTCAATATTGTCATTGTATATATGTTATGGTTATATTGTCATTGTATATATGTTATGGTTATATTGTCATTGTATATATGTTATGGTCATATTGTCATTGTATATATGTTACGGTCATATTGTCATTGTATATATGTTATGGTTATATTGTCATTGTATATATGTTACGGTCATATTGTCATTGTATATATGTTATGGTTATATTGTCATTGTATATATGTTATGGTTATATTGTCATTGTATATATGTTATGGTCATATTGTCATTGTATATATGTTATGGTTATATTGTCATTGTATATATGTTATGGTCATATTGTCATTGTATATATGTTACGGTCATATTGTCATTGTATATATGTTATGGTTATATTGTCATTGTATATATGTTACGGTCATATTGTCATTGTATATATGTTATGGTTATATTGTCATTGTATATATGTTATGGTTATATTGTCATTGTATATATGTTATGGTCATATTGTCATTGTATATATGTTATGGTTATATTGTCATTGTATATATGTTATGGTTATATTGTCATTGTATATTTGTTATGGTTATATTGTCATTGTATATATGTTACGGTCATATTGTCATTGTATATATGTTATGGTTATATTGTCATTGTATATATGTTATGGTTATATTGTCATTGTATATATGTTATGGTCATATTGTCATTGTATATATGTTATGGTTATATTGTCATTGTATATATGTTACGGTCATATTGTCATTGTATATATGTTATGGTTATATTGTCATTGTATATATGTTATGGTCATATTGTCATTGTATATATGTTATGGTTATATTGTCATTGTATATATGTTATGGTTATATTGTCATTGTATATATGTTATGGTTATATTGTCATTGTATATATGTTACGGTCATATTGTCATTGTATATATGTTATGGTTATATTGTCATTGTATATATGTTATGGTTATATTGTCATTGTATATATGTTATGGTCATATTGTCATTGTATATATGTTATGGTTATATTGTCATTGTATATATGTTACGGTCATATTGTCATTGTATATATGTTATGGTTATATTGTCATTGTATATATGTTATGGTTATATTGTCATTGTATATATGTTATGGTTATATTGTCATTGTATATATGTTATGGTCATATTGTCATTGTATATATGTTACGGTCATATTGTCATTGTATATATGTTATGGTTATATTGTCATTGTATATATGTTACGGTCATATTGTCATTGTATATATGTTATGGTTATATTGTCATTGTATATATGTTATGGTCATATTGTCATTGTATATATGTTATGGTCATATTGTCATTGTATATATGTTATGGTTATATTGTCATTGTATATATGTTATGGTCATATTGTCATTGTATATATGTTATGGTCATATTGTCATTGTATATATGTTATGGTTATATTGGGTGAGTCGCCTTTGTTGCGAGAGCTCAAGAATAAATAAATAATGAAATATCATGAACTATCGTGAAATCGTCGTAAGTGGAAGTTAACCAATCGTTTCTACTTTTAACTGCTTATATTTACATGTCCACCAAATAAATCTTCACTGTAGATCCTATAAAGCAAAAAGATTGCTAAGAAATGAGACTAAAGAGGCGTTGAGAGAAAGCACCCAACAGAAGGATTTGGACTCGCCTCTTTAGCGCTCATAACAATCTTGGATAAAATCGATTCTCACCGGTAGATTATTTCCTCTGTCCGTACTAGTATCGATTATCTGGAATGCTGATATTCCATTTGCAAGGAGGTTACTAGGAGAACATACAAGGCTGTGTCCATGTATGATCTCACAACCTTGGTTAAAGGGTCGTCTTTTACGCTCCAAAACCTAATAGCGTATTGGTTAAATATGGACACGTTAACGACCATTTCCACTTCGAGCATGAACCGAGTTTTTTTTTCTTTTCCTTTTTTACGGAGCACGAAAACCTGGAACATTAGCGCCTACTTCCATGGTGTGCCAAGTAACCTTCTCAACGGGCCTATTGATGAGAAAAATTACCGTCACCGGAGAGACTCGAACCATCTCCCGCGTGAGAATCTAAGGGTACGTTCATGGTGAGGATTCATTCTGCGATGCTACGATAGCTACTCCGATGAGCGCTGCCCCGATGTAAAACAAACACATGTATTAAGGTGGGAGTGTTCATAGTGTTCCGATGCTAATCTCGCACCCGCGCAGTGACCGCGGGGAAGAACAAATATTTTGTTTTCTCCTCGCAGTGAGGAGGGAAGCCGCGATGTGGGCCTGACTGTGATTGGTTCCTTCAAAAGGACTCTAGTGCGCAGGTCACCTACCCTCTCTCATTACTTCATCTTGTGTGATTATTCTTTTTTGGTTATTTCGTTGTCGAGATGAAAGAAAATTGGGTCTTTTTGCGAAGACTACATCCAGTTACTTTTGAAGTAGCAGTAGTGATTTATAACAGTTACTCGTACTCGCTGATAAGCTTACTGATTAGCTTACAGGTTCTTTGCTGGTTATCTATTACTACTTAACTCGTTATCTACGTTTATAATTCATATTAGATAATGGCAAGTAATATTTATTAATAAAAAGGTTAATATGATCAAAATCAATTCTCTCAACTATGAAAAAAGTTATTAAGCATTAAAGTTGACTGTTTTGCAGGTTATGAAGGATAACAAACAACGATATTTGTAAACAAACATATTTTATTCCTTTTCTCTCTCTCTTTTTTGGATCTTTTACATTTATTAAGCAATACATGATATGCGTTTCCGCTCGCTACGCTACGCTCCACTCGCTCAAGAAGATATAAGAAAACTCTAGCCAATCCAACTCGCAATTAATAGAATTATATTAATTTAAGCGACTCTAGTCTGTCCAACTCGCTAAAATTAATAGGATTCCATTAATTTTTCCGAGTAAGAAACCAATCCCTTTTTCTTTGTCAGGAACATCGCGAACTAATTGTAAAGGCTCATTTTTTCTCACTAACATAAGCAGAGCTTTTTCATAAACAAAAGCTAATTCACTGTTGAAGGTTACTTTACTCCCAGCAAGAACCAATGCAATGGTGAGTCAGCATGAACACCCTCCATCGATGTAGAATACATCCAGGCAGCGCTCATCGGAGTAGCTATCGTAGCATCGCAGAATCAATCCTCACCATGAACGTACCCTAAGGCGTTAACCACTAGACCACGGGAGACCCGATATCACTGACCTATCATCGCCCAGCCCAAACCAATTCACAGAAGATTTTGCATGGACACTCCCTTTAGAACGTAAAAACTCGCTAAAAAAGGATTTTGTGATATTCAAATGTTTAAGTATTTTTAGAGGGGTTTGAATTTATAGTTGGTTAGAGCCTGCACGCCTAGGCAGCACGTGTTGCTAGGACTATAACAGGTCAACTGTTACCGTACTGTATGTATTTTATAGTATTATATTTATTAACGGTTCATTTCAACTACGATGGCAGACCTTGATTTACTAGAAATAAACTGTGATTTTGTCCCTCATAGAGTTTACGCCCTGGTGATGGCCCATCAGAGGTAATAATATCCCGAACCCTTCAGCATCCCCAGTCAGAACACTTCTTGGTAATGCTCGCAAATTAAAGGGTGTTTCCAAATGACATCTTGGACAAATAAATGTTTACGTCTATTTATTATTGGCAACCGGCACGGGTTAAACTTCTATTACTGGTAACCTATAGACAACGGGTTTTCTCTAGATTATCTGTTTGTTGACACTGGTCCGGAGCACCTCAATGTCAAGAAACATTATACTTTGATTACACAGGTCTACAAAAATAATCTTTCTGAAATTTGATTTGATGATTTTGGTCAATCTCTATGCTCCTTGGCGTGCTGAAGCCGAACATGAGGTCAGTCCCTCTCTATCACGTAAGGAAATTGTTCAATCTGAAGTAAGGGCAGAGGTACTACCATTAAAAGAAAACAGAATTGGCGAATAAGAGTTTTCATTTATTTCCATGATCTTTTAGTTATTTCAATGTTGTTTACTGTACAAAATACATAAATGTGTAAAAATAACAGCTTCAGAATTAACAGTGGCATATTTAGTTATTATTTTTATGAAAACGTATTTTTTTCTCTTGAAAATTTCTCCGTGTTCGTTTCCGGCTGTAGGACTCTTCAGATGATTCACGCTGCAGCATCCAACAATAGTCAGCCATCATGTTTACGTTCCATTTGCCCTGATACCTACGTTCCATTTCCTGGATGTCCTGATTTAACCTTTCCCCTTGTTCTTCACTTACTTCCCCTAAGTTTTCCGGAAAATAGTCCACATGCGAATGTAAGAAGTGAACCTTCAAACTCATGTTGCAACCTTGTAATTGAAATGCCTTCAACATGCGTTCCACAATACTTCTGTAATTGGGATCCTTCACGTTACCAAGGAACTTCTCAACAACATCCTTAAAAGAATTCCAAGCTTCCTTCTCCTTCTCATTCATGATCTGAGTGAAATGTGGATCTGTGAAAAGTTTCCGAATATCTGGGCCTACAAAGATCCCCTCTTTTAGCTTTGCATCACTTAATCGTGGGAACTTGGAGCATAAGTACTTAAAACATTCACCTTCTTTATTGAGAGACTTTACGAATTGTTTTATCAGCCCTAGCTTTATGTGTAGAGGAGGTAGCAGGATTTTGTCAGAAGGAACCAAACTTCTCCTAATTACATTTTTTTGGCCTGGCGACAGAGCTCCTCGTGATGGCCAGTCTTTGTTGTTCCAATGGGAATTTCTGTCTCAGCTATCCCATAAACATAAAAAACAAGGGAACTTGGTGTACCCTGATTGCTGACCTAAGAGCATAGTAAGTACTTTCAAGTCTCCACATATCAACCAGTTATGCTCATTATAATGAATTCGTTCGAGAACTAATGACAAATTTTCGTATGTTTCTTTTAAATGTACCGAATGGCCAACTGGAACTGAAGCATAAGTATTGCCATTGTGCAACAAAACAGCCTTTAGACTTCGCTTTGATGAGTCTATGAATAGACGCCAATGAATCGGGTCATATTGTATACCAAATTGACCCATCAGACCAAGAATGTCTTTGCAATAAATAAGATTCTCATCCAGAGCAAAGTAAGGAACAAAAACTGCTTCACGGTGTCGATACCATGAAAAAGAAGTGCCTGGCTGTAATAAATTTTTGTTTTTAAGACGGGAGCCAAGTAACTGAGCTGCATCTTTTGGAAGTCCAAGATCTCTCACTAAGTCGTTCAACTCCTGTTGAGAAATAAGCTGAGGTTCATCTTCTGAACTGCTTGCTTTGAACTCACTGTGTACTTCATCGCTCTCCGACATACAGTCTTCTCTATTAGCTTCCCTATCTATACTGCCCAAGTCACGAGGGGGCTGAGGAACTGTCAATCCAGGACCGTGTGGTACCGGACGACTAGCAGATTCCACATTAGGGTAGTTAATGAGCTTATGATTTTTGGAATTATAGCCTTGAACATGACAATTACAAAAGTAACAGTCATTAACGTGGTTTTTTTGCTCCCTCCACATCATTGGGATAGCAAATCCGAAATATTTTAACTCTCCTTTGTACCATAAGCGAAGTTTTTCTACGCAGCTATGGCAAACTTTGTGAGAAGCCCACACTTTATCTTGATCTCCTATTCTCAAGCCAAAATATACATAATATACATTTTTGACAAAACCTGTTATATTTCGTTGGTATTTCTTAACTGTGTACTCACCACAGATAAAACACAAGTAGTCTGGCCTGGTAACACAACGACGATGAGACATTTTGTCTAAATGCACTTTCAAACCTTAAAATACTTTCTTAATCACTTTGACACAACTAAGAGACCTCAGTGAATGTATTCACTTCAGTTGATACTACTGAACTGAGAGAATGAACAGAAATTTAGCTCCAAGTTCCTGATACAACAGGTTCAATCTCGTTTAGCTTCAGACGGTGACATCTGAGACCAAACAAGTACGTTCCTGTCTGAACAGGTCGTGCCTAGACACCCTCAGGCCTACAACATCTACTGAGGGAGTCATTGCCTACACCACCTAGTGAAAGATGTCTGTTTATAAAAAGAGAAATCGTTTGGAAAAAAAAACCTACTTCTTACCAAATTTATGTGTATAGCAGGTATATTATGTTCTGTGGATTTGAAAAAAATCTGTACGTGATAGAGAAAAACGGACTTCATTCTCGGCCTCAGCACACCGAGAAACACAGAGATTAGCCAAAATCATCAAATCAAATTTTTGGTTGTAGACCTGTGTTACTTATCAATTGATGAATAACATCCCCAAAAAAACATAAATGTGAAATAGAGGCCAAGTTCTTGCCCCCACAAAGAAACACTCCCTTCCTCAAAAATATCCCCTCCTAAAACCCCCCAAAAACGCCTTACCATTCTACACTCCAAAAAAGTAGTATGAGTTGGTGTATTAATCCAACCAAAAATATTTGCCAATACAAGAGATGATACAAGAAAGAAATGTCCAAGTTCATTACTTGGAAGACCTCATAGTTACTTACTAAGAACAGTAAAGAAACTTCAACTGACCTTTAAAAACAACAATAAAAATACTTATATCCAGTTAGTTAAATATCACTTTCCTCAACCAGGTATATTCTTAAACTTGGCAATGTTTAGTTTTTCTCTAAAGATAATTTCGGCACAAAAAAAAAACATTGCCAAGTTTAAGAATATACCTGGTTGAGGAAAGTGATATTTTAGTAACTGGATATAAGTATTTTTATTGTTGTTTTTAAAGGTCAGTTGAAGTGTCTTTACTGTTCTTAGTAAGTAACTATGAGGTCTTCCAAGTAATGAACTTGGACATTTCTTTCTTGTATCATCTCTTGTATTGGCAAATATTTTTGGTTGGATTAATACACCAACTCATACTACTTTTTTGGAGTGTAGAATGGTAAGGCGTTTTTGGGGGGTTTTAGGAGGGGATATTTTTGAGGAAGGGAGTGTTTCTTTGTGGGGGCAAGAACTTGGCCTCCATTTCACATTTATGTTTTTTTGGGGATCTCATTACTTTTTTCTAAGTATTAAATAGAATTTAGTTGCCGCATACCTACTGGCTTTTGTACTTCATATAAAACCAGGGTCTTTGGATTCTGCATAAGGTTCTCCTTACTGCTTGATATTTGATACCAATAATTAACCTACATACATCTAATCACTAGACTAGAAAAGTTAGAAGCTCTTCCAGATGACATTACTCTAGAGGACAAATTGATTGCTCTCTTAACTAAACTATTACACTGTAAAACACAGGAACCTTATCCCGAGGATAAAGATCACAATAGGGTGATAGTGCAGAAGGCCTTCAAGAAAAATATAAGAAACAATGACGATACATTTTGGGTTTGTAATCCTAAACTTTGCAATTTAGATGGCTCGACTTTGAAAAACTTAGTATCTGCTTTGAAGTATATTATGCAGCGAACCCCTACGACTTTATTTACTACATTTAAGAAAGAAGTCACAACTGTTTTTGTTAAGATATGTCGAAATGTTTTTTAAAAAATCAAATGTAGGTTCTCCTTACCAAGACGATTCATTTGATACCACACATGATGGGTTTCAGAAGGAATGATGGCATTTCGATGGAACAAAAAGTACAAAACGTCATAGGTAATATGACACTCCCGTATCAAGACCTACCTGCGTGCCAAGATTGGTCAAAATAGGCCAAACGGTGTGAATTTGTATAAGGAACGAACATACAGACAGACAGCTGAAAGACCTTTTTTACCTAGCCTAGTGCATTCCCCGGACCAAGGCCTACCTGTGTGCCAAGTTTGGTCAAAATCGGTCAATTGGTGTGAATTTGTGTAAGGAATAAACATGCAGACAGACAGCTGATAGACGATTTTGATTAGCCTATGACACTACCCGGAGAAAGACCGACATGTGTGTCAAATTTTGTCAAAATCGGTCAAACGATGTGTATTTGTATAAGGAACAAACAGACAGACAGACAGCTGATAGACAATTTAACCTAGCCTATGATTCTCCCCGTATCTAGACCCATCTGTGTCCCAAGTTTGGTCAAAATCGGTCAAACGGTACGGATTTGTAAGAGGAACAAACATACAGACAGAATCTGGTTTAAGATTTTTACAGAGCCTATATGCGTCTAATTGTTTCTTAAAACATCAAATATAGGTTCCTCATACCGAGACAATTCATTTGATACCCCACATTATGGGTTTCGGACGGAATGATGGGTTTCCGAAGGAAGTACAAAACTGGCACGCCCCCGCCCCGGAAGCGGAGTCAAACACAACTTTTCGCGATTTTTTTATTTTTTCCTTTAATAACGTCTTCATATCTATCTTCATGCGAAATTTCAAGTCTCTAGCATCATGGGAAGTACCCAATAATTTTGATGAGTCAGTGAGTGAGTGAGTGAGTGAGTGAGTCCTATAAATCCCGATTTTCGATCGCTTATATCTCAGAAACTATTCGATGTAGAATTATGAAAATTTCCAGTTTTACTCACATCTAGTAGTATAATACCTGTGTAAAATTTCATACCTTTATCTTTACCTGGTTGAAAGTTATGAGAGGGTAAAAATCGGCTCTAAGACCGCCTGTAATATACACACAGTATGCTGAGGCCGGAACTTGGCCTGGCGCACTACCGTGCGCCTAGATATAGTGTGACAGGAACCGTGCTATAATAAACTGTACAAAATTATGTATCCGCGTTAATTTTGATGATGCATTATTTAATGCAATAAAATAACTACTTATCTGCCGTGACGAAACACGGGTATTCAGCTAGTTGTTGTATATAATACAGGCTAGTTTTAGAATGGTCTAAAGGTTGAGGAGGTGGAGCGAGTAATTTCCGCTTTGGCTGTTTGACAGTTGTTTTTTTTTTTTTTTTTTTTTTTTTTTTTTTTTTTTTTTTTTTTTGGTGCGTGTAAATCTCCCGAGTAAAAGCATGTAAAAGTGTTTAATATTTTCTCGAAACATCAAAACAAAGTTGTTTATTGTTTTATTTTAAACTTCTCAAATGACACAATGGATAAGAACGAAAACACTAAGATGACAAAATTCCTGTGAATCAGGATTTTTAAATTTATATTCTTATTATCAACAGGATATAACAAACACTGTATCTATAGCATAAACATGACATTAACCACTAGACTCACTGCTAAATCCTTCACAAGGCATGATATAAGTATTGGGTTATTAGTACAGAACCAGAGTTAATCCTGTTTTGTATCTTTGTATTGTCTGTGTTGTTGTGATTTCCCTTGAGGTAAGCATTGCCAGAATCTCTCAGCATCTTTCTAGTCGGTAACAAACACATTACAGCGTTTCATAGCATTCACAATAATCGGTGAGTTATACTACATAGATGTTAAATTATGTTTCTTGTGATAAGTTAGACAACCAGGAAATCCGCCAACTTAGGGTTTCCGGGGCTTAAATTGTGGCAAAAGACACCATCTCACATACTTGTAATTGTTCAGGAGAGCCAATTTTCCATAACTTTGAACTACTAAAATTTGTTTCTTCCTTACTTATTCAAACAGTTTAAAGGAAAATGTTTTCACATTGTTATTGGTATTGCTAGTTAATTGTAAGTATTGATCATAGTGAAACAAAACCAAGTCCTCCACATGGTGTCTTTTACCTCTAATGAAAACGGATATGATTTTAGTTTTCACTGTCTTATCTTCGTTATTTATGGGAACAGGACATGGTGCCTTATAACATTATATGGATCGGAAAATCCGGGTGTTTCTTATTGGAAATTTAATATAGATTTTAAAAATATTGTCACTACTTACGATACATTAATCAAAAATCCTGAAAACACAATTTTTCATAAAAAAAACCATTAGTCATAAAAAAATAGACAAAGTTTTCAGTACCTACATGTTGATATAGAACGCTCATTTCTGCGTCACTGAACTACAAATGATATGTAGAATAAACCCCTAAAGGTATGACATCTAAATGCCCGACACCGATATATATATATATATATATATATATATATATATATATATATATATATATATATATATATATATATATATAATTAAAATGTAAATTACATAGTAAAGATAAGAACTTTCTTGAAGTAAATGTCCTGAAAATTTTGAGATGTTCCTTTATTTTCTTAAATATTTCATTGTAAGTTGAAGGTGACCATTCGGAGAAATCAGTTAAGGGTTAAAAAGTGAAAAGTGTTGGTTTCGTTAATAGGAACCATTTATGTATTTATTTATTTAAGGCTTCAAAATTGACCTTTCACCCCAGACTCCACCTTGGTTGTTATCTAGTCTTCACCTGTAATCAATAAGATACGGAGAAATATATCATTCAGCCCAGCCTCTACCTTGGTTGTTATCTAGTCTTCACCTGTAATCAATAAGATACGGAGAAATATATCATTCAGCCCAGACTCCACCTTGGTTGTTATCTAGTCTTCACCTGTAATCAATAAGATACGGAGAAATATATCATTCAGCCCAGACTCCACCTTGGTTGTTATCTAGTCTTCACCTGTAATCAATAAGATACGGAGAAATATATCATTCAGCCCAGCCTCTACCTTGGTTGTTATCTAGTCTTCACCTGTAATCAATAAGATACGGAGAAATATATCATTCAGCCCAGACTCCACCTTGGTTGTTATCTAGTCTTCACCTGTAATCAATAAGATACGGAGAAATATATCATTCAGCCCAGACTCCACCTTGGTTGTTATCTAGTCTTCACCTGTAATCAATAAGATACGGAGAAATATATCATTCACCCCAGCCTCTACCTTGGTTGTTATCTAGTCTTCACCTGTAATCAATAAGATACGGAGAAATATATCATTCAGCCCAGCCTCTACCTTGGTTGTTATCTAGTCTTCACCTGTAATCAATAAGATACGGAGAAATATATCATTCAGCCCAGACTCCACCTTGGTTGTTATCTAGTCTTCACCTGTAATCAATAAGATACGGAGAAATATATCATTCAGCCCAGACTCCACCTTGGTTGTTATCTAGTCTTCACCTGTAATCAATAAGATACGGAGAAATATATCATTCAGCCCAGACTCCACCTTGGTTGTTATCTAGTCTTCACCTGTAATCAATAAGATACGGAGAAATATATCATTCAGCCCAGCCTCTACCTTGGTTGTTATCTAGTCTTCACCTGTAATCAATAAGATACGGAGAAATATATCATTCAGCCCAGACTCCACCTTGGTTGTTATCTAGTCTTCACCTGTAATCAATAAGATACGGAGAAATATATCATTCAGCCCAGACTCCACCTTGGTTGTTATCTAGTCTTCACCTGTAATCAATAAGATACGGAGAAATATATCATTCACCCCAGCCTCTACCTTGGTTGTTATCTAGTCTTCACCTGTAATCAATAAGATACGGAGAAATATATCATTCAGCCCAGCCTCTACCTTGGTTGTTATCTAGTCTTCACCTGTAATCAATAAGATACGGAGAAATATATCATTCAGCCCAGACTCCACCTTGGTTGTTATCTAGTCTTCACCTGTAATCAATAAGATACGGAGAAATATATCATTCAGCCCAGACTCCACCTTGGTTGTTATCTAGTCTTCACCTGTAATCAATAAGATACGGAGAAATATATCATTCAGCCCAGACTCCACCTTGGTTGTTATCTAGTCTTCACCTGTAATCAATAAGATACGGAGAAATATATCATTCAGCCCAGCCTCTACCTTGGTTGTTATCTAGTCTTCACCTGTAATCAATAAGATACGGAGAAATATATCATTCAGCCCAGACTCCACCTTGGTTGTTATCTAGTCTTCACCTGTAATCAATAAGATACGGAGAAATATATCATTCAGCCCAGCCTCTACCTTGGTTGTTATCTAGTCTTCACCTGTAATCAATAAGATACGGAGAAATATATCATTCAGCCCAGACTCCACCTTGGTTGTTATCTAGTCTTCACCTGTAATCAATAAGATACGGAGAAATATATCATTCACCCCAGCCTCTACCTTGGTTGTTATCTAGTCTTCACCTGTAATCAATAAGATACGGAGAAATATATCATTCAGCCCAGACTCCACCTTGGTTGTTATCTAGTCTTCACCTGTAATCAATAAGATACGGAGAAATATATCATTCACCCCAGCCTCTACCTTGGTTGTTATCTAGTCTTCACCTGTAATCAATAAGATACGGAGAAATATATCATTCAGCCCAGACTCCACCTTGGTTGTTATCTAGTCTTCACCTGTAATCAATAAGATACGGAGAAATATATCATTCACCCCAGCCTCTACCTTGGTTGTTATCTAGTCTTCACCTGTAATCAATAAGATACGGAGAAATATATCATTCACCCCAGACTCCACCTTGGTTGTTATCTAGTCTTCACCTGTAATCAATAAGATACGGAGAAATATATCTGGAAACAAAATAATAATTATTAAAGAACTAAAATATTAATTTAGGTAAACATTGTCACCACCAGCACACCAATAAAGGGTGGTTGTCATATCAATTATTAATATATATTTTATATTTTATTTTATTTTTATTGAATCTTTTCTTATTATATATATATATATATATATATATATATATATATATATATATATATATAAAATTTTCTTTGTTTTACATTGGTTGTTGTTTTTAGTTGGTCTTTATTATTTTGAACGATTGGAGATCGGCTTCACTTACGCAGCAGTGTTGTATTCAGCAAGTTATTAAATATATATATATATATATATATATATATATATATATATATATATATATATATGTGTGTGTTTATATATATAAATATATATATATATATATGTGTGTTTATATATATAAATATATATATATATATTTATATATGTACATATACATTGTTTATGGTGTAGATTCATAGCTTTACTAGTGGTGTTGTTATGGCAGCTCCCCCAGGCTGGTTAATCAGAACCGCCCTAATTCTGCAAGTTCTTCTAGATTCAGCGAAACGGGCGAATCAGGATTTCACGCGAGATCTCGCCATTTTGACTGCTTTGCATTGAACAAGAGCAGGGTATATTGTGCAAGATATTGCATAATCCTACAGTACAAAAGGGGGAAATGGAACTATTTTAACTATTCCGTTATGACATGTTTACTCAACATTGTGTAGTCTCGTGATGAACAAGAAAAAAAGAACTATTAATAATAATGAGGGGATTCCATTATTGTATCGACGGGATCTGGAGGTGCCGACTAGAAATGTCGAGGTTCTGTAACCAAAAGTTCCCGAAAAAGCAGAATTTATTTACACAACGACCGTTTTTTTGGTTAATTTGTATTGCGTTTCCGATTGGGTTTTCGCAAATATTGCAATAAGAGACTTACAGATGTTAAATAGTCATTTTACTATCAATAATAATAAAATAAATAATTTTACTTTTGTGTAAATATTTCTAGCATTATGGTTCTTTTCTGGTTCCATATCACCAAATTAGTATTATCAAAAGCTAATAAGTTTCTCAGTTTCGAACCCGTGACGTCCGAACTGTGAGACCTAGCCTATGACTCTCCCCGTATCAAGACCTAACTGTGTGCCAAGTTTGGCCAAAAATCGGTCAAACGGTGTAGATTTTTATAAGTAACAAACAGATAAACAGAGAGACAAGTGATTTATATATATATATGAACCAGACTAAATACTATTACGTCATCCGTTTTAAACAATGAATGGGAGAGAGATTGGTCAAAGAGTACATGAAAATTAAAAGAAATTAAGAACACGACAAGACAATTCCTTACAACTTACACGACTTACTTACTCAAGGTAGCCCGTACATCCATATACTCCTTACACACTTAAAAGCAGCACACTTATATTCAAAGGTATAACTACAGCGGAACATGGAGAATTCGAACTTCGTTAATTCGAAATCGTGTTTAATTCGAATAATATTTTGGATAATTCGAATTTTTTACGATTCTGTGCCTGAACTTGCAAGTGGACAGAGAGGTGGTTGATCTTAAATCTTGTGAAAATATTCTCCCCTCGGGTAAGAAGGATAGTAAGATACGGCATGGGCGTATATAAGGGGGGCTGCAGCCCCCCCCCCCCACCGAAATTTTGATTCTATGGTAAAAATGAGACATAAAACCCTTAAAAATAAATTAAATAACATCACTTACTTCATAAAAAACGTTTTATTTTGAGTGTAATAGCGTTTTTGTTTGCTAAATCTATTCCAAGTCCTAAATTGTTAGTAATCCATACACCGGAAATGTTCTCAGCCCCCCCCCCCGAAATGTCCCCAGCCCTTCCCGAAATTATTTTCTATATACGCCCATGAGATACGGATGTAGGGGTTCCGGGACAAGAAGCGCGGCGGTCTCATAGTCTAGTTCTTGGACTCTAGGAGTTCTGCAAAGTGGAGGGTCGCGCTTTCTCCCTTCCAGGGGTTGTAGTTACATACACCATCCTGTAGTTTTATCCTAGAATCCTCTCATTTCTTATTCAGTTATGTCAGTCAGCGCCTAGATCTGTTGTATTGTTTGTGCCTTGAATTTCTGGTGTACAGTGGAGTTCAGTGAGTTGTTGATTTAGGATGTCGAAGCCTAGAAGTTATAACACTTTAACACGTTAACGTTGTCAGCGAAAATAGCTGCGATTAAAGAAGTCGAAAAAGGAATAAAGAAAAAATCTGAAATTGCCTAGGAATTTGCAATTCCTCCTAACACCAACTTACATGAAAAATAAAGAAAAAAATCTTCTTCATGAAAATGACTTTTTTTCAAAACAATAGACATTTATTTTTACATTTTTGATAAATTATTTATTACTTATTCACGTTTCATCAATTCATAAAATTTTTGTTTTTATTTAAATAAAATGAATTTTTTTTTAAATTAAAAAAATGTGAAAATATGGAGTTTGATTTTTCAGCCCTTTATTTTCAAAAACTTCTGTAATTCGAATTTTGGATAATTCGAACTTTTTTATCGGTCCTTAGGGGTTCGAATTATCCAAGTTCTACTGTATATGTAATATTTTATTTCGGGTTTTAGTTAATAACACCATCTTGTCTTTCTCTTTGAAATTTTCTCTATCTTTTATTTTATTTAACAAACTGACTATTATTTATTTAAATTTTAATGTCCATTATTATTAACTAAGAGTTTTAGGGTTATGTATAGGTTACCACCCTTTTCTAGACAGGATAGGGCTGATGACTTTTCTTTTTTCTTAATAAAACCCACCCCTCCTAGTGGGAATCGAACCCACGACCCTTGGCACGGAGTGTTAAGTGCTCACGCCTTAATACTCACGGCCATCGGACCGCCGACTATTATTTAAACGTACCTTTCTTCTGTCGTCCCAATGTGTTCGTCACCACAGATTGTGGAGCACAAAATAAATAAATAACTAAATCTCTCTCTTTTTTATTGATCTATTTTTTTAAATATTTTATTCTATTGATTTGTTATTTTATTTTTTATTGTCGTTGTTGCAGCTGTTAGTTGCCTTCTTATTTTATTTTCTATTTTTTTCTTTCTTTTTTTCTCGCTTCACCTGTTGACTTTGATCTTCATGGTTTAGTCCTGTTATCAATAATCATTAGACACCTGTCTTAATTTTTCCAGATTTGTTTCTCGACTGTAGAATTTTCTTAGACTTGTACCTAGTCTCTAGAGTTTTTCTACACTTTTATCTAGTTTCTAGAATTTTCCTACAAGAATGTTTATCAATGATTCATGTTTCTACAAACATTATCAGAGTTAAAGAATGTTGAAATCTTTAAACACCTGTCATTGATAAGTGATCTCTTAGCTAGATGTTTCTTACCTTACATCACTCACGCAGAATGTGTTTATTAGTTTCTAAAAGAAGCGGAAATTGTATAGATATTGTGTTTACCCGAAGGTCGGGATATCCTTGAACCTGTACAGGAGAGATTGAAGTGGTGTGTAATACTCTTCCTGGTATAGTGTGTACAGGAATCATTAGAAGCAGTGATTCGTTGATTATAGAAATATCTCGCACCTGTCATGGGCGTATATAGAAAATAATTTCGAGGGGAGGGGGCTGAAAGAACTTCTGGGGGGGGAGAGCATTTGAATGGTTATGTAGTACTAACAATCTACAACATGGAATAGTTAGCAAATTAAAACGCTATTACACGAAAAAAATTTCTGAACTAAACACTTTTTCTGGACTAAGTGATCTTGTTTAATTTATTTTTTAAGGTTTTTATGCCATATTAGCATAAATATGCTTCAGCGATGACTAAAATGAAAAAAAGCGTACCAAAAAAGCGTCTGGTGGTGTTCGCACATGCGCGGTGGTCATGTACGAAAAAGAAGACTGTATGTTATACAGTACATTACATAGGTTTGTCGGGTGGATCTAAAGCATATTTATGTACCTCAATTTGAGCAGAAGGCTCTAAATGAAATTAATTTTTATTTTTACAGATGAAATCAACTTCGGGGGGCGGCCCCTTAGCCTCGCCTTATATACCCCCATGCAGCTGCCAGATAAATTTATATGAATTTAAGCACAAATACAATATCGTTATTTGCATCGTTTCTTTTTTTTTGTTTGCACAAATGTATTTTTTTTTAAATATAATATACTTGTTACATATGCGTTTCATAATTTTTTTTTGGACACAAAAAAGTAGGCTTGTATTAATAAAATCTCCTTGTGTTTTAGGATGGACTTGACAAGATGAACTGATCCTGTGATCCCTTGTAGATGGATTTAGAGCAAGAAACGAATATATTCCTTACCGCACCGTTACCCCTCAAGGTAAGATAACACATATCATATACATATATATACTCTGCAGATCATTTATCAGTCTCAAAAAAGTCGACAGAAAAATTATACATAAGGGTTGAAAATGTCATATAAGATAAGACCTTAAAGCTAAACCTTTGATTTTATAAAAAAAAAAAAAAAAAAATAGTTTTTGTAGAAATCATTCTTTATAGATGTGATATCTTTGTAAAAAAAAAAAAAAACCCCTAACGATTGCTAGAAACGCGCTATGGAAATACATTAATGATATAAGAACGATTGTATGTATGGATAGGGTTTAAGGAGGAAGAACGTCAAATGTTACCATCGTCAAATGAAAATGATTTATGTACCACGTGGTGTTACCCAGTGTGCAATGCTACACCTACTTTCTGCCTATGACTCTCCCCGTATCAAGATCTACCTGTATACCCAGTTATTTCAAAAGCGGTCAAACGGTGTGAGTTCCTTTATATCTGCCTTGATGTAGTTCGTGAAACATCAAGACAGATATAATTCGTGAAGAGGCCAGCACCACAGCAATTCATAAAACAGCCGACAGAGGCCAGCAGCACAGCCTGCGAGTAGATAGCTCTTATCAAAGAAAGGTCAGTGCTCCTTAGTTAGACAGTGACTGTTGATATAAAATTGAAATAAACTGCATTATATGATTATATAATGATGTAAAGTCATCAATGAGTTCGAGTTATTCTCATTATCAGGAACATCAAAAAATAAATTTGATACATTACTCAAAATGGCTGTCGATTCAAAATGGCCGTCACAAGATTACTATTCGAAAGCTTACTAAATGCTCTACAAAAAAGGTTCTGAAGAAAGTTTTGATTAGGCGATGTCAATCGGAGAAATAAGTGCTTAAAACTTTAAAGTAATTGATTTCGCTTATACGAACTGTTCATTTTGTCTGTTTTCATTCCTAGTTATTTTTTAATTGCTTATAGTTGGATAATGTATTTGAAAATAAAACAGGTTAAGTAAAATAAGAAAAACAATTTAATGTTCGAAATATGGATTTCTAAGATATAGCTTTTCAACTGCCTAGCGGGGGCCTTTCTAGGGTTGGCCGACCCATCCAGGTAACATCATAAATCAAGACCTTTCAAGAAATGTGGAACCAAAACAATAACTGCTTCTATTTTAATCATTCTGAATGAGTCAAGGGATAAGAACGGAACCGCGCTAAAATGATGCAATTCCTGCGAGTCGGACTTTTTTACATTTCGTGTTTTTCACTAAAACTCTTGCTTGCACCCTACTGGTTTCATAGACCAAATCGCTTACGTATCGGACTCTGAAAAATCAAATAAATTAATATTGTCACAAATAAATTGAAATAATGATGGAATTTTCTCCGCTCGCCAAAATATTTTTATTTGTGCCATTATATATTATAAGTCCAATTTATTCGATTTCCCATAATGCCTTATATGTCGAGAGAGGGTCAATTTTTTAAATTGTCAAATAACTTGATGTGGAACTAATTTTGTAAAAACATGCCTGGATTGTTTCCTTCGGCCGCACCTAAAGTAAAAGTATACTTGTGGCCATGAATAGGTCCGTTGGAAGTTACCCATACTTTTAACGCTATTATGAGGGAGTTTGCTTCAATGTCATGACTGGCGGTTCTCGGAGCATTTGTAGCGCGTTATTTGTAGTTTCTCGAGAGGGTTGATTTGATTGTTTGTGTTGTTTTTGTTGTATTATTTTTCGAGTGATTGGATGATTGGCTGATGTTTTTATGTGTCCTCATTACAAACACATTCACACTTCGCTGTCCTTATGTCCAATTTACTGACATTCACCCGTCCTGTATATTCCAAGGTCTTCGTCATCAAAGGTAATTGAAATATGATGTTTTATCAAAATTATTAGATATTTTTCAAGCCTTACTAGCATAGATTCTATCAAGAATCAAATGATTAATGGTTTTCTATGTATATATATGGGGAGCGAGGGTAGCTCAGTGGTAGAACACAGGACTAATATGTTGCAGGACCTGAGTTCAAATCCCGAGCAAGCACTAAAGATTTTTCTTCTAGTGTCTTCGTTCATGGGTTGGATTCGGCCTCCCTGACCGTCCCTACGCCAACCCAGCCTTTAATTAATTTTTTAATGGGTACCTTCGTGCTAATGACTCTAGCAGTCGAAGCAGTAAGGGGAAAATCAGGCGGTATATGAATAATTTATATATGTATGTATATATATATATATATATATATATATATATATATATATATATCTTTATTATTTGCAATGGGAAGATGGAATTCCTATTATAACTAAAATACTTTACTAAGCATTTTACTGTGTTAATGTTATATTACTATTTAATGCAAGGTAGGGATTGTCGGGGTTCGGTCACTGCTACTTAATAAAACTACATTTTATCATAAAAATGGTTTTATTGTGCCGACGTTTCGGCTTGAACTTCAACCCTTCATCAGGGCTGTAAAAAACAAGTAGGACGGATGTAGTATTGAAATATATATATATATATATATATATATATATATACCCTATCTACGGTCAACCATCTCCTCTCAATGAATTACTATTTAATATTTTTTTTATTTTCAATTATTGGCTAATTGTGTTCTTTTTGTCCTTTCTTGTTGTATTTTGTATAGTTTTTCATTTGTATTTTTTTAAATTTTAACATACTTGAAAAATTATACCAGGACTGAATTTTTAGTAAAAATTACACAAAACAACGCATCTAGATGGTATAATAAGGGTGAAAAGGGTATTGTTGTACAGAGAAGATGATATGTATACCATTAGAATAAAAAATTAAAATTATACTTGCATCTACTATCAGCGGACTTCCAGCATATAGTCGACATACTATCATGTACTAACAAATTACTGACAGACATACAAACCATTCAAACTGACCATTATACCTGACATCATAGTAATGCGGCGATGAAACACATATGATATTTTCCCTTTATAACATTTAACATCAATACTTCGAATCTCCTAGCCGCAACAACTTATTAAACTTATCGGTATATCCCATGTATATATATATATATATATATATATATATATATATATATATATATATATATACATGGGATATACCGGATGATAGTAGTTGTCGGAAACTTCAACTAGGCATTAAAGTCTCTAAATATTTAGGCGTTGAAAGAGAAGACCGCTGTATCTTCTCCTACGCTTGGTTTAGCTGTGAGTGTGGAGGATAACTATATGGAAGGAGGGAAGGCTGTTACATGAGTAGTTTACACGGGATGAGTACTTGTAATTTAGTGTTTGTACCTCTCACTAACTTCGCTTTGTGGCAAGTGCCATGGGTGTATATAAGGGGGGGCTGCAGCCCCCCCCCTCCCCAATTTTGACTTGATGGTAAAAAATTGTCATAAAATACTTAAAAATAAATTAAATAAGATCACTTAGTTCATAAAAACTATTTTATTTTACGTGAAATAGCGTTTTAGTTGCCTAAAACTATTCCAGGCTCTAAATTGTTAGTATTCCATACTCCGAAAATGGTCTCAGCCCCGCCCCCCGAAATTTTCCCAGCCCCTCCCGAAATAATTTTCTATATACGCCCATGGCAAGTGCGTTCATAACGGCCTTCCATATCTGTCACGCAGATCAAGCTGGCTTAGTGAAAAGTTACGAGTTTTTACATGTAATCATCAACTGTCTTCAGTACGGTCCGTTCAATAACTAACTCCTCGCCGAACACTTGTTGAGCTTTCAACAAAATCTGGCAGGAGACAACTTCGTACAAGTTTAGAGTTGGTGAAGCTTTCTTGTCACCTAGTAAATGAAATCCATTCCTATACTTTTCACTTGCCACTAAAAACCTTTTGTAATGTAGACATAATGCAGTACTCTGCAGAAGAAACCGAATACATGCAGGTGTCGAATCAACTCCATCTTAACATTTTCAAATAGCTTTTTCTTTATATTTTACTGAAATGTTTCGGACTTTTAGAGAATTAGTTTTAGCGCGTTTCCTCCCTCTCTCCATTGCTAGGAGACTCAAATTTCACCTCGGCCTATATATATATATATATATATATATATATATATATATAGATATATATATACATATATATATATACATATATATATATATATATATATATATATATATATATATATATATAGGTAAAAGGGTCAGTAATAAGTAAACTGATTGAGCCAATCTATTCATATTACAGCCGTGTGCCATTTTTAATTCCACAAAGTTTTATGAAGATGATTCCAAAGAGGTTTAATAAGGTTTAGTTGCCACGTTATAGGTGGAAATTTTTGGAACAACATTTCTGACTTCGTAACTTTGTTTGGGCTGGATAGGAGGTGAACAAGAGCTAAAAGTGTGTTTTTCCCCAAAATGACAGACTTTGAAGAGCGAATATTTCGAAAACTAAAGATATCTCGAAAAACTTTATTGAATAGAACATGAAGCATATTTAATCAGCTTTCGTTTGTTATAGACTGGTCATGTCGCTAGGACGCAGGGTTTCCGAGACATAAGTGAAAACCCGAAAAATGGGACCTTCTAAACCCCCCCCCTCCCACTAGGCACAAAGGCTACGGGCGAGGACTTTCAATATGTTTACCTCCTATCTAGCCCAAACAAAGTTACGAAGTCAGAAATGTTGTTCCAAAAATTTCCATCTATAACTGTTCGTTGACTGGACTGAATGGACTGATGTCCAAACGCAGTAAAAAAAAAAAAAAAAATAAAATAAAAATAAGATTTTGTCTACCTCAGAGGAACTGCGTCATCCTAGCATATTCCCGGATTAAGACATTTCCTTTGAATCATAATTCTTCTCCCAGTTTGGCTAACTATCCTGCCTGAGACAGGTGGAATTAGGTGTCATCAATATGATAACAAGGTATGATGAAGGATGATCCGTGGACAGGTAGGATTGTTAGCCTGTGGGAAGACGGGAATATTCCCAGGGCTTCTAGCAATCTCTGGTTGGCAAGTCTCTTATCAATCTTTCTTCAAGGTAGTGTTTCAACAGATTGTTGTTATATCGCGAGGGGTGATTCTGTTCCGTCAAAACTCTGCAGGTTTTATATAGCAAGGTAAGTATACATTTTAGCGTGTTTCCTCCCTCCCTCCATAGGGAGTAGACCTCCTTATAGGGCTGACCTCATGACGCAATCCGCAAGTGCCGACACGAAAATTTCATGTTTCAGATCCCATAGATCAATAATATAACGGAGGTTCAAATTTGTGTGTGTGTGTATATATATATATATATATATATATATATATATATATATATATATATGTCTGTTCGCTCTCTAGATGGCTGAAAAACGGACCGATTTTGATTAAATTTGGTACAAAAATCTTTCCTCTAATTTGAAAGGTCAAGTTCGTTAACCACCAGAATTCGTCCACAGGAAGATTTTATTGAAGGGCAAAATTCGCGCGAAAAAATCTTAACGCTTACGAGTTCTAGTTAATATACCTGCAGGTACTCGTTTTATAGGTTTCTTAAGAGAGAAAAACGATACCTGTAACCGTTTTCGAGAAACATTGAAACACCTATTTTTCCAAACTAATTTTCAGTTTGGGTATTCAGAATAGATTAATTCAGTTGAAATTTTCTCCAGACGTTTGATATTCAACTAATCTATGATAGGTAAATTTTGGTTCCGTTTGGAGTTGAGGAAGTACTATAAATAAAATATTTCATTAACAGGCATCAACATTTTTGAGATTTTCTTTTATTTTCCTTAATATCTCGAAAACGGTTGGGAAATCGTGGTAAGTGGAAGGTAACTATTCGAAAAGTTACTAAATTCTCTACCTAAAAGGCTCGGATGTAATATTTGATGGGGCGATGTCTATTGGAGAAATAAGGACTTGAATATTCGCAGTTGTTAGCTTTGCTTTTTTGAACAGGTTTTCGTATCTGTTTACATAACGTTTTAACTGGCTGTTGTTTATTTTAATTGAATTTAACAGTGGGACGTCTATTTCACTAAAACAAGGTAAGGAAATGCGAAACATTGTTACAGTGTTTCCAAGAGCGAACATTGAGAAGGTAGGGGAAGTCGCCATGATACTGTCAGTTTCCTGTTGTGGCGCTTTAAATCTATTTTCCCTTCGAGATTTAATTTTATATTTTTCTGGAAAAACCAAACACAACCAATAACTGCTACTATTCCTTCACTAGGGATATGAACGGAACCGCACTATGATGACGCAGTTCCTGCGAGTCGGACATTTTACTATTGGCGCTTTTTCTCCCACCCTACCTCTTTCCTGAATGTCTGTTTTTTTAAACGAAATCCGTTTTTGCCTTTCTGACAAATGCTTGAATGTTTTTGATCTAGTAGAAATACCTGGAGTGGACGAAGATGGAATTTCTTGAGAATATACCTCAGGAAAAATTATGTACAAAATTAGGTTAAAAGGCACCATTTCCTTAAATTCTGCAGAAAACTGTTTTTCGCACGATGTTTAATCGCCAAACCAAGTAAGTCAGTCCATTTTTCCAAAGCGTTTTTAGGACCTTGATACATTGCTCGAATAAGCAATGAAAAGATTTTTTAAGGGTTGTATTTTGGGATTTTAAGGATTGCATCAGTTCAAGAATCATTTCCGAAGGCCTCGGGTCGGTTTTGGTATAAGAACTCAAAGATTGTTTGCACCAGAAAACATATTAAATACTTAAATATAAGAAAAAAACGCAAAATTGTGGGAAAAGTCATTTATTCAAAGGGCTGTAACTTTGCTCCTAATGGACCAATCGAGTTCGTTGTGGCCTCAAACAATTTGTATTTTTTGAGAGGAGATGGTTGACCGTGGATGATTCAAGGTAGGGATTGTCGGGGTTCGGTCATTGCAAGTTCAAGCCAGATGGCTTCAAGTTCAAGCCGAATCGTCGGAAACAATAAAACCATTTTTACGGCAAAATGTAGTTTTATTAAGAAGCAGTGACCGAACCCCGACAATCCCTACCTTGAATTTGTATTTTTGAGCACAGAAAGGCAATAAACAGGAAATTGTTGTTTATTTTTGTTAACAACTTGAATAAAAAGATTAGGTATATTTAAAAAAAAAAAAACAACCCTAAATTATGACATTTTGAGGGGGTTAGGCTTAACCCAAGAAGTGCTGGGGCATTTCTGAGGCCGGATTCTGATTCAGCGAACCCATGCAGACATTGGGTCAGACTTTCTGTTTGTATGGCTGTAATAATTATAGGAAGGTTTCGGTGTACTAAAGACAGCGAACACCAGTCCGACAAACCAAACCAATCCAAGACAAAACTTGTGATGTGAAACTTCAAAATATAATAATGTACAACATTATATTATAAAAAGATATACACAAATAATAAAATTGGGACTTTTTTATGAAGAATTTATTTTATTTGAAAATAGCGAAACACAGTACTATTCTTAGTACTATTCAGTTATACGAAATATTCACTTTTACGAAACCTTTTCCGTTCCCACTCACATTGGTATAAGTGAGACTCGACTGTATATCCCAAACCTACACTTGGTATCTGTGCTCCACCAAAAGCTAACATCAATAATTAAGGGACCACCAGTCCGACAAACCAAACCAATGCACGACCCAGCTACCCACCATACTTCCATCAACCCTTATCTCCGAGGTTCACTAATTATCAGTGTCAGTAAAAGGAGTATTTATGTAAGACTAGTCCTAACATATTGTTATTCAATTCTAACGGTGTAATTAACATATAATTACGCACTTGTATTACGTAAACGGCTACTTTTTTGGAATTGATTTATTCTCGTTAACCTTTTGCATAATTGATTTCAAAGTGTGAAAACAGTTTTTTTTTTTAATTGTTCCCTTTCTACCTGCTGAAAACCTGTTCAACTATTGAGGCTAATGATTGGTCAGGAATAAATTGCCAAAGAATATAATAAATTTGTGGGTTTTTTTTTTCGATATCTTCTCTTGACAGGTACGAAAAATTGCTGTATCGTCCCGTCATGTGTAAAAGTACGACTCCCAGAAACTAATTCATTTTTACGTTTTTCCGTTCATATCCATTTGAATAAAAACAGTTCATGACTTTTCTGTCGTAAAAATTTAAACAACTACTCCGTTAAAATCTAAAAAAAAAAAAAAGGAATGTTTTGTCATTCACGTACCTTATTTTAATAATATATCATTTTTCTGCTAAACACAATTTAGAAACCTTCGAATTTTTGTTCCAGGCGGAAGGACAAATAATAAAAACTTTACTACAAAGTTACACCAACTATATTTCGTCCCTACATGTTCCACACCTTTCTGGTGCCTTTTTAGCACTTTCCTCCGAAGGAAAGTAGCTATTGACGTTGGACTCATGACGGAAATTTCCTTAAATCTCCATCGATTCTACCTAGTAGACACCGAAAATGACCCTCGTTATAATTTATATATATATATATATATATGCATGCATATATATATATATGTGTCAGTTAACACGATAGCGGCCAGAGTTTTTGTTTTTTCTTCACAAAACGTGGTATATAGCATTCAATTAGCAAACGATTGAACTAGTTCGTTAACCACTAAAATCGGTCCACCGGGAGGGGGGGTTTACCCCGAACCCAAAACACTAATTTGACCATGCCAGCCGTAATTTTTGTTATATTTCAACGAAACTCGGTATTCGGTATGTTTATCTAATGGGAGAAATACGTTGTAGAAATAAACTAAATCGGTTCATTAGGAGGGGGGGTTTACTCCGGACCCACATTACCAATTTGCCACTACCAGCCGTAATTGTTGTTACATTTCAACGAAACTCGGTATTCGTGGTGGTAATCAACAGAGAAAAATGGGTTGTAAAAATAAACTAAATCGAGTTATTTGGAGGGGGGGGGGGGTTTACTCCGGACCTAAAGTACTAATATACTCATACCGGTCGTAATTTCTGCTGTATTGTAACGAAACGCGGTGTACGTCGTGGGTAACTCATGAGAAAGAAGTGTTGATGAAAGTGCTTAGTGATGCAGCTCCTGCGTGACAGACTTTCTAGAAATGTTTTCGAGCGATTTTCGATGGGGTGATGTATATCGGAGAAATGAGTGCTTAAAACTTCGAAAGTTTTGGTTCCCCTGATTATTCAATTACGTGTAAATTATTTGATTTTCTACCTGCTGAAAACCTGTTCAATTACACAGGTCTACAACCAAAAATTTGATTTGATGATTTTGGCTTATCTCTGTGTTTCTCGGTGTGCTGAGGCCGAGAATGAAGTCCGTTTTTCTCTATCACGTACAGATTTTTTTCAAATCCATAGAACATAATATACCTGCTATACACATAAATTTGGTAAGAAGTAGTTTTTTTTTTTTTTTTCAAACGATTTCTCTTTTTATAAACAGACATCTTTCACTAGGTGGTGTAGGCAATGACTCCCTCAGTAGATGTTGTAGGCCTGAGGGTGTCTAGGCACGACCTGTTCAGACAGGAACGTACTTGTTTAGTCTCAGATGTCACCGTCTGAAGCTAAACGAGACTGAACCTGTTGTATCAGGAACTTGGAGCTAAATTTCTGTTCATTCTCTCAGTTCAGTAGTATCAACTGAAGTGAACACATTCACTGAGGTCTCTTAGTTGTGTCAAAGTGATTAAGAACGTATTTTAAGGTTTGAAAGTGCCTTTAGACAAAATGTCTCATCGTCGTTGTGTTACCAGTCCAGGCTACTTCTGTTTTATCTGTGGTGAGTACACAGTTAAGAAATACCAACGAAATATAACAGGTTTTGTCAAAAATGTATATTATGCATATTTTGGCTTGAGAATAGGAGATCAAGATAAAGTGTGGGCTCCTCACAAAGTAGGCCATAGCTGCGTAGAAAACTTCGCTTATGGTACAAAGGAGAGTTAAAATCTTTCGGATTTGCTATCCCAATGATGTGGAGGGAGCAAAAAAACCACGTTAATGACTGTTACTTTTGTAATTGTCATGTTCAAGGCTATAATTCCAAAAATCATAAGCTCATTAACTACCCTAATGTGGAATCTGCTAGTCGTCCGGTACCACACGGTCCTGGATAGACAGTTCCTCAGCCCCCTCGTGACTTGGGCAGTATAGATAGGGAAGCTAATAGAGAAGACTGTATGTCGGAGAGCGATGAAGTACACAGTGAGTTCAAAGCAAGCAGTTCAGAAGATGAACCTCAGCTTATTTCTCAACAGGAGTTGAACGACTTAGTGAGAGATCTTGGACTTCCAAAAGATGCAGCTCAGTTACTTGGCTCCCGTCTTAAAAACAAAAATTTATTACAGCCAGGCACTTCTTTTTCATGGTGTCGACACCGTGAAGCAGTTTTTGTTCCTTACTTTGCTCTGGATGAGAATCTTATTTATTGCAAAGACATTCTTGGTCTGATGGGTCAATTTGGTATACAATATGACCCGATTCATTGGCGTCTATTCATAGACTCATCAAAGCGAAGTCTAAAGGCTGTTTTGTTGCACAATGGCAATACTTATGCTTCAGTTCCAGTTGGCCATTCGGTACGTTTAAAAGAAACATACGAAAAGTTGTCATTAGTTCTCGAACGAATTCATTATAATGAGCATAACTGGTTGATATGTGGAGACTTGAAAGTACTTACTATGCTCTTAGGTCAGCAATCAGGGTACACCAAGTTCCCTTGTTTTTTATGTTTATGGGATAGCCGAGACAGACATTCCCATTGGAACAACAAAGACTGGCCATCACGAGGAGCTCTGTTGTCAGGCTAAAAAAATGTAATTAGGAGAAGTTTGGTTCCTTCTGACAAAATCCTGCTAACTCCTCTACACATAAAGCTAGGGCTGATAAAACAATTCGTAAAGTCTCTCAATAAAGAAGGTGACTGTTTGAAGTACTTATGCTCCAAGTTCCCACGATTAAGTGATGCAAAGCTAAAAGAGGGGATCTTTGTAGGCCCAGATATTCGGAAACTTTTCACAGATCCACATTTCACTCAGACCATGAATGAGAAGGAGAAGGAAGCTTGGAATTCTTTTAAGGATGTTGTTGAGAAGTTCCTTGGTAACGTGAAGGATCCCAACTACAGAAGTATCGTGGAACGCATGTTGAAGGCATTTTAATTACAAGGTTGCAACATGAGTTTGAAGGTTCACTTCTTACATTCGCATGTGGACTATTTTCCGGAAAACTTAGGGGAAGTAAGTGAAGAACAAGGGGAAAGGTTCCATCAGGACATCCAGGAAATGGAAAGTAAACATGATGGCTGACTATTGTTGGATGCTACAGCGTGAATCACCTGAAGAGTCCTACAGCCGGAAACGAACACGGAGAAATTTTCAAGAGAAAAAAATACGTTTTCATAAAAATAATAACTAAATATGCCACTGTTAATTCTGAAGCTGTTATTTCTACACATTTATGTATTTTGAACAGTAAACAACATTGAAATAACTAAAAGATCATGGAAATAAATAAAAACTCTTATTCGCCAATTCTGTTTTCTTTTAATGGTAGTACCTCTGCCCTTACTTGAGATTGAACAATTTCCTTACGTGATAGAGAGGGACTGACCTCACGTTCGGCTTCAGCACGCCAAGGAGCATAGAGATTGACCAAAATCATCAAATCAAATTTCAGAAAGATTATTTTTGTAGACCTGTGTAATTGACTCTAACGATTGGTCAGGCATAAATTTCCAACGAATATAATAAATTTGTGGGGTTTTTTTTGTTTCTATATCTTCTCTTCACATGAAAAAAAAACTCCCGTATCGCGTTCGACTCCCAGAAACTGCTTCATCTTAATGTATTTTCGTTTATATCCATTCAGTCATTTGAAAAAGATGGAACAAAACCAGTCAATGATTTTTCTCTCGTAAAAAATTTAAACACCTACTCCGTTTAATTAAAAAAAAAAAAAAAAAAGATTTTATGAGTCACAATGTACAGTATCCTAAGCAGAAATTACTCATTCATTTATTACAAAATGTTTAGTCATTTACGTACCTTCTTTTACTAATATATGATTTTTCTGCTAAAAACAATTTAGAAACCTTCGAATTTTCGTACCAGGCGGAAGGACAAATAATAAAAACTTCACTACACAGTTACACCAACTTTATTTCGCCCGACATGTTTTACACCTTTCTGTTGCCTCTTCTAGAAAGGTTCTAGGGATATTTTACACCTTTCTGTTGCCTCTTCTAGAAAGGTTCTACGGATATTTTACACCTTTCTGTTGCCTCTTCTAGAAAGGTTCTAGGGATATTTTACACCTTTCTGGTGCCTCTTCTAGAAAGGTTCTAGGGATATTTTCGATGGGGTGATGTATATCGGAGAAACAAGTGCTTAAAAATTCGAACGTTCTGATTTTCCTATTTATTTAATTACTTATAAATTATTTGACTTTTACATTGAAAATAAAATAATTTTACATGTGTCTTAATATCAGCACCGATATTGTTGTAACGAAACATTAAAATCCAGATTAGACTCGGAAAAAATCAGACTGACACATCTTCAAAACGTAAATTTATCTTAATTCAACAATGAGTTTTTTTTTTTTTTTTTTTTGTTTTTTTTATTAAGGGGAATATGAACCACACTGGGTGATGGTCACCCTGTGAAAGTAAGACCCAAGAGGGTACTTAACGTATTAAGGGGAATATGAACCACACTGGGTGATGGTCACCCTGTGAAAGTAAGACCCAAGAGGGTACTTAAAGTATTAAGGGCAATATGAACCACACTGGGTGATGGTCACCCTGTGAAAGTAAGACCCAAGAGGGTACTTAACGTATTAAGGGGAATATGAACCACACTGGGTGATGGTCACCCTGTGAAAGTAAGACCCAAGAGGGTACTTAACGTATTAAGGGGAATATGAACCACACTGGGTGATGGTCACCCTGTGAAAGTAAGACCCAAGAGGGTACTTAACGTATTAAGGGGAATATGAACCACACTGGGTGATGGTCACCCTGTGAAAGTAAGACCCAAGAGGGTACTTAAGGTATTAAGGGGAATATGAACCACACTGGGTGATGGTCACCCTGTGAAAGTAAGACCCAAGAGGGTACTTAACGTATTAAGGGGAATATGAACCACACTGGGTGATGGTCACCCTGTGAAAGTAAGACCCAAGAGGGTACTTAACGTATTAAGGGGAATATGAACCACACTGGGTGATGGTCACCCTGTGAAAGTAAGACCCAAGAGGGTACTTAACGTATTAAGGGGAATATGAACCACACTGGGTGATGGTCACCCTGTGAAAGTAAGACCCAAGAGGGTACTTAACGTATTAAGGGGAATATGAACCACACTGGGTGATGGTCACCCTGTGAAAGTAAGACCCAAGAGGGTACTTAACGTATTAAGGGGAATATGAACCACACTGGGTGATGGTCACCCTGTGAAAGTAAGACCCAAGAGGGTACTTAACGTATTAAGGGGAATATGAACCACACTGGGTGATGGTCACCCTGTGAAAGTAAGACCCAAGAGGGTACTTAACGTATTAAGGGGAATATGAACCACACTGGGTCATGGTCACCCTGTGAAAGTAAGACCCAAGAGGGTACTTAACGTATTAAGGGGAATATGAACCACACTGGGTGATGGTCACCCTGTGAAAGTAAGACCCAAGAGGGTACTTAAAGTATTAAGGGCAATATGAACCACACTGGGTGATGGTCACCCTGTGAAAGTAAGACCCAAGAGGGTACTTAACGTATTAAGGGCAATATGAACCACACTGGGTCATGGTCACCCTGTGAAAGTAAGACCCAAGAGGGTACTTAACGTATTAAGGGGAATATGAACCACAATGGGCCATGGTCACCCTGTGAAAGTAAGACCCAAGAGGGTACTTAAAGTATTAAGGGCAATATGAACCACACTGGGTGATGGTCAGCCTGTGAAAGTAAGACCCAAGAGGGTACTTAACGTATTAAGGGCAATATGAACCACACTGGGTCATGGTCACCCTGTGAAAGTAAGACCCAAGAGGGTACTTAACGTATTAAGGGGAATATGAACCACACTGGGTGATGGTCACCCTGTGAAAGTAAGACCCAAGAGGGTACTTAAAGTATTAAGGGCAATATGAACCACACTGGGTGATGGTCACCCTGTGAAAGTAAGACCCAAGAGGGTACTTAACGTATTAAGGGCAATATGAACCACACTGGGTGATGGTCACCCTGTGAAAGTAAGACCCAAGAGGGTACTTAAAGTATTAAGGGCAATATGAACCACAATGGGTCATGGTCACCCTGTGAAAGTAAGACCCAAGAGGGTACTTAACGTATTAAGGGCAATATGAACCACACTGGGTGATGGTCACCCTGTGAAAGTAAGACCCAAGAGGGTACTTAAAGTATTAAGGGCAATATGAACCACACTGGGTGATGGTCACCCTGTGAAAGTAAGACCCAAGAGGGTACTTAACGTATTAAGGGCAATATGAACCACACTGGGCCATGGTCACCCTGTGAAAGTAAGACCCAAGAGGGTACTTAACGTATTAAGGGGAATATGAACCACAATGGGCCATGGTCACCCTGTGAAAGTAAGACCCAAGAGGGTACTTAACGTATTAAGGGCAATATGAACCACAATGGGTCATGGTCACCCTGTGAAAGTAAGACCCAAGAGGGTACTTAACGTATTAAGGGGAATATGAACCACAATGGATCATGGTCACCCTGTGAAAGTAAGACCCAAGAGGGTACTTAACGTATTAAGGGGAATATGAACCACAATGGGCCATGGTCACCCTGTGAAAGTAAGACCCAAGAGGGTACTTAACGTATTAAGGGCAATATGAACCACAATGGGTCATGGTCACCCTGTGAAAGTAAGACCCAAGAGGGTACTTAACGTATTAAGGGCAATATGAACCACAATGGGTCATGGTCACCCTGTGAAAGTAAGACCCAAGAGGGTACTTAACGTATTAAGGGGAATATGAACCACAATGGGTCATGGTCACCCTGTGAAAGTAAGACCCAAGAGGGTACTTAACGTATTAAGGGGAATATGAACCACAATGGATCATGGTCACCCTGTGAAAGTAAGACCCAAGAGGGTACTTAACGTATTAAGGGGAATATGAACCACAATGGATCATGGTCACCCTGTGAAAGTAAGACCCAAGAGGATACTTAACGTATTAAAGTTCTCATTTAATAGTTATTGATGTTGTTGTTTGTTGCAATATGGAGACATTTTAATTACTATAAATTGATATTAGAATAAAAATTAAATAATAATAATAAAAAATAAAAAAAATTAAATAATCATTAAAAAATAAAATAAAATAAATAAAAGATTTTATATAGAGTGACAGGTTAAAATAAAAATAGCTGTTGAGAATAAGATTAATTTCTAGATTCGGTTATATTAGTAGTATCGAAACACAAGAATGCCTATATTATTTCGTTAACTGTATTTTGTTAGAATATTCTCTATCAGGTATTAATCTCAGCAATGAGATTAATTGAGATAATATGATTGTTGAATGATTAGTAAATAGATATTGATTTTTTCCAAGTCTAATCAGGATTTGAATGTTTAATTTCACCGATATCAGAGCTGATATTAAGTTAGATGGAAAGTGAAATATTATTTTATGTTCGATTGTAAAAGTTCCTACACATAATTTAATAAACAGGGGAAACAAGAATCTAAACAGAGTTGTTCTAAATTTTATTAGCTTTAATTTAAGTGGATTGAAATCGTTTACGATTTGGAGGCTGTAGTCTTTTTTGAAAGACCATTTGGCCCCACTGTTCGAGGGGGAAATGTTTGCCCATAAACACCAAGTGACTACATATTTGAGCGGGAAGAATCTGGGTTTTTTTTTTTCAGCGGGTTTCTGAACCAAGACAATTCTTAGCCAATTATTCTTCCAGGATAATCTTCTTCAAGAATGGATCGCCTCTGTAATATTGATAAGAAGAAAACATTTAGGCATATCGATACATCTTCAAACATTTAGGCATATCGATACATCTTCAAACATTTAGGCATATCGATACATCTTCAAACATTTAGGCATATCGATACATCTTTAAGGATTTAGGCATATCGATACATCTTCAAACGTTTAGGCATATCGATACATCTTCAAACATTTAGGCATATCGATACATCTTTAAGGATTTAGGCATATCGATACATCTTCAAACATCTAGGCATATCGATACATCTTCAAACATTTAGGCATATCGATACATCTTTAAGGATTTAGGCATATCGATACATCTTTAAGGATTTAGGCATATCGATACATCTTCAAACATTTAGGGATATCGAAACATCTTCAAACGTTTTATTTACTTTTTTTATCGCATGTTTAATTTTGTATTCATTATTTATTTTGTTGTTCATTTTATGATTTTTTTTTCATACCTTTATTTTTATTTCTAGCATTTTTTCCTTCTCTTTTTTTTTTTTTTTTTACTTTTTTTTGTATAGATATATCCTATGTGTTTACTATATTTGTATATTCTTATCCCCACCTGCATATATTCCTCTCTTCTTCATTACATTTTTGCTACTGTATTTCACAACCCCTCCACATTTACTAACTTCTTTGTTTTACTATCTACAGATATTATATTTTATTATTTAAGGTTTGTAAATAGTGTAAGAGTTTTTTTTTTTAATAGATTTAGACGTTTATTTATTAATCCGTTTATTATATTGTGTAAATTGTATTGTTATCCTTAAGAGGCGATGTCCCAAAGTGTTAAAAATAGCCATTAAAAAATCGTTTGCACAATATGTTCCATTACAGCAGACAAAAATTACGGTCGCTTATAACCATAGGATTATAATCTCGCCTGCACTACTGGAATATGTCAAATCTGCCAGAAGCTCCGCCATTAACACACACAACCAGAAGTGGTGATTGGTCTACAAGAAGAATACAGATGGGGCTTTGAAGAATTCTCTACTTCACTGCTTCTATAATAGATCTCTTGTCAAGCTGAGCACGGAGGTCAGTTACAAAATAGTTATAGCTAACGGCCTTCACAACTCTTACATATATATGCATTTAGATGTAACTCCCACGAGGAATATTTTATTATTCATATATATATATATATATATATATATATATATATATATATATATATATATATATCACCCAGCCTTTAATTAAGTTAATTAATAATGGGTACCTTGGGTGCTACTCTAGCACCCAGTGACTCTAGCACTCGAAGCAGCCAAGGGGAAAATCAGGCGGCCGGAGCATAGTGTTGACCACACTATCTCCATAGTGTGCCGTATGGTAAAGAATCAGATACCTCTACCCTAGGGTAAAAACCTGTTAAAAGTGGATTTGTACGGCTATAAATGCATCAGCATAACCAATATGATTTTTTTCACGCGAATGTTATAAAAAAAAAAAATGTTGTATTTCGATGGCCGGACACCGTTCATTACGAACACTTCTCTGCTGATAACGAACTTGACCTTTCAAATCAGACTAAGTTTTTTGTACCATATTTTATCAAAATTGTACCAATGAGGACACCACAGAGGGTATATATATATATATATATATCATCGTGTGTGAACCATATTTTTATTTAGTTATTATCAACTCTAAATATAAGGAAGCGTTTCTAATTAATTTTTTCATTCAAAGTTTATTTTTTTACCTAAGGACGCATTCATTTTGCTTCTAGCTCGAACAGGATTGGTTGTAAGGTGTCGCCTTGAGGTACACCGTGTACTTGTAAATGTGTTAATTTTTATCCACGGTCGGCTGGCGGTTAAATAATATACGTTAATAGGTAAAGAAGGTTATTGAAAAATGTTTTAAGTTAACATAATGTTGTTGAAGAAACTGCAAGAAGCGGCTTTGATGTCTGACTAAAACTTCAGTTGTGTTCTCGAGGCAAAACAGCACCGATTTTGACCGGATTGCTTCAAAGGTGGCTCCATGGTCATTATTAATATATCTTTAATATTTATATATCGCACTAGTAATTCTAAAGATACACAACTCAAAAATGGGAGTTTTCCAATAATGATTGGGAGGTATGGTAAATATCTCTTTATCAACCATGGAAACTGTATGTACCTAGCTTCAGAGCTTCTACACCAGAGGGAACTTGTGTCACTCTTCCTGTCTTAATGCTATTCCATCTACATAGGCAAGAGTGTATGTACCTAGCTTCAGAGCTTCTACACCAGAGGGAACTTGTGTCACTCTTCCTGTCTTAATGCTATTCCATCTACATAGGCAAGAGTGTATGTACCTAGCTTCAGAGCTTCTACACCAGAGGGAACTTGTGTCACTCTTCCTGTCTTAATGCTATTCCATCTACATAGGCAAGAGTGTATGTACCTAGCTTCAGAGCTTGTACACCAGAGGGAACTTGTGTCACTCTTCCTGTCTTAATGCTATTCCATCTACATAGGCAAGAGTGTATGTACCTAGCTTCAGAGATTCTACACCAGAGGGAACTTGTGTCACTCTTCCTGTCTTAATGCTATTCCATCTACATAGGCAAGAGTGTATGTATCTAGCTTCAGAGCTTCTACACCAGAGGGAACTTGTGTCACTCTTCCTGTCTTAATGCTATTCCATCTACATAGGCAAGAGTGTATGTACCTAGCTTCAGAGATTCTACACCAGAGGGAACTTGTGTCACTCTTCCTGTCTTAATGCTATTCCATCTACATAGGCAAGAGTGTATGTACCTAGCTTCAGAGCTTGTACACCAGAGGGAACTTGTGTCACTCTTCCTGTCTTAATGCTATTCCATCTACATAGTTAAGAGTGTATGTACCTAGCTTCAGAGATTCTACACCAGAGGGAACTTGTGTCACTCTTCCTGTCTTAATGCTATTCCATCTACATAGGCAAGAGTGTATGTATCTAGCTTCAGAGCTTCTACACCAGAGGGAACTTGTGTCACTCTTCCTGTCTTAATGCTATTCCATCTACATAGGCAAGAGTGTATGTACCTAGCTTCAGAGATTCTACACCAGAGGGAACTTGTGTCACTCTTCCTGTCTTAATGCTATTCCATCTACATAGGCAAGAGTTTATGTACCTAGCTTCAGAGATTCTACACCAGAGGGAACTTGTGTCACTCTTCCTGTCTTAATGCTATTCCATCTACATAGGCAAGAGATTATGTACCCTTCACAAACAAACTTGAAATTTTGCATAGACACTCCCACTAGAACGTAGGCAATCGCCAAGAAAGTTTTTTGTTTTTTTAAATTATGAAGTATTTTTTGAGGGGTTTGAAGTTTTAGTTGGTTAGAGCAGGCAAGCCTAGGCAGCAAGCGTTGCTAGCTCACAAGCTGTTACCGTACTGTATTTATTTCATAGTATTATTTTTATTTGGGGTTATGATGGCAGACCTTGAATTACTAGAAATAAACTGTGATTTTGTCCCTCATAGAGTTTACGCTATACCTGATGATGGCCCATCCGAGGTAATAATATCCCGAACCCTTGCATAGCCTCCTCACCCATCAGCATCCACAAGAGATATTTTATTATATCTAACTATTTATGTGAGGTCGAGGTTAGCTCAGTGGTAGAGCACTGGACTAATAAGCTGGAGGCCTGAGTTCAAATCCCGAGCAAGCACTAAAGATTTTTTCTTCTAGTGTCTTCGTTCATGGGTTGAATTCGGCCTCCCTGACTGTCCCTAGGGCAATCCAGGCTTTAATTAATTTAATAATGGGTACCTTGGTTGGTGCTAATGACTCTAGCAGTCGAAGCAGCCAAGGGGAAAATCAGGCGGCCGGAGTATAGTACTGACCTCACTATCTCCCTAGTGTGCCGTATGGTCATGAATCAGATACCTCTATAGTATCTACCCCTCAGGGCCCTCGTGGCCTGTTACGGGACAGATTTTTTTTTTTTAACTATTTATATATCGTATGAATTTTATATATTTATGTAAATCTATTCTACAAAAACGAAAAGAAAAGTATTTATGTATTAATGTGTGGGAGGTCTTCTTCAAGGAGATTTAATCTTTTGCAAATATAATTGAAAATTAAAATATTATAATTGACATTAATATGGTTCTTTTTTTATCTTTATTTTCTTTTTCCTTTTTATTTGAGCCTCGCGGCTAAAGTATAACATAAAATATAATACAATTCTTGAAAACAATACAGGAATATGTATTCAGAATAATAATTAAATTTAATAATTGAATACATTAAAATTCTACTTCTACAAAGAACTAAAGCTAAATTCAAAAACTTAACTAATACAATTCTTATTAAAACAATAATGGGAGTGAATATCGCAGGAGCAGGGAGGGGGTAGGAGAGGGAAGTAAAACAAATATACAAAGGGCAATGGATACAAATATAAAAATGTATATATATATGTATATATATATATATATAGAGAGAGAGAGAGAGAAAAGAAAAAAATTAACAATTAAATGCATATATATACAAAATTGAAATAAGAAAACAAATGTAAATATAAATGAATAAAAAATCTTTTCACTCACCAACTAATCCGATTTATTTAACATTTTGCACCGGAAAATCATGATTTCAAAAATTAACTTCGTTAAATCATCCGCGAAAAGAATCGTATCGCAGGCACACTGTCTTTTTTTTTTTTTTTTTTTTTTTTTTTTTTTTTTTTTTTTTTTTTTTTTTTTTTTTTTTTTTACTTTGGGAATCGAATATAAACATTTTCAATGTAATATCAATATATTTGTTTTTGATGTAGTGAATAAATCGAATAAACGCCGGTTTGGTTTCTTCAAAAAACGGATAGAGCTGGTGTCTTTCATGACATTGGATATTCATGTAAATAACTAAGGTATATACATTTGGTGTAAGTGTTTATATTTCTCAAAAGTAAAATGATATTATTAATTTTTCATTTTCACAAATATAGTAAGACGCTTGAATACCTAATAATAGCCGTTTTTATTACGAACTTTCTAAAGTATACTAGGGATAAACATATTATAAAAAACGCTTTAAGATGATAGTTTCTGCGAGTCAGGCTTATTTTTTGACACATGGTGTATAAGAACTGAATGTTTATACTTCAGTATTATATGGTAGATTGTAGTTTATTGACATTGGTTGCGTTGGCCAAGTCTTTCTGCTTGAAAGCAAGGTTTTTCTCGATGCTTCGCGCCCAAACAACCAGTACATGGAATTTCTCATGATTGACTGTTTGTATATACAGGGTGTGGCATAAGAAGTGTCGAATACTTAAGGAGGTGATAATAGACACCAAATGGTACTTTGGGCTAAAGGTCAATTCCCAACAGGGAGGGAGGAAATTTAAATTCTGTGTTGTTTTTTTTAGGTTAACCACGTTTTTAGGTTAACCACGTTTTTAGGTTAACCACGTTTTTAGGTTAACCACGTTTTCTGTTGAATAGAAAGCAATAACTAAATGACTGTTTAAGATATGTAATTCCTAATTGCAGCATCGTAAACTAGACAAAATTTACTTGAAGGACAAGTAGACATTGTCAATGAATAAACCAGTGAAAGGGGGCTAAAAAGCAGATTAAATTTACAAACCATTTTTTTGTGGGATTTTTTTAAATTCCTATTACACTGCAGAAACATCCATCTTTAGGAAAATGTTCTTATTTCATAAGCTTTATGAATATAATATTTAAGAGGGCTCTTATTATTTAGTATAGGTTTACTGAATTGAAGCATTTATTAATAAAATACCCTTTTTATTAACATAAAATTGAAAATAAATTTGAAATAAACAAAATATTTTCTTTTATAAAATAACAATAAAATATATTATTTTATACAAACATTTTCCTATAAGTGGGGAATCTGCAGTTTAATAAAATTTTTACAAAAATAAATGGAAGTAACCCAAAATTTACCTCCGCCCCCACAAAAAAATGGTTTGTAAATTTAAACTGCGTTTTAGCCCCCTTTCACTGGTTTATTAATTGACAAAGTCTACTTGTCCTTCAAGTATATTTTGTCTAGTTTACGATGCTGCAATCGAGAACTGAATATCTATATCAGTTATTTAGTTATTGCTTTTTGTTAAACGAAAAACGTGGTGAACCTAAAAAAAAAAAATTTCCTCCCTCCCTGTTGGTAGATGACCTTCAGCCCAAAGGACCATATGTGTCTACTATCACCTCCTAAAGTGTTTGCCACCACTTACCTTACACCCTGTATATGTAAGTAGCACGAGTGAGGTTTGCCGAATATTTCTTCCTAAGAAATTCCACGGTACTTCTTGAATTTAGTATTTTCTGCAAGAAGGAAGGAAAAAAACTTGTTGTACCCCGGGTTTTGGATTGTGTTGGACGGTCCTATGAGTCTGCTGGACTCTCGAACCTGGTGGAAGCTGGATCGTAGTCGTTGTGGTCGATGTCGTCATTACTGCGCCTTGAGGACGATGGAAGGGTCTAGGAGTCGTCTGCGTCACGCATCCTCGAGGACGGTGGAAGGTCCTTTGCGTTTCTTGGATTTTGGGTCCTGGCGGACGCGTGAAAGTCCTTTGGGTCTCTTGTAACTTGGACCCTTTCGGAAGGACTATGGTCCGCGTCTCCTTGATGACGGACCCGGGTGGAAGATTAACGGTCTTCCGGGTCTCTTGGACCCCTGGACGATGGAAGGTAGTCTTCTGTGTCTCTTGGACCCCTGGACGATGGAAGTTAGTCTTCCTTGTCTGCCCGACACATCCCTGGGATTGGTAATTCGGTTTCCTCGGCCCTGGAGGTATAACTACAGTATTCCTAGTCTCCTGAATGACAACTCCTGCGTTGGTTAGTTTGGTCCTCCTTCTCTGCTCCATGGCGAATGCTGACGAATAGTTTTCGAACGAGCTTGATTCCTGAGTGTACGGTGAGAGGCCGCGCTGGCCCTGGTGAAGGTCCTTCAACTCACAGCCTCGCTCCAACCTGCAAATGTCACTTACAGTTTATACACGTACTTCCATAATTTTATACATAATCTTATAAAGACATAAAAATTATTATTTATATACTTGCATAATGAGTCCGGCAAACGAACATAACAATGGTCTTAGCATTTTATATTGAGGAACACAAAACAATTTATTTCATCTCAACAATTGTACTGGTATTTTTATTTTTATTTTTTAATTATAATAATGTCTTATAGTGATATATTCGGTGAATTTTCAAGACCCAACATTTATTTGATTGGTAATTGTTGAGCTAGTTTTAATATATTAATTGACGTTATTTTTATTTTTACTGACTTTCCTTTCGACGTATATTTATATAAATGTATATTTAAAGACATATATATTGTTAAGTGTATATTAGTGTATATAAAACATGTGTTTTTTTTGGGGGGTTATCTGATAACCGCTACAATATGTTTATGTAAGTATAAATATTAGTATAAACACAATTTAAGCAGTGCTAATATTTATTGTCATATTTGAAATAATTATATCATACGTATGAAAAACCAATCTTGCCTTAAATTAAACTATTTGATGTGAAATAAACACATTAATAGAAGTTTAATCTGTCACGCAATGGTGAAATGGACCCCAATAAGGGTACTTTATGCACCATTCATGAATGAATTGCCCAAAATAATCTATATAAATACAAAATAACATTAATATATATATATATATATATATATATATATATATATATATATATATATTTAAGGTAGTTTTTTATTTATATATTTTTAAGGAGCAGCTCCTCATTAGTTGGACATCATGTATTCCGGGTTTCGTTGCAAGGAAATAAAAATAGCCGGTATGGGCAAATAATAACTAATAAAAAAAAATTTAATAAGCGGCTAAATACAATAATTTCATAATTATAACCGCAACAGCTACATTCCTAGTTAAAATTTTTTTTAGAATATATATATATATATATATATATATATATATATATATAAATTCTAATAATGAAATCCTAAAATTATGAAGACTGAATAGCATTGGTGTGAACCTCTCACCTTGCAGGACACCGTATTTTATAATTAAGCTATAATCACAGCCACGGTCAGCTGTCTTATTTATTCGGCTGTAAGTGATACTAGAATAAAGAAGCTGACAGAAAAATGTGGGAAATTAAAAGCCAATTGAGATTAAATGCTCAGAACTTTTTTAACCTATACACATGGTTTTGGGTATCCCGTGACTAACGCTTGCATTATTTTTTTTTCTTATTAGGGTTCTTTGAAAAAATCCCTACTCCACCATAGATGTTCAGGAAGGGTGGAAACCTATAGATATTCCGGCGATATCGATGTGGTGTAAAAAATAAAATAGGTTATTGCCTAGGTAATACGTAATAATTTATATTTTCTTTTATTTTATGTATGACATGTAGGCATATGACATGTAGGCATATGACATGTAGGCATATGACATGTAGGGGTTGTATGACATGTAGGCATATGACATGTAGGCATATGACATGTAGGGGTTGTATGACATGTAGGCATATGACATGTAGGCATATGACATGTAGGGGTTGTATGACATGTAGGCATATGACATGTAGGCATATGACATGTAGGGGTTGTATGACATGTAGGCATATGACATGTAGGGGTTTTATGACATGTAGGCATTCTGGAACACTCTAAGATCACCCAGTTCATATGTTTTCATTTATTTATTTGGTTTTAGAGCTAGCAACTGGGCGATTAGCCCTTTAAACATGTAAAGTGCAAACAAAAATATCAACAATCTAGAAGATCAAAAATAAAACATTTAAATAAAAAATGAAATAACTGAATCAATCAACATTAATACTATACAAAACAAAAAAAGAAAGGCAAAAAGAGAAAAAATAAAATAATAAAAATACCACACATAAAGGTCAACTATAAAATAAAAAACAGGTAAGTAATAAATTATTTTTAATAAACTCAATATGCCATATTTTTTTGTACAAATAAAATTTAATTTTAACCTATTTAAATTTTTTTGTTTTTGCTATATTCCTTCATACATGTTTATCTGTTTTAAAAAGACTACCATCTGTCAAGAGTTTGTACATACTACGTGGTATGTTGATGTTTTCACGTTTCCTGCAGTCTGTTAGTAAGTGTTTTACAGTTAATGTCTTATTGCATTCTGTACATAGTGGTATGTCTTGTTTTGTCATCAACTGAGCGTGAGTTAGTAGTGTCTGTCCTATTCTAAGTCTTGTAAGGACTATTACTTCTCTCCGGCTGCTTCTATAGCTGGAGTTTTCATTTTTTGTTCATTTCTTAAAATTAGTGAAAGGCCGAATACAATGCTGAAGAGAAAACTGTAGATCTGAACTTTATATCATTATTCGCTACCCCATGACATATAGATTCTCTGTGAAGATATTCACTCAACGCCCATGGATGTGGGAACTTTCAGAGCTATGGTGTCGGGAGATGAGTGAAAGTCTTAGCTATAAGCTTCGGCAGAGAGATGTGTCGGTAGTTGTTGGTTCCGAGGGCCATTAGAAGTGTAAATGTTGTAACCACAGATGTGATGTGTGGTTTGTTGTGGTGATTTGGTTGTCAACTCTCTACTTTTCGACCATTATAATAAAGTACCAATAAAAACAGCAGTTCTTGAATTGCGGATGGAAGAGTACAGCATTGCTAGAAATAATAAATCCAACTTTTGAAGGCGTTGCTATTTGCACCCTTGGAAAATATACATTATTAAAGATAATATTAGAGAATTCAAAATAAATAAAAAACGTACATCAAATATTTAAATAATATTTGATTCAATATAATTGACAAAATTTAGGGTTATAGTTAACGATCGTTTTTATTAGTGTTAGTTTTATTATATCTTCCTTTTAATGACAAAAAAACTCTCTTTGTAATAGATCTAAACCAAACACCATCGATTATAACCAGCTGACTGATAACGACCATATTCTTGTTACTTTATTAGTCTGGTCGTGGCCATCCTTAGTAAAGGCTAAAATTATGTATAACTGTATTATATTAAGTTACTCCTGAAGAGGCGTGTTTGGGTGCGAAACATGTGGAGTTTAATTTACAAATAAAATGGTCACAATTTTATAACAATAAGAAGATTTGTTTCCCCACATCCCCTGGAAGCCAATAACAAAACCGTAAAATCTAAAACTTTTTCCGCCCAAATTTTGCCGAAAAAAGATTTTTTCTGCAGGCGGATTTGGTTTGTTTTCCGGCTGAAATAATTCCCTCTACTTTATGTTTTTGTGAAAATGATTCCTAAAAGCTCAATATTTTTCAAGATGCCGTTAGAGTAGGTGTTTGAACATTATCAAAAAAGTCCGATTCGCAGGAACTGCATCATCTTAGCGCGGTTCCGTTCTTATCCGAAGTGCGATTAGGAAAGAAATAGTAGCAGCTATCGGTAGGTTTTGATCTTTTGTTAAAAATATAAAATAAAATCTCAAAAAGAAGGAAGCTTAAAGCGCCACATATGGAAACTGACAGTTTTCTAAGCGGATGGGACTCTCCCGTCATCGCGACGCTCACTCTAGGAAAACTCTATTACCAATATGATTCTTATTTTCTCAGCTTTAATGAAATACTCATTCCACCGTTAAATAAACTTAAAAAACAAAAGCGAGGTAAACAGTGACAAAACCCGTTTAAAATAACAAAACTAAAACTTTCGTAGTTTTAAGCACTTACTTCTCCGACTGATATTGCCCCATCGAAATTTGCTTCAGAATCTTTTTTGTAGAGAATTTAGTAAGCTTTTGAATGGTTATATCGTACTTCCCACAGTTTTGAAGATATTAAGGGGGGAAATGGTTCTAATGGCTCAGATTTCGATGCACCACAAAAAAAAAAGAAAAATAAGGACAATATACGAAGATTCCGAACCATTTCATGTCTGTTAATAACATATTTTATTCTAATCCCAATAACGCTACACTTATACACAAATAAATTTTTTTTAGGTATCTATTTAATACGAATAAAATAAGGTTATAATGAGCGATCCGCTGTGGCATACACCGTGGTATGTAAAGAGCGGCTGTTCTGATACTGGCAAAAATTAGAAATCCTACATTCCTAAAGTTGTTTGGAGGCTTATCTTTATGACTCTAGAAAGGGACTTACAGATGACGAGGGTACACTGAGAGGTACCTGGGGACAGGGAAAATTCCCCCTAAGCCTCCTAGCTCCTCACCTTCGAATTCCTATGATTTTGTTCAATGAATTTAAACAAAAAAATTAATAAATAGATAAAAACCTCTGAAAATAGGGAATACCAAAAACAATTCTAAAGAACGAAATCAACACTAGTACAGTAATCTAGAATTTCATACGGCATCTTCGAATTCCAAGATGCCGTTGAAACAAAATATTGTTTATTTATACGTATCCTGTTTTATTGACTAATACATTTGACTACTATAAGCAATCACAAAAATAACGAGCAGTGAAAAACACTGTAGGAAACACACAAAAAGATTCGTTCAAATTAACGAAATTACCTATGTTTTAAGCACTTATTTCTCCAAATATGACCATCCCATCGCAAATGTCTTCAAAACATTTTTTGTAGAGAATTTAGTAACCTTTCGAATGGTAATCTTTTGCTTGCCATGATTCCGAATCGTTTACGTGATATTAATGAAAATATACGAAGTTCCCAAAACTTTTCATGACTAAAAATGAAATATTTTATTTTAATCCTTCCTTTACTCCAAACGTAACCAAATTTTCAACATATTAGTTTTGATAAAATTCAAACATGCAGAAAATGTTTCAACTGAATCCCATGATTCTAAGTACCAAAATCAAAGACAAAAAGAACAGTTCGAATAAGCGAAATCAATTACTTTAAAGTTTTAAGCACTTATTTCTCCGATTGACATCGCCTAATCAAAACATTCATCAGAACCTTTTTTGTAGAGCACTTAGTAAGCTTTCTAATGGTATTCTTCCGCTTACCAAGATTCTCAACCTTTTTCGAGATATTAAGGAAAGTATACAAAAATACCAAAACGTTTTATGTCTGTTAATAAAATATTTTATTCTAACCCTTCCTTAACTCCAAACGTAACGAAAAGTTTAACATGTTAGTTCTGATGAAATTCAAACATGCAAAAAATGTTTCAACTGAATCCCATGATTCTAAGTACCCAAACCAAAAACGGTATTCAAAAACTATTTTTCCAATTTTCTCGAAAACGGTTAAAGCTATCGCCTTGAAAATGGTTTCATTCGTTTTCCTAGCCCAAGAAGCCTATAAAACGAGTACTTACAAGCTTATGAACTCAAAAACGTAAGCGTTACGATTTTTTTTGCGCGAATTTCGCCCAAAACGCCATCTTCCAGTGGGCGGATTCTGCTGGTTAACGAACTTGACCTTTCAAATTGGACGAAGGATTTTTGTACCAAATTTCATCACAATCGGACCATGAGGGAAGCCAGAAATGAGCGAACAGACAAATATATATATATATATATATATATATATATATATATATATATATAAATATATACATATATATATATATACAAATTTGAACCACCGTTATTTTCGGTCTCTAAGGGTTCTGAAACGCGAAATTTTCTAGTCGGCACTTCCGGATTGTTTCATTGTATCAACCCTATAAGCGGGGTTCCTCCCTATGGGGGAGGGAGGAACCGCGCTAAAACTAACAATACCGATTCCAAGCTTTCAAATGAAGAGCACAGTGCCAAAGGTGAATAACCAAACATTAGATCAAACTGAGAAAATTGGACTTAGTGTCAAGAAGAATGTCAAAAAAAAAAAAACTAGTGTTGCCGACACAAATGATCTTAATTGGACCAATTGAAATATTTTCTGTCACCAACACATTATAGTGTAATTTTATTTAGAATTTTGAAACGACATTGAGAACCATTTTTTTATTTAGTTATTATCAACTCTAGATATAAGGAAACGTTTCAAATTTATTTTTTCGTTCAATGTTCATATTTTTACCAAAACACACATTCATTTTGCTTCTAGCTCGAGTAGTATTGGTTGTAAGGTGTCGCCTTGAGGTACACCTTGCCTTGTAAATGTGTTAATTTTTATCCACGGTCGGCTGGTGGTTCAATAATATACGTTAATAGAATTGTTTTCAGATCCTTTGGCACTGAGCCCTTCAAATGACCAATGATACTGGGGATCAGGACATTACGGAAACCCAACAAGATGACACAGTTTCTTTTTGGGGACATTTATTTTATTTTTCGTGAAAAAAAAAGAAGAAAAGTAATGGATTCGCATAGTATACACCAATGTAAAATCAGTACATATTAGGGTTTTTTTGCACTCTACAACCGAAAATTGTTATTCCACTCACGAACCTGCCTCGGAAATAGTTGTTTTACCCACCAGACGAACAGACTGTGGGCGTACCTGTTGAAGTATTCGCAGGACACACCCGGTTCCTTGACGGTGGATGAAATAAAACAGACTTCTTGGCCTTCAGATCCAAGGACGGTGGTGTTGAGGTTCGATTCCGGAAGAATTCCATCTACCACAGGATTTATGGAAGTTAATTACAGGAAAACAGAAGGAATATGGGATTATACCGTTATACCTCCAAACTATTTGGTCATTTTGCAATTTCTTGTGTCCTCATTCTGATGATGTTACTCTTCTCTCTTCTTCCTGGCGATACTGGGGCTTGAGAGGAGAAAGGGCGCCCAGAACGAGAAAAATGTCATTCCCCGGCAACCACCGAGGAAGGAACAACAAGTACCTGGCTGACGAAGATGGAGATGAACCCATCGAAGAAGTGGGGGGGAAGTACCACCGCTGGAGAAAAATTCCGTTCCATCCAATATATATATATATATATATATATATATATATATATATATATATATGTATATATATTGTGTTTGTTCCTCTATATACTTGGAAGACAGATAATAAAGACGTGTACCTAAGGGATAGGTAACGTTTTTATTATCTGTCTTCCAAGTATATAGAGGGACAAACACAATATATATGTTTGTGTGTATGAATTTATGTATATAAAGAGACGCGTTCTCCTCGCAGACTACCCATCCGAACGCTAACCATGCCCGACGTTGCTTAACATCGCCCATCAGACTCCAGAAAGGGGTGTATATGACACGGCATGGCCGCTGGCCGTATATACACGGCCAAAACCAAAAGGTCGGAGACGTGAACAAAACGATCTAGAATCGCCAAACAACATTACCATTTCGAGGGCAGTAAGATAGCAAGGGCGGATGGTTGAGGAGAGCAGAGAGGGTGTGGAAGCAGGATATAGGCTGAGGTTACACAATCCCGTCATCTTATTGGGTTTACCTAATGTACTTAGAAGGGTTATGTATGTTTTATTTATTCTATTTTATTATTTCTTTATTTTTATTTTATTTTATTCTATTTTTATTTATTTATACTATATTATTATTATTTATTTTTTTATTTACCTATTTTTTATTTATTTATTTTTTATCATTATTATCTTGTGCATCTTTATTTGTCCTTATATTATTTATATTGTATTATTTAAATTTTAATTATTGTTTATTTTAACCTGTCTATTTTTATTTTTGATTGGACTTCTGGAGGGGTTAATAGTGGTAACCCTTAACTCCGGAATTATACTTGGCACATAGCCCATGGCTGAGATGTCCTGGGTAATAAAATACCCGTTCTTGTTAAGTATATTATACTGCATCACTCGGTTTGCCACCAATTAATAATGGTAACGAGAGCCTTAGCTGTCATAATTTACATTAATGTATAATTGCCTATGTGATAACATTGTAGAAGGTTTATTGTAGTATTTCTCTCTTTCAATATATATATATATATATATATATATATATATATATATAAATATATATATATATATATATATATATATATATATATATATATATATATATAGAAGGGGTATTTAAGGAAGAGCAGACAAAAGTAACTCTTAAAATCTACCAAGTCCGACTGCTCCTAAGATGCTTCAAATGTCAAAACATTGTACATTTGAACTTACAGACGCACGCCGAAGACTTTATGTTATAGTGTCGTCGTTTGAATGTTGGTTTCCGAGTCTCAGACCTTCTCTGGGCTAATTGAACCTTCAATGGGTACCAGCCACCCGGAAAATCAAGCTGCTGGAGTATGGTTCTGGTCAAAATATATCTCTACACGGAGGACCACATAATATATACCGCTCTGGGATCTTACGGCCTATTAGCGGATGAATTTATATGTGTTTATACATATCTATATATATATATATATATATATATATATACATTGTTAAGATTTGTTTGATAAGAGGTATGGCTAAGATCGAAGCCCTCTGGATGACCTTAGCGTGTTATATATACGACAGTGGTTTTGAGATTGGTTAACTGTTACCTAACTCACTCCAAGACCTGTTCCTGCTCCGAGTTTCCTGTTATCTAGAATTAATCCAGGCCTCAAGTTATTGGAGGTCCATCTATAAGGGATACGACAGATCCCGAGACCCCATGGGGTCTAGGATATTCTGGAATTATCGTAGATTTGATGATGATGACACCCAGATGTTATTATTTTCTTTTATTTATAAATCGTGATGATAAGCTTTGTTTTCGTGTAGGTGTTTCGAAAGGACCAACCTTAATCCCTATGCGTATTCTATATATTCTACTTAATGTTTCATCGATTGTTAGTATGAAAATATGTCTTGGTACCTCCACCTTCCTCCAAATCGTGTAAACGTGTAACACAAGTGACGTAATCGGTCTCGTCACTAGGAATTGATTATGGCGGGATATTAAATTGGTAATTTGGCATAAATGGATTGTAAAAGTATACAAAACACTTGCATCTATGTGACGTTCACAGGCCATCTTGAAAAGACATGAAAAAAGGAAAATACTTATCTAATAGAAATACATAAATAGTTAAGAATGATATGACTCATCGAAAATTGCGGGAAGAACATAAAAGTCCGACTCGCAAGAACTGCGTCATCTTAGCGCAGTTCCGTTGTGAAAGAGGAGGAAGATTTAAAGCGTGACTGGATACTAAACGGAAAATACTCTATCCTCTGTCAAAACGTTCGCTCTTGGAAACACTTTTACTCATTTTCTTACGTTGTTTTACTAAAAATACTCGTTTTCCTGTTAAATGAAATTAAAAACAACAACAACCAATTAAAACGTTAAGTAAACACATACTAAACCCAGTTCAAAAGAGCAAAACTAACGAAGTTTAAATCACTCTTATGACCCAATGAGAAATGCCCTCGTTCTCTCTCCAACAGGACACGAAAAAGCCGGTGGCTCAAAGGACCCCGCCCTTTCCTAATGGAAAATGGCTTTCGGTCAAATTGAATGAAACTATGCTCATTGTATAGAGAAAGTCTTTCTGAACAAAAGTCTCCATGGGCACAAAACCAAAAAGTTAAAACTTTTGGTACTTTTGGGTATCCGAAGTTTTCCATTTTTAATTTTTGCAAAATCTCGAGATCTCTGGTTGAAAGGTTTCCCAAGCCTATTGCCCAGTAAAAAAAATACGTATCAATTATTTTTCGAAGACCTTTCGAACGACACCACATTTGACACTCCTACCGGATATTTGATGTTATGATGATGACGATCATATCCCAAGGGGTTAGGGGTGGGGTAAGGGTGTGAGGCAAGGTTTCAGTGTATTGCAGTCAAAAAGATCTTCAAATGATAATGGATAGACGATTATTGCAAAAAAAAAAAAGCTTCCCCCGCCACCGTGTGTGTGTGGGGGGGGGGGGGGGGGGGGGGGGTAGGAGTGTCAAACGGGGTGTCGTTCGAAAGGTCTTCAAAAAATAATTGATACGTATTTTTTTACTGGCCAAATGGCTTGGGAAACCTTTCAATCAGAGATCTCGAGATTTTGCAAAAATTAAAAATGGAAAATTTCGGATACCCAAAAGTACCAAAAGTTTTAACTTTCGGGTTTTGTGCCCATGAAGACTTTTGTTTAGAATGACTTTCTCTATCCAATGAGCAGAGTTTCGTTCAATTTGACCGAAAGCCATTTTCCATTAGGAAAGGGCGGGGTCCTTTGTACATATGTACATATATATTTATATTTGGTCCAATTTTATTGACATTTCGTACAAAAATACTTTACATTATTGGAAAAGTCAAGTTCGTCCACCGGAAAATGTTTTTTGGGCGAAACGGACAGACATTTAAGAATGATTAATACAAACAACAAATAAAAAAAAAATGACAAATTCATTTTCCAATAGTGCAAAAAATATCATAATTAATAAAGAAAAACTGATAAAATACAGTTCTAAGAAACGAAACCAACTCTTTCAAAGTAATAAGCACTCATTTCTTCTGTTTCTGGCTCTTTCGGTATTACCAAAATTTTTATTAGAACCAATTTTCTTTGAAATTTATTAAGCTTAAATATCAAAATGTAAAAACTCCTTATGCCTCACAATAAAATATACCTACGTTCTTTTCCAAGTACTTTCTTAAACCCAAACAAAACCTGAATTTGTAGGTGAGGTTGGATGAACGTTAAAATTTTGCTGTCAATCCGTCTTTTTGGAGTAAAAAAAACGAAAATTCTAGTTTTATTCAGATTTCGCAAAAACTATTATAGGTATGGCCTTAAAAATGATTTGTTTATAAAAATGGCCTATTATTCTTTTAGGAGAATGTTGACGTCTAATGTGGTCAGCTGTCACCTAGATTGGTATACTAGAAATATATATATATATGTATGCGACGGATCTATAATAAGCGAAGGCCTACTATCTGTAATGCAAGTTATCCGGATCAATAAAAGGAAGGCTACGGCATTGCTCGGACTAGATTTGTTGTTCACCTTGTCCCGAGTTGGGTCACGTGCGGATCGGGAGCAGAACAATGCCGAGAAGGTGGAGAGGAGAGCCGAGAACACTCCCTGTAAAGGCAGAGAACAGGATTAGGAAGAGGTAGGATGTCCGTAAAATGGTGATAACCTATCAATCATCGGTGATTATTTTATATCAATATGCGGCTGTAATATGGGGGCGAGGTCAGCTCAGTAGTAGAGCACTGGACTAATAAGTTGGAGGAACTGGGTTCGAATCCCGGGCTTAGTACTGAAGATTTTTATCTTCTAGTGTCTTCGTTCATGGGTTGGATTCGGCCTCCCTGACCGTCCCTAAGCCAACCGAGCCTTTAATTAATTTATTAATGGGTACCTTGGTGCCCTGCTTTGACTCCAGCAGTCGAAGCAGCAAATGCGAAAATAAGGCGGCCGGATGTATATACATATATATATATACATACATATGTATATATATATATATATATATATATATATATATATATATATATATACATGGAAGGGGTATTTAAGGAAAAGCAGACAAAAGTAACTCTTAAAATCTTCCGAGTCCGAATGCTGCTAAGATGCTTCAATTGTCAAAACATTGTACATTTGTGCTTACAAACGTACACTAAATATTTTATCTCATAGTGTCGTCGTTTTAGTGTAGGTTTCCGGGTGTCAGGCCTTCTCTAGGCCAACTCTACTACTGACCACACAAACTCCCTAGTGTTCCGTGTGGTCATGAATCAGATACCTCTATAGTATCTGCCCCTCAGGGACCTCGGACTTTGCGTTTGGATGACGTTAGGACACCTTGTATTAAACTTCCCATTCACGTTAGGATTTTTTGTACCGCAGGGAGTACGATCTTATTTGAAACGTCGATTTGTACTCCGGTGTGTGGACTTGTCGTATTGCATGCAGTACAGACCGATCTGTGTTGCGCGGCAGTAGGGAACGTCTACAGTACGATCAATCCAACCAGCAAACAGGCGGACGGTCAATTTGCAGTGCGATCAACGATCAAATACGTTTATTAAATACAACTGGATGTGCAAATCAAGGAATTTCGAGAAGAGTTTATATAGCACTACCGGATCCATACTTGTTTGCGGGACGTTATATGCAAGATTGCGTTAGTGCAAAACAAAAGAACATTTGAGAATACATCGTTATTTAGCAGCCACTTTGTAAAGCACTTCTTCTTTGTTCTTTTTAACACTTTCCTCCGAAGGAAAGTAGCTATTGAGGTTGCACTCATGACGGAATTTTTGAAAAAAAATTTCGAATCTTTATCGATTCTACCTAGTAGACACCGAAAATGACCCCAGTTAAAATATATATATAGTTATAAATGTAACACGATACCGGCCAGAGTTTTTGCTTCTTCCCCACAAAACTTGGTATGTAGTATTCCCCAATCAAACGATTGAACGAGTTCGTTAACCAACAAAATCGGTCTATCCTGAGGGGGGGTTTACTCCGGAGCCAAAGTACTTATTTGCCAATACCAGTCGTAAGTTTTGATATATTTCAACGAAACTCGGTATTCGTTCTGGTCAACTAAAGAGAAAAATGTGTTGTAAAAATAAACTAAATCGGTTCATTAGGAGGGGGGGTTTACTCCGGACCCAAATTACTAATTTGCCCTATACCGGTCGTAATTTCTGCTGTATTGTAGCGAAACGCGGTATACGTCCTGGGTATCTAGTAAGGAAGAAGTGTTGTAAAAATGAACTAAATCGGTCTATCGGAAGGGGGGATTTACTTTGTACTATGTTTGAATTGAATTGAAACAGGTGTTATTTATGTTTTTATTTTATATATATATATATATATATATATATATATATATATATATATATATATATATAGGTTATTTTAAGCAAATTATTCGGTAATGCGCTTGACACTACCAAATTCTGAGGAAAGTGCTTAGTTATGCAGCTCCTGCGTGACGGACTTTTTCTTTTTTTTTACTTATTACTCATATCAAAATCGTCTAAAATTAATAATGTAACAAAATCTGCCCTTTAGAGTATCCCCATAGGAAGGAAGTATGCTTATGACATCGATCCAATAATGAAGGGCTGCTAAAACTTGAACTGCTGGCGATCTACTTCAATATTGTTAGACTAGGATCTATAGACTCTGAGGGGCTGCAAGTATGTCTGATGCAGGATTGTTGTCTACGTAGGGTGTATCGTGGCATAGATAATATTTTAACGTACAAATGAATTTTTTTTTTTAGTCAAAATAAGCGTACGTCTTCTCTAAAATGATTAAGATAAATACTCTGTCGCGAACGAATGTACGTGAACATTAACCAGCAGAATCTGATAACCAAATTATTTTCGGCGAAATCTCAGCGAGAAGAAACGGTTTTGCGTTCATAGGTTTCATATAGTTTGAGGAATTGAATGAAACAATTTCAAAAGCGATATATATAACCGTATATGAGATAACTGAATAATACCGAATAAGAGATACCATTTCTCATTTAGCTATTCGAAAATTACGGCTTCTGTAGAACATTTTTCAAACTTTAGACCTTCCTGTAAATATAACTTATACTTCCTTGTTATGTTTGGAGTTAATAAAGAATATATTTCTGTTCCATTTGTTTAATGTTAACTTTTTTTTCAGTGGCATACTGACATCTAAGTCATAATCACCTGGCTATCTATAGGTTGTCAACCTTCCCAAACAACAGTGGTGAAACTGAAAATTTTTCAACGTCCAACTGAAGACTGCTCCTGCGTTACGTTTTAAATTATTCGACGATTGAATATATATTTTTATGTAAAAATGATGGCGCCGAGTATATTATAGGTCTAATGGCGGAGTGTGTGATAAGAAGCAGTCTTGCCAACAGTGAAAGCGGCCTTGGCCCCTTCCTCAGGCGAACGGTTCTATTGCAGTGCTGCCAATGTTACAGCAGCTAATTAGCAGTGTTGCCTCTAGTCTCCAATAATCGCAGGAATATGAAAATATGACCTTTCCTAACGGATCTTCTTCATAATGGTGTATAGCAGGTAGTTAGATTTACCGGTTGACATTTATCTTATGTAATATTTAACAATTCTTACTCGAAATTTATACTCATACGATTGTTATAATAAAACACTAACCATAATAATAAGGAAGACTACTGCACATGCGCTAAGGAACTGCATAATCTTATAACCTGCTTATGACGAATATGATAGCTAACGAAAATAACGATGGCATATTTATATATATATATATATATATATTCAAAAATGCTTGTGCAGAAGGACAAGTGTCTTCAGCAGCAGAACCAGCAGAGTCCGCCCCCCGGAACACAGTTCTTTTTTTTTAAGGAAATTAAATGAAAAAACAATACCTTTTTTTTATTACTGGGACTTTGTCCCTTCAGTATAACAAATATTATTATTATTATTATTTTACTTTTACGATACTCCAAATCATTAGTGAGTAGCATCGAATCGCCCTTTTGCACCTGAGTGCTGTTCATAGTGATATTTTCAATACCAAGTCAGTAAATCACCAATCTAAGTAAAATATATAAAAATAAAAAAAAATAAGTAAAGAAATAAATTAATTAATTCAATTATAAGCAGGTAGTGTTAGTATATGTTTGCCTGTTAGTTCTGTATTGCAGATCTGACATATTGGTCTATCAGTATTAGTCATTAAGTATTCGTGATTGATGCGTGTGTGGCCTATTCGCAGTCTTGCAAGAACTATTTCCTCTCTCCGGGAGTTTCTGTATGCGCTTGGCCAGTCAGTAAGTAGAACAAATAAATATGCATATTAGTATATAAAAATAAATAAAATTCTAACTCTATATTAGGCGACGCAGTTCTTTTCTTTCGGGATTTTTATCACAAAAGTTTGCATAGGAACTCTTAAAAATTTGTTGTCAAATCTTAATCAGCTATTTTTGCTGGAATCTTGCTGTTTTGTTTATTAATTTCATTTAGCATATTAAAGTTAGCATCTAAAATTTATTTAATAAAAGGAACGAAATCTCAAAGGAAAGCTCTGTTGATATTAGAGCAGTAGCAGTGTCGATTCACATTGGATTATGTCCTGAATAATATGCTTAGTCATATATTTGATAAAAAATATGTTATTATTAGGGGAAAAGTTGGAGGTATTTGATTATTTATAACTATATTTAATTCGGAAATTAATTTTAAATTTATGGAATATCAACTATCCGTCAGCTAACTAATCTCCGCCATATTGCGTTCATTTAGTCAATTACCATTCTCAAAGTGACCCTAATATTGGAAGGTTCTCCTCACATTGAGGCTGTGAGCCTTTATTTTAATTACATAATTTCCAAAGAGGCATAAAAAAAAAGTGTGGAACATGCATGGGAAGGAATAAATAAAAACGTGAAGTGTAATTTGTTGTAATTTGATAAAATAATTGATAAATACTCATAAGATTAGCGCTATTAATGAATTAAAGCGTACGAGCAAAGTATTCTTGTGAAAATTTTAACCTCTACAAGAACCTCTTATTTGGACGGGACAGAAACAACACAAACACCCAAATTTAAGACTTCGATGCTATCAACAAGATTAACAAAGCACCATCCATAGGGCATATAATTATTGACTACCAAAAGGTCGAAAACGTGAACAAAACGAACTAAAACAGAATTCCAATTTCAAGGTATGAAGAGAGCAAAGTCAGAAGCTTATAGCAGACACGATTTCGTTATTTCCCTAATATTCAGGTGTCTATGGCAAAGTGCAGTAAATCTTATCATCATTCAACGTCAAGTGCACTGAGTTGCTTTAAGTGCCACAAGTTTGGGCACTCAGTAAATTACCCATTGTTTTAAAATTAAAATCTATTCAATTATATCTCAGGCAGATACTCAAAGTATTGTTTGCGTAATCTTCAGAATATTTCCTTATTTTTTCCTATAAGTAACGACTCGAGGAATAGCAGAACTGCTAGCATTTCTTAAAAATATCGAATAATTGATTTAAATTTCCTTTTATTCCCAAAAAACTGGACTATTAAATGCTATTTTCTCCGGTTTAGGTCTACCACACAACAGCCTGCCCATTAGGGAGGAGTGACCACCTAACCTATAATATCAACAATAAATAAAGATTATACAGGTAGATAATAGCGGTATCCCCGTTAGATGTTTTTAAAAATAGTTGGCCTTAATCTTCCAGAAGCTTTCAAATGCATAGGCTTATAATGCCTAAATAATAACCTTAAAACTCTTATTTATGTTTAAAAATTAGACATTTCTGCAGTTCATAATATAATATTGACTATGCATAAAACAAATCAAAGTATGCATAAAAGATGATGAGAAAGAATTTAACCGTATATATACACTGTAGCATATATATATATATATATATATATATATATATATATATATATATATATATATATATATATATATACATATATTGTATGTATAGAGATAAATTGCAAATTTATGTATTTTTTGTTTCAGAATTATGCTCCTATTCCTGCTAACATGTATCCTACACTACACAGCTGCTTTGTCCCACAAGGTATGCAAAATTATTTTATATAAATAATTCTTTTGAAATGTTTAATTAATATTTTAATGGAGGTCCAGTGGCCGTGAGTGCTAAGGTGTACGTACTCCGTACCTAAAGTCGTGGGTTCTTCTTTAGAAAAAAGAAAAGGCATCAGCCCTATCCTAGCTAGAAAAGGATGGTAACCTATAGATAACCCGTCCTAAAATTTGCTGTCAATAAGAACTGGATGTTAAAATTTAAATAAATAAATTAATTAATGTTTGCTTTCATTTTATTTATTTAATTCTTATTTGCTCCTTTTCGTTGCACACGAACTATGTGAGGCCGAATATTTTCTTCAAGAACCCTAAGAGTTTTGTATACATCGCCAATTTTTAACAGTTTTGATACAAATTTTCTATAGCTACTAACATGTAAAGACAAGAGAAATTCTTTATTTATAAAAAATAAAGTTTGCTGCCCAAAAGTTTTGTAAATAAAATAACAATCTGAAAGTTGTAAAAAATATTTTAAAAAAATCTTGTACGATACAAAAAAAAAAAAAAAAAATTAGGACGAATGTAAATCAATGCGAAAATATATTCTGATCATTTGCACTCTCATTCCCTCTCCCCCTCTCTCTCTCTCTCTCTCTCTCTCTGCCTCTCTCTCTCTCTCTCTCTTCCTCTCTCTCTCTCTCTCTCTCTCTCTCTCTCTCTCTCTCTCTCTCTCTATATATATATATATATATATATATATATATATACATATATATATATATATATATATATATATATATATAAATAGAGAGAGAGAGAGAGTGAGAGAGAAAGGGCAAATCTGAAAAATCTACTTCTTTTATTTTATTGAGAGCTAACAGTTTCTAGTTAAAGTGAATAGCACCATCATCTATGAAACATTCAATGTCCTATTTCAAGGGCGAATCCCGGGTCTGAAACTCCACTTCTAGAATTTGGTTAACCATAAATAAAAATGAATGATTTTCAATATCATACTTTTTCAATCAGATAATGCTGGTCCATTTCATCTTTCAGGTGAATGAGTTATATCCCCGTAGTAGCAAACCTTTCAGGTGAATGAGTGATATCCCCGTAGTAGCAAACCTTTCGGGTGAATGAGTAATATCCCCGTAGTAGCAAACCTTTCGGGTGAATGAGTGATATCCCCGTAGTAGCAAACCTTTCGGGTGAATGAGTAATATCCCCGTAGTAGCAAACCTTTCGGGTGAATGAGTGATATCCCCGTAGTAGCAAACCTTTCGGGTGAATGAGTGATATCCCCGTAGTAGCAAACGTTTTGGGTGAATGAGTGATATCCCCGTAGTAGCAAACCTTTCGGGTGAATGAGTGATATCCCCGTAGTAGCAAACCTTTCGGGGGAATGTAATAATTCGGAAGCTCATTACATTCCCTACAAAAACGGTTCCCTTGAAGCCTCCCCTAAGAATGATATCAGTTTTCTTTTTACGAGCTCTACAGTAACAATTATTTTCACGATAACAACATCTACAAGCCTCGCTGATTGGATAACAAAATTTCAAAAGATGTTTGCGTAATGTCGACTAGAATCGTTTCACGAAAAGATTGTCGGAGGCTGGCGAAGCGTTCAATTCCTACTGGAATGTTGCAATGATCAACTCGCCCGGAAAGTGGGATCTGAGTGCTTCAAGCAGAAACCATCGAGGACGGCTGCTCGCCCGGAAATATTTTTGGGGATTGGACTAAATCAGAAATGCACGACAAAAAATACTCACACAGCTCTAAAATAAGAACTAGTCAACGCATATACTACATGTTGCAACAATATCATGCTACGATGCTTTAAAGAGTAATAGCAACATCACTTGCATTCTGTGTGCTGTTTGTTTATATATATATATATATATATATATATATATATATATATATATATATATATACATACATAAACTAGCTGTTCCCTGGTGTGTCATGCTACACAAGTGTGGATTTGTAAAGAAACAAACATATAGACAGACGGCTGTCAGACAATTTTGACTTATCCTATGACACTCCTCGTACCTACCTGTGTACCAAGTTACTTCAGAATCGGTCAAACGGTGTGCATTTGTATAAGTAACGAACATACAGACAGACAGCTGGTAGACGTTTTTGGCCCAGCCTGCGTCACTCCCTGTATCAAGATCTACCTTTGCGCCAAATTTGGACAAAATCGGTCAAAGTGCGTAGATTTGTACAAGGAACAAACAGATAAACAGACATACAGTCACATGATTTATATATATATATATATATATATATATATATATATATATATATATATATATTCGAACAAACGCTATTTTCTAGTCCTCTCCTGTGAATTCTGAAACGCATCTGCACCTCCAGTTTTCGTCACCGGGTATGTCAATAAAAATATGTAATAACTGTTTAATAACACAGGCAAGCACACCAAAAAAAAGTGGTAATTTCGAAAGACACCACACATATATTCTTATGTATTTCGACACGCTGAATCCGAATCCGGAGTAAGTTTCACCCCAGCACGTCAGGTTTAAGGGCATTTGAAGGTTAAATTTCGTATGAAGTTGTTAAAGAAGAAATAACTAGAGCTTCCATGGTTTTGAGGGTCTCTGAATTCGAATCCGAGGTCAGTTTCAGCACATCTGCGCAAAATTAAGATAATGTCCAGGACAAATATGTTTATTTTGCAAACATTGAATCTACAGACCAAATTCTTCTTTTGTTTTGTAAAATAGACTTATTTTTCCTTGAAAGGAACTTGATTTCCCGCTGATTGGGTAAAACAGACCTCGGATTCAAATTCAGCGACCCTCAAAAGCGTGGAAGCTCTAGCTTAAACGACTTTATACGAAGTTTGGCCTTCAAATGGTCTTAAACCTGACGTGAGGGCGTGAAACTGACTCCGGATTCGGATTCAGCATGTCGAAATACATAACATTATTTGATGGTGTCTTCGGAAATTACCATTTTTTTGTGTATGTTTGTGTAATAAGAACAGATTTGTTATTATCGAGCGAATCATCTGAGACTCAAACAATAAATAAATAAACGTCATCGGGTTGTCTCGAGTTTCCTACCTAAGGATGGAATGAAAAAACACAAAAAAGTTTTCTCAATAGACAGTAACTGAGAAGATAAACACCTGCAGGGCATTCTAACGTGCCTAGTTTATGAGCAGTCAGAACAGAAGACGAGATGTACCACAAGGAACCCACTTAGCACCTACACTGTATTAAACGTACCTCATTTACACAGCCTCTGTTGTACTCATACATCAGTGTCACACACATCCGGTCTCTAATGCATCCTGTGGCCTCCGCTGTCCTTCACGCACTACGCTTTATACGCTAGGAGCATTGTTGTAACAGGTCTCATAATTCAAGAACATTTCTCATGAGATTCATCATAATTACAGACAAATTCCCTTTACCCTTTAACAAATAATCCTATTTACTCATGAATGCTGCTGCCTATATATTAATTGTTTACTATAGTCCGTTCAATTAGATGAAATAGTTCAAATCTCGCATGCGCGAAATTCTGCAGGAATTATTAGGAATGGTGGGTCCACCATTTGCATTACTATTTCAATGAACAATATGCTACTTCAAACTCAATGAAAACTGATTATGTCTCGTTTAGGACCAGGGAAGGCTATGGGAGGTCAGGCAAGGGAGATAGTGTATAATATTTACAAATACTTATCCAAAGCTAAGGCTGAAAACAATTTGACCTATAGCCTGTTCAAATAGATGGTAAGATGAAGGGAAAAGGGCGTGGCCTAAATTCCTGGTAGAATAAAGTCGGTAAATATTCTCTCCGTCACAAACTTATCGCTATGAAATTTAAAACGTTTTCATCCTTAGGTTTGGCTAAGCATTGATAACATTAAACACTATCTCCCTTAAAGGTTTTAAAGTGTTTCACGTTAAGTGTTTGATTGTAAGAAGAATCCCTGGGCTTATCTGAACAGACTATAACTTCTACAATAATTGGCATAAATTCTCCTTCAGAATTCCCTAAAGCGCAAAAAAAACCGCTTATGACGTAATCCAAAAGTAGTGAGATAAATATTGACAATTAGATAACCCGATCTCAGCCGGAGAAAACTTGATGTTCCAACATTTTTTATTTCACTCCATTAACAAGTTTTAATTAATATTATATTAACGTATAATTAATATTAACGTCTCTCACGCCCTTTTAAAACCTCTTCAGGGAAATGACGCAAAAAGGATTATAGCCTCAATTTGGGAAGAAGAACTAGTAGGACCACGTCGAGACTGGCCATAGGCTGTATAAATCCAATATGGTGGATTGCAGACAGCTGATCTATAATCGATAGATCAAATTCTTAAAATTAATCTCCAAAAGAAATACAGTCCTAATTCCATTGCCCCCTACTTTCCCCCTCTATGTAGGTTGGAAATTTTTGAGATTGTCAAAAATTCTTGTAATAATTGGATAAAAATAAAAATTAATTACACGATAAGAACATGAAGATTGGAACTCTTCGGCCACTTAAAAACAATGGAGAACAATATGGTGACCAAGAAAATATTTACTTGAATTTAAAAATTAAAGCAGACGACTCAAGAATCTAGGAAGAAATGTAGGTGTAACAAAGAAAATTATCTTTACACCGACAGGCAAAATTTAGACCTCAGAGAGTGTGGATTGAAGACCACAGTTCGTTAACCAGCAGAATCATGTTTTTTGGGGGAAATACGCTTAAAAAAAACGCTTTTTCCGTTACTAGACTTCAAGGTAACCGTTACAACTGTAAATAACTGGACTTGCGAAATCAAATGATTATCGTTTCCAAGGCCATACATACAACCACTGTCGAGGAAAATGGAAATAAACAAGATTTTTCCTGAGATTTTCCACGTGATCGTCGGCAATCGAACTTATCCTTAGATCTTTTTGTTCGGATAGCCAGTGGATGGTTGTGTTTCTGTTGAGCGTTTGTTACAAACTACTAACTCGGTTGTGTTTCTGTGAGTGCGCAGAAACACAGTGTGTATTTAAGAGTAAATATGTGTAGTCAGTTTTCAAATAACAATTAATTGATGCATTGAGAGGAGATGGTTGACCGTTGATGATGCAAGGTAGGGATTGTCCGGGTTAGGTCACTGCTACTTAATAAAACTACATTTTATCATAAAAATGGTTTTATTGTGCCGACGTTTCGGCTTGAACTTCAAGCTTTCATCACGGCTGTAAAAACACACGTATTGATCTATCTACCTCTAATTTAAACTCTAGCTATAGCATAAAGTTTTTCTGGCTATGTATTATGTTTTTCTGTTTTTTGAACCTTTTTTTGTATATATATATATATATATATATATATATATATATATATATGTGTGGCTTGATTCTAAAAGGGCCAATGTCAATTTTTCCATATTTTGTTTTCTTTATCTACTTCCCTTGCAATATTTGCACTAGACCAAATATATATAAATACTATATATATTTTTATAGTACACATACAGATGTATATTGCAGACAAAAATAAACTCCCTTCTTGCAGGGTTACTGTAAGGAGGAAACAAATAAAAAAAAAATATAAATATAAATACATGCATATTTGTTTTTTTTTTTGCAAGTATTTTAAGGGAAGTACATAAAAAACACAAAATATGAAAAAATTGACAATGGCCCTTTTAGAACCAAGCCACAGATACATATATATATATATATATATATATATATATATATATATATATATATATATATATACATATACATATATACACATATATATATATATATATATATATATATACATATATATATATATATATATATATATATATATGTATATATATACATATATATGTGTTAGTATTAACTCTGTCCTGCTTGTTTTTAAGGCCCTGATTTAGGCTTGAATTTCAAGCCGAACGTTGGCAAACAATAAAACCATTTTCACATGTAAAATGCAGTTTTATTAAGAAATAACCACCGAACTCTGACAATTATTTGAAGCAGATTCCTGGAGCCTGAAATGTGTAAACCTTAACATAAAGGTTTTGCTGAATTGCGTATATAGGACACCGTTTACGTTCCTTTAATCGCTAACCCATTTCCAGTTTCAATTCCCTAAAGTATTCGAAATAGTTTGCTGACGGTTGGTTTCACTTCAGATAAGCAGACAGGCGATTCGTAACGCCTTCAATCCGTACCAATTTCATGTCCTGTTCCACTAAAAGTCGTACCTCTTTGGAATCCGAGTCCTGCGTCAAATTGAACGCTGCCTTCGCCGAAAGACGCGGGATTTGTAAGGAGCCGTAATACCTCAGAGAACCCCTCGGCTACCAAAGGTGAGTGGGGGACCTGTTACTTTCACCGGTTACACAATCACAGCCATTGTAACAGCTGGTTTCTGACGTTCAACCTTTACAGGAGTCAGCTGTTCGCTGTTTGCAGTCAACACGAGAAGACTTCTTACAATCACTTCCGATGTAGCTTTTTTAGTATGGTCACCAAGCCAAGGCAATAACACAATAGGGAGATAACAGGCTGTCTGGCTTGTATCTAGGTTAGGAACGTGCACTTATTTTCACACACACACTATATATATATATATATATATATAGGTCACATAGTAAAACCATAGACTTGTAATGTACTACGGAGTGTAAAATATACCTAGTTTCCTGCAAAAGTACAAAATTGTGACCACTATCGTGCACATTGCATCTATGCAATTGGTCATCGGAATCCTCCAATAGGAAGGCAAAGGAGTTATGCGCATGCGCTGAATCACTGATACAATCACTACTGCTACTTCAAAAGTAACTGGATGCGGTCTTCGCAAAAAGACCCTATATATATATATATATATATATATATATATATATATATATATATATATAGGGTCTTTTTGCGAAGACCCTATATATATATATATATATATATATATATATAAATATATATATATACATACAGTTATATTTGCTTGTTTGCGTGTTTTTAATTTTTTGTTAATAGTATAGGTCTCTTTATCTACTATATATTTACACCACTCACTCACTCACTAACCTATCATCGCCCAGCCCAAACCACTTGACAGAAATTATTGAAATTTTGCATGGACACTCTCATTAGAACGTAAACACTCGCTAAGAAATGGGATTTTGGTGTTCGAAATTTTAAGTATTTTTAGAGAGGTTTGAATTTTAAGTTTTAAAGAGAGACGCCTAGGCAACGTGTTGCTAGGCCGATACTGAACGCCTGCTACGGTACTGTATCTATTTCGTAGTATTATTTTTAATTTCGGTTTATTTCAACTATGCTGGCAATCTTTGAATTACTAGAAATAAACTGTGATTTTGTCCCTCCTAGAGTTTACGCTATACCTGGTGATGGTCCATCCGAGTTAATAATATCCCGAACCCTTGCACAGCCTCCGCACCCATCAGCATCCCCAGTCAGAACACTTCTTGATAATGCTCGCAAATATAATGGGTGTTTCCATCTTGGATGGGAGACCTTGAATTACTAGAAATGAACTGTCCCTCATAGAGTTTACGCTATACCTGGTGATGGTCCATCCGAGTTAATAATATCCCGAACCCTTGCACAGCCTCCTCACCCATCAGCATCCCCAGTCAGAACACTTCTTGATAATGCTCGCAAATATAATGGGTGTTTCCAAATGACATCTTGGAAACATAAATTTTTAAATTTTAATGTACACTTATTATTAACTACAAATTTTAACCTGTACTGGCTAAACTCCTGTTACTGGTAACCTATAGATAACGGGTTATCTATAGGTTATCTGTTTGTTTGCTCTGGTCCAGAGCGCCCCAGTATCAAGAAACTGATTACTTATCAATTGATGAATAACATATAGTATGACGGGAACCGTGCTATAATAAATTGCACAAAAGACTAGCGTTAATTTTGATGATGCATTATTTAATGGAATAAAATGACTACTTATCTGCCGTGACGAAACACGAGTACTCAGATAGTTTTTTAATATGACAGCAATGGAGGCTATGTATCTTTCTTCGAAAGGTATGTCATATAATATATAATAATGTGCCCTGTTGGAAGGAAAGCCGTTATAAAATCGAGCAGTTCTTTCTATGAGGCGTGTTTTTTCTTGGAAAGGGCCCAAACATCCTTCGAAAAAAGATAAAAATATGAAAGGACCTTTGGTCAAATTATCCCTCCACAAAGCCCCCGAGTCCATTCCAGGTTTAATCCCCGGACAACAAGAGCCATGCGCAGAATATCTGAATGGTAAACGGGATTAGAGTAGATCACTAGTTATGCAGACAATTTAATAGGCCGATAGACAATTAGAGAACAATGGAGGGGCGGAGGTAGCGCTCCTAGCGGCCGAGCCCCGAGTTGGGTAAGCAGGATAACCTTTAGCTGGTAGAGATCTCCCTGGCCAAAGAGGAACTTGTAAAACAAACTGAAATCAATACTGTCTACGTCATCATCGGCAATCTCCGTACGAGAGTACCCGAACTCTTCTCGTCACTAGGATATTGCATTTCTTTGTCATATCAGTGTGCTTGTATGTATAAATAAACAAATATATATATATATATATAAAAGCATGATTGTGTCTTGTTAAAATTTATAGCATTTATAATTTGTTTTTGTTATTCTTGTTGCTCGAAAGCGTAATATAGTTTTAATTGCATGTTTTTATATATCTAGTTATAATTTATAAGGTTAGTATAATTTATATATCCGAGTTTCTTATATTGTACCATTTATTTATTCTTTATTTTTAATCACTTTAGAATTTGTAAACATTTAGCATGTTCTTTTCTTTGATTTAGCTGCACTCCTAGTTATTTTATTTAATCCTTGGAATATTGTTTATTTACAAACTTCAAAGGTCCAAGCTATTCATGATTTATAGTTTTTGTATAGGTTAGTTTAAACATATTATTGAGGAATGCAGCGTTCACTACCCACCTTCCAAGGAAAGTACTTAGTTATGCAGCTCCTACATAATGGATTGGTTTCGGTTTGTTGTCTATTTATACCGGGAAAACATCTCAATAATAAACCTATTTTGAAGTGGCATCGTAAAATACAGTGCCTATACTATATCAGCCTTCAATGCAGGATCTTAATGCTATTATCCATAGATGCGGACGATCGTTTAAAAATGATAATAACAGATTGAAACGTATCCGTCTGCATAATTCTTTAGATAAAAAGCCTTGCACCGAGATATAAAACCATCAAGGGTCGAGACATTCCAAAGAGATGGGAATATTGTAATAAATGAGCCTTGAACTTCTTTGCGTCACCTGTCCTTTCGACAGACACGAACTCATTCCAGAATTCACGAGCGCTGCCGATCGACTCCGATTGGTTTTGGAATTGTATCCACCACCGCATCCCCCCAGACAATCGCTCATACCTCCTTGGATAACCTCAGCTATCCTTGCGTAACCTTCTAATCGTGGGATTGTCAACGGGACTCGATCAAGGGCAATCTTTCAGGATACCAGTTTATGCACAACAACAGCAATATATTTACATACATACAAATAAATAAATATATATATATATATATATATATATATATATACATTGTCGTTATTATTATTTATCTTATGATATTTTTCTTCTCAAAAGAAATGGCTGAGGTCAAGCTTAATTAAAATAACCTTATTTTGATTCATGGGCGTATATTGAAAATAATTTCGAGGGGGGCTGAGACCATTTCCGGGGTATGGAATAATTTAGAACTTGGAATAGTTTTAGGCAACTAAAACACTATTATACCTTAAATAAAATAGTTTTTATTAACTAAGTGATCTTATTTAATTTATTTTTAAGGGTTTTATGACACATTTTTACCATCAATTCAGAATTTCGGGGGGGGGGAGGGCTCCAGCCCCCTCCCTTTTATATACGCCCATGTTTTGACCATCGTCTCAAAATTGTTTTGCACAACCTTAAAGTTTTTATACTAAAACGAAGTAAGTATTAAAAAGAATGTTACAAATTGTGAAACATTGTTATAGTGTTTCCAAGTGCGAACGCTGAGCTGGCGTAATTTCCGCTTAGGATACAATCAGTTTCCTGTTGAAGTGCTAAAAATATTATATTACTTATCTTTGAGACTTGATTGTATATTTTTCAAGAAAGGTCGAAACGAAGTAATAACTGTATCTATTCTTTTACTAATGTGACTAGGAATATGAACGAATACACGCTAAGATGACGCAGTTCCTGTGATTCGGACTTTTTCTTTGTTGATATTTTAATTTCATTTAACAGTCAAATATTATTATTTTTGCAGATCAAGGTAATAAAATAAGAAACATTTTGGGTCTTTTTGCGAAGACCACTTCCAGTTACTTTTGAAGTAGCAGTAGTGATTTATAACAGTTACTCGTACACGCTGATAAGCTTATAGGTTCTTTGCTGGTTATCTACTACTTCTTGACTCGTTATCTACGGTTATAATTCATATTAGAATAACGGCAAGCAATATATATTAATAAAAAAGTTAATATGATCAAAATCAATTCTCTCAACTATGAAACAAGTTATTAAGCATTAAAGTTGACTGTTTTGCAGGTTATGAAGGATAACAAACAACGTTATTTGTAAACAAACATATTTTATTCCTTTTCTCCCTCTTTTTTGGATATTTTACATTTATTAAGCATTACATGCTATGTATTTCCGCTCGCTCAAGAAGATATCAAAAAACTTGTCAATCCAACTCGCAATTAATAGAATTATATTAATTTTAGGGACTCTAGTCTATCCAACTCGCTAAAATTAATAGTATTCCATTAATTTTTCCAAGTAAGAAACCAATCCCTTTTTCTTTGTCGGGAACATCGCGAACTAATTGTAAAAGACTCATTTTTCTCACTAACAAAAACAGAGCTTTTTCATAAACAAGCATTAGCATTCACTGTTGAAGGTTACTTTACTTCCAGCAAGAAGCAAAGCAATTGGTCTTTGGAATCCTCCAATAGGAAAACAAAGACCTTATGCGCATGCGCTGAATCACTGATACAATCACTACTGCTATTTCAAAAGTAACTGGATGTGGTCTTCGCAAAAAGACCCAACATTTTTATAAAGTTTCCAAGAGCGACATAGAAGATGGAGTAGTTTCCGCTGAGGATGCTGTCAGTTTCCTGTTGAGGTGCCTTAAATCTTCCTTAACATCGAGATTTTATTTAATGTTTTTCACGAAAGAATAAAACCTACCAATAACTCCTTCTATTCCTTTACTAATAGCACTAGGAGTAAGAACGGAACCGCGCTAAGATGACACAGTTCCTAATAGTCTGAATTTCACTATTAAACCTAATTACAAACAATCAGATTAACTGGTGTCATTTGGAAAGGTTGAAACAGAAACAGTTATAATTTTGGTTAGACCTTTCATGAAATAATTTATTGTTTGGAGTTAAGGGAGGATTTAAACAAAATATGTTATTAAGAGACATGAAAGGTTTTGGGAACTTCGCATATTTTCCTTAATGTCTGGAAAACGGTTAGGAAATCTTGGTAAGTGGAAGCTAACTATTGGAAAGCTTAATAAATTCTCTACAAAAAAAGGTTTTTAAGCAATTTTCAATTAGGCGTTGTCCATCGGAGAAATAAGACGTGTTTGTTTTGTACCTTTGAGCGGGTTTTTGTTGTTCTCGCGATTCACTTTTTAAAAGGTTGTTGTTGTTTTTTTAATTTGTGCTTTTCTAAAGCGAAAGTTGAAAGATTGGCCGGGGAGTAATTTTTCCAGGTAAGTTATGGGCTGAGTACTCTTGTTTATGGTCCCAGATCCCTGAAAATTTTGAGCTTCAGAACCCCTAGAGAACGAAAATAACTGTGGTTCAAATTTGTTTTTATATATATATATATATATATATATATATATATATAAAACACACTAGGGAGATAGAGTGGTCAATACTCCGGCCGCCTGATTTTGCCCTTGGCTGCTTCGACTGCTAGAGTCATTAGCACCCAAGGTACCCATTATTAATTAAATTAATTAAAGGCTGGGTGAGCCAAGGGACGATCTGGGACCCCAAATCCAACCCTCGAACGGCAACACTAGAAGAAAAAATCGAGTTTTGAACCTGGTCCTCCAGTTCATTAGTCGAGTGCTTTAACTGAGCTAACCTCGCCCCCATATATATATATATATATATATATATATATATATATGAGCTTGAGTCAGGCGTACTACGCCTGACTCAAGCTAGACAACATGACGAGAGGACTTCTTGATAAGGAAAGCCCCTGAAGAGGTGCGAAAAGGCACGAAACAGGTCGGGCGAAACATAACAAATAAAGCGGTTAATGTGAACAAAGAGTGTACTGCTTTATCGACCCCCTGCCAGAAAAACAAACAAGAAAAAGTGGAAAATATATATCGGGTCATCTTTCACAAGAATTAATATGTATATATATATATATATATATATATATATATATATATATATATATATGTGTGTGTGTGTATGTGTGTGTGTGTGTTTGTGTCTGTTCGCGCTGTAGCTGTTCCAAAAATGGACCGATTGTGATGAAATTTGGTACAAAAATCTTTCGTCTAATTTGAAAGGTCAAGTTCGTGACCAGCAAAATTCACCGGAACATGGTTTTTTAAGCGAAAATCGTTAAGCTTACATCATATACTTACAAGTACTCGTTTTATAGGCTTTTTGTTTAGTTCACTTTTTAATTGGTTGTATTTTGTTTTAAATTGAATTTATTTTTATAATTAGTATTATGTTAGATACTAGAGGGCTGGCCGACCCTGACAGGTATAGGTACGCTGGCCCTTTGTCACGTATCATGGGCCATAAAAGTATTTCAAGAATGGTGGAACCAAAATAATTACTGTTTCTATTTTAAGCTTTCCAAAAGACATCAGGGATAAGAACGGAACCGCGCTAAGATGACGCTGTTCCTGCCAGTCGGATTTTTATTTAGACATGCGACACTTTCTGAATGAAACATCAAATTACCTGAGAACACCATCTGACATTGGACATGTTGTCCCAATAGGACTGCATTCCAATGAAGATATCTTCCTATATTTTCCCGAATAGAGTGTACAGATGTACTGGTTGATGCTTTTTCCAGCTGGCCTGAATTTTCTCCGACGCTTCGAGCAGAACACGCTGACTGCACCAAGAGTCACCAACACGACCCATAACTTCCAAGGCCAGTCGCTCGCCATCCCTGAATGAATATATACATAGTTGAATAAATAAAAATCTGACTCACAGGAACTGCGTCATCTTAGCGCGGTTCCGTTCATAATCCTAGTGCCATTAGTAAAGGAATAGAAAAATTTATTGGTAGGGTTTCATATTTCGTTAAAAAAAAATATTTTTTTATTTCTTTGATGTGTTCCGCCTCATTGGGAATCAATGTTGTTTTATTGTCCGGAGTTTATTGTCAGCTAGTTGTGTCCATATGTAGTTCCAATGTTGTTTTATTGTCCGGAGTTTATTGTCAGCTAGTTGTGTCCATATGTAGTTCCAATGTTGTTTTATTGTCCGGAGTTTATTGTCAGCTAGTTGTGTCCATATGTAGTTCCAATGTTGTTTTATTGTCCGGAGAGTATTGTCAGCTAGTTGTGCCCATATGTAGTTCCAATGTTGTTTTATTGTCCGGAGTTTATTGTCAGCTAGTTGTGTCCATATGTACTTCCAATGTTGTTTTATTGTCCGGAGAGTATTGACAGCTAGTTGTGTCCATATGTAGTTCCAATGTTGTTTTATTGTCCGGAGTTTATTGTCAGCTAGTTGTGTCCATATGTAGTTCCAATGTTGTTTTATTGTCCGGAGAGTATTGTCAGCTAGTTGTCTCCATATGTAGTTCCAATGTTGTTTTATTGTCCGGAGTTTATTGTCAGCTAGTTGTGTCCATATGTAGTTCCAATGTTGTTTTATTGTCCGGAGTTTATTGTCAGCTAGTTGTGTCCATATGTAGTTCCAATGTTGTTTTATTGTCCGGAGTTTTTTGGCAGCTAGTTGTGTCCATATGTAGTTCCAATGTTGTTTTATTGTCCGGAGAGTATTGTCAGCTAGTTGTGCCCATATGTAGTTCCAATGTTGTTTTATTGTCCGGAGTTTATTGTCAGCTAGTTGTGTCCATATGTACTTCCAATGTTGTTTTATTGTCCGGAGAGTATTGACAGCTAGTTGTGTCCATATGTAGTTCCAATGTTGTTTTATTGTCCGGAGTTTATTGTCAGCTAGTTGTGTCCATATGTAGTTCCAATGTTGTTTTATTGTCCGGAGAGTATTGTCAGCTAGTTGTGTCCATATGTAGTTCCAATGTTGTTTTATTGTCCGGAGTTTATTGTCAGCTAGTTGTGTCCATATGTAGTTCCAATGTTGTTTTATTGTCCGGATTTTATTGTCAGCTAGTTGTGTCCATATGTAGTTCCAATGTTGTTTTATTGTCCGGAGTTTATTGTCAGCTAGTTGTGTCCATATGTAGTTCCAATGTTGTTTTATTGTCCGGATTTTATTGTCAGCTAGTTGTGTCCATATGTAGTTCCAATGTTGTTTTATTGTCCGGAGAGTATTGTCAGCTAGTTGTGTCCATATGTAGTTCCAATGTTGTTTTATTGTCCGGAGTTTATTGTCAGCTAGTTGTGTCCATATGTAGTTCCAATGTTGTTTTATTGTCCGGAGTTTATTGTCAGCTAGTTGTGTCCATATGTAGTTCCAATGTTGTTTTATTGTCCGGATTTTATTGTCAGCTAGTTGTGTCCATATGTACTTCCAATGTTGTTTTATTGTCCGGAGTTTATTGTCAGCTAGTTGTGTCCATATGTACTTCCAATGTTGTTTTATTGTCCGGAGTTTATTGTCAGCTAGTTGTGTCCATATGTACTTCCAATGTTGTTTTATTGTCCGGAGTTTATTGTCAGCTAGTTGTGTCCATATGTACTTCCAATGTTGTTTTATTGTCCGGAGTTTATTGTCAGCTAGTTGTGTCCATATGTACTTCCAATGTTGTTTTATTGTCCGGATTTTATTGTCAGCTAGTTGTGTCCATATGTACTTCCAATGTTGTTTTATTGTCCGGAGTTTATTGTCAGCTAGTTGTGTCCATATGTACTTCCAATGTTGTTTTATTGTCCGGAGTTTATTGTCAGCTAGTTGTGTCCATATGTACTTCCAATGTTGTTTTATTGTCCGGATTTTATTGTCAGCTAGTTGTGTCCATATGTACTTCCAATGTTGTTTTATTGTCCGGATTTTATTGTCAGCTAGTTGTGTCCATATGTACTTCCAATGTTGTTTTATTGTCCGGATTTTATTGTCAGCTAGTTGTGTCCATATGTAGTTCCAATGTTGTTTTATTGTCCGGAGTTTATTGTCAGCTAGTTGTGTCCATATGTAGTTCCAATGTTGTTTTATTGTCCGGAGTTTATTGTCAGCTAGTTGTGTCCATATGTAGTTCCAATGTTGTTTTATTGTCCGGAGTTTTTTGGCAGCTAGTTGTGTCCATATGTAGTTCCAATGTTGTTTTATTGTCCGGAGAGTATTGTCAGCTAGTTGTGTCCATATGTAGTTCCAATGTTGTTTTATTGTCCGGAGTTTATTGTCAGCTAGTTGTGTCCATATGTACTTCCAATGTTGTTTTATTGTCCGGAGAGTATTGACAGCTAGTTGTGTCCATATGTAGTTCCAATGTTGTTTTATTGTCCGGAGTTTATTGTCAGCTAGTTGTGTCCATATGTAGTTCCAATGTTGTTTTATTGTCCGGAGAGTATTGTCAGCTAGTTGTCTCCATATGTAGTTCCAATGTTGTTTTATTGTCCGGAGTTTATTGTCAGCTAGTTGTGTCCATATGTAGTTCCAATGTTGTTTTATTGTCCGGAGTTTATTGTCAGCTAGTTGTGTCCATATGTAGTTCCAATGTTGTTTTATTGTCCGGAGTTTTTTGGCAGCTAGTTGTGTCCATATGTAGTTCCAATGTTGTTTTATTGTCCGGAGAGTATTGTCAGCTAGTTGTGCCCATATGTAGTTCCAATGTTGTTTTATTGTCCGGAGTTTATTGTCAGCTAGTTGTGTCCATATGTACTTCCAATGTTGTTTTATTGTCCGGAGAGTATTGACAGCTAGTTGTGTCCATATGTAGTTCCAATGTTGTTTTATTGTCCGGAGTTTATTGTCAGCTAGTTGTGTCCATATGTAGTTCCAATGTTGTTTTATTGTCCGGAGAGTATTGTCAGCTAGTTGTGTCCATATGTAGTTCCAATGTTGTTTTATTGTCCGGAGTTTATTGTCAGCTAGTTGTGTCCATATGTAGTTCCAATGTTGTTTTATTGTCCGGATTTTATTGTCAGCTAGTTGTGTCCATATGTAGTTCCAATGTTGTTTTATTGTCCGGAGTTTATTGTCAGCTAGTTGTGTCCATATGTAGTTCCAATGTTGTTTTATTGTCCGGAGAGTATTGTCAGCTAGTTGTGTCCATATGTAGTTCCAATGTTGTTTTATTGTCCGGAGTTTATTGTCAGCTAGTTGTGTCCATATGTACTTCCAATGTTGTTTTATTGTCCGGAGTTTATTGTCAGCTAGTTGTGTCCATATGTAGTTCCAATGTTGTTTTATTGTCCGGAGAGTATTGACAGCTAGTTGTGTCCATATGTAGTTCCAATGTTGTTTTATTGTCCGGAGTTTATTGTCAGCTAGTTGTGTCCATATGTAGTTCCAATGTTGTTTTATTGTCCGGAGAGTATTGTCAGCTAGTTGTGTCCATATGTAGTTCCAATGTTGTTTTATTGTCCGGAGTTTATTGTCAGCTAGTTGTGTCCATATGTAGTTCCAATGTTGTTTTATTGTCCGGAGTTTATTGTCAGCTAGTTGTGTCCATATGTAGTTCCAATGTTGTTTTATTGTCCGGATTTTATTGTCAGCTAGTTGTGTCCATATGTACTTCCAATGTTGTTTTATTGTCCGGAGTTTATTGTCAGCTAGTTGTGTCCATATGTACTTCCAATGTTGTTTTATTGTCCGGAGTTTATTGTCAGCTAGTTGTGTCCATATGTACTTCCAATGTTGTTTTATTGTCCGGATTTTATTGTCAGCTAGTTGTGTCCATATGTACTTCCAATGTTGTTTTATTGTCCGGAGTTTATTGTCAGCTAGTTGTGTCCATATGTACTTCCAATGTTGTTTTATTGTCCGGAGTTTATTGTCAGCTAGTTGTGTCCATATGTACTTCCAATGTTGTTTTATTGTCCGGAGTTTATTGTCAGCTAGTTGTGTCCATATGTAGTTCCAATGTTGTTTTATTGTCCGGAGAGTATTGACAGCTAGTTGTGTCCATATGTACTTCCAATGTTGTTTTATTGTCCGGAGTTTATTGTCAGCTAGTTGTGTCCATATGTACTTCCAATGTTGTTTTATTGTCCGGATTTTATTGTCAGCTAGTTGTGTCCATATGTACTTCCAATGTTGTTTTATTGTCCGGATTTTATTGTCAGCTAGTTGTGTCCATATGTAGTTCCAATGTTGTTTTATTGTCCGGATTTTATTGTCAGCTAGTTGTGTCCATATGTACTTCCAATGTTGTTTTATTGTCCGGAGTTTATTGTCAGCTAGTTGTGTCCATATGTAGTTCCAATGTTGTTTTATTGTCCGGAGTTTATTGTCAGCTAGTTGTGTCCATATGTAGTTCCAATGTTGTTTTATTGTCCGGAGTTTATTGTCAGCTAGTTGTGTCCATATGTAGTTCCAATGTTGTTTTATTGTCCGGAGAGTATTGACAGCTAGTTGTGTCCATATGTACTTCCAATGTTGTTTTATTGTCCGGATTTTATTGTCAGCTAGTTGTGTCCATATGTACTTCCAATGTTGTTTTATTGTCCGGATTTTATTGTCAGCTAGTTGTGTCCATATGTAGTTCCAATGTTGTTTTATTGTCCGGAGTTTATTGTCAGCTAGTTGTGTCCATATGTAGTTCCAATGTTGTTTTATTGTCCGGAGTTTATTGTCAGCTAGTTGTGTCCATATGTAGTTCCAATGTTGTTTTATTGTCCGGAGAGTATTGTCAGCTAGTTGTGTCCATATGTAGTTCCAATGTTGTTTTATTGTCCGGAGTTTATTGTCAGCTAGTTGTGTCCATATGTACTTCCAATGTTGTTTTATTGTCCGGAGAGTATTGTCAGCTAGTTGTGTCCATATGTAGTTCCAATGTTGTTTTATTGTCCGGAGTTTATTGTCAGCTAGTTGTGTCCATATGTAGTTCCAATGTTGTTTTATTGTCCGGAGAGTATTGTCAGCTAGTTGTGTCCATATGTAGTTCCAATGTTGTTTTATTGTCCGGAGTTTATTGTCAGCTAGTTGTGTCCATATGTAGTTCCAATGTTGTTTTATTGTCCGGAGAGTATTGTCAGCTAGTTGTGTCCATATGTAGTTCCAATGTTGTTTTATTGTCCGGAGTTTATTGTCAGCTAGTTGTCTCCATATGTAGTTCCAATGTTGTTTTATTGTCCGGATTTTATTGTCAGCTAGTTGTCTCCATATGTACTTCCAATGTTGTTTTATTGTCCGGAGTTTATTGTCAGCTAGTTGTGTCCATATGTAGTTCCAATGTTGTTTTATTGTCCGGAGTTTATTGTCAGCTAGTTGTGTCCATATGTACTTCCAATGTTGTTTTATTGTCCGGATTTTATTGTCAGCTAGTTGTGTCCATATGTACTTCCAATGTTGTTTTATTGTCCGGAGTTTATTGTCAGCTAGTTGTGTCCATATGTACTTCCAATGTTGTTTTATTGTCCGGATTTTATTGTCAGCTAGTTGTGTCCATATGTAGTTCCAATGTTGTTTTATTGTCCGGAGTTTATTGTCAGCTAGTTGTGTCCATATGTAGTTCCAATGTTGTTTTATTGTCCGGAGTTTATTGTCAGCTAGTTGTGTCCATATGTAGTTCCAATGTTGTTTTATTGTCCGGAGTTTATTGTCAGCTAGTTGTGTCCATATGTAGTTCCAATGTTGTTTTATTGTCCGGAGTTTATTGTCAGCTAGTTGTCTCCATATGTAGTTCCAATGTTGTTTTATTGTCCGGATTTTATTGTCAGCTAGTTGTGTCCATATGTAGTTCCAATGTTGTTTTATTGTCCGGAGAGTATTGTCAGCTAGTTGTGTCCATATGTAGTTCCAATGTTGTTTTATTGTCCGGAGTTTATTGTCAGCTAGTTGTGTCCATATGTAGTTCCAATGTTGTTTTATTGTCCGGAGAGTATTGTCAGCTAGTTGTGTCCATATGTAGTTCCAATGTTGTTTTATTGTCCGGAGAGTATTGTCAGCTAGTTGTGTCCATATGTAGTTCCAATGTTGTTTTATTGTCCGGAGTTTATTGTCAGCTAGTTGTGTCCATATGTAGTTCCAATGTTGTTTTATTGTCCGGAGAGTATTGTCAGCTAGTTGTGTCCATATGTAGTTCCAATGTTGTTTTATTGTCCGGAGTTTATTGTCAGCTAGTTGTCTCCATATGTAGTTCCAATGTTGTTTTATTGTCCGGATTTTATTGTCAGCTAGTTGTCTCCATATGTACTTCCAATGTTGTTTTATTGTCCGGAGTTTATTGTCAGCTAGTTGTGTCCATATGTACTTCCAATGTTGTTTTATTGTCCGGAGAGTATTGTCAGCTAGTTGTGTCCATATGTAGTTCCAATGTTGTTTTATTGTCCGGAGAGTATTGACAGCTAGTTGTGTCCATATGTAGTTCCAATGTTGTTTTATTGTCCGGAGTTTATTGTCAGCTAGTTGTGTCCATATGTACTTCCAATGTTGTTTTATTGTCCGGATTTTATTGTCAGCTAGTTGTGTCCATATGTACTTCCAATGTTGTTTTATTGTCCGGAGTTTATTGTCAGCTAGTTGTGTCCATATGTACTTCCAATGTTGTTTTATTGTCCGGATTTTATTGTCAGCTAGTTGTGTCCATATGTAGTTCCAATGTTGTTTTATTGTCCGGAGTTTATTGTCAGCTAGTTGTGTCCATATGTAGTTCCAATGTTGTTTTATTGTCCGGAGTTTATTGTCAGCTAGTTGTGTCCATATGTAGTTCCAATGTTGTTTTATTGTCCGGATTTTATTGTCAGCTAGTTGTGTCCATATGTACTTCCAATGTTGTTTTATTGTCCGGAGTTTATTGTCAGCTAGTTGTGTCCATATGTACTTCCAATGTTGTTTTATTGTCCGGAGAGTATTGTCAGCTAGTTGTGTCCATATGTACTTCCAATGTTGTTTTATTGTCCGGATTTTATTGTCAGCTAGTTGTGTCCATATGTACTTCCAATGTTGTTTTATTGTCCGGATTTTATTGTCAGCTAGTTGTCTCCATATGTAGTTCCAATGTTGTTTTATTGTCCGGAGAGTATTGACAGCTAGTTGTGTCCATATGTACTTCCAATGTTGTTTTATTGTCCGGATTTTATTGTCAGCTAGTTGTGTCCATATGTAGTTCCAATGTTGTTTTATTGTCCGGATTTTATTGTCAGCTAGTTGTCTCCATATGTAGTTCCAATGTTGTTTTATTGTCCGGAGTTTATTGTCAGCTAGTTGTGTCCATATGTAGTTCCAATGTTGTTTTATTGTCCGGATTTTATTGTCAGCTAGTTGTGTCCATATGTAGTTCCAATGTTGTTTTATTGTCCGGAGTTTATTGTCAGCTAGTTGTGTCCATATGTAGTTCCAATGTTGTTTTATTGTCCGGAGAGTATTGTCAGCTAGTTGTGTCCATATGTAGTTCCAATGTTGTTTTATTGTCCGGATTTTATTGTCAGCTAGTTGTCTCCATATGTAGTTCCAATGTTGTTTTATTGTCCGGAGTTTATTGTCAGCTAGTTGTGTCCATATGTAGTTCCAATGTTGTTTTATTGTCCGGATTTTATTGTCAGCTAGTTGTCTCCATATGTAGTTCCAATGTTGTTTTATTGTCCGGAGTTTATTGTCAGCTAGTTGTGTCCATATGTAGTTCCAATGTTGTTTTATTGTCCGGATTTTATTGTCAGCTAGTTGTCTCCATATGTAGTTCCAATGTTGTTTTATTGTCCGGAGTTTATTGTCAGCTAGTTGTGTCCATATGTAGTTCCAATGTTGTTTTATTGTCCGGAGAGTATTGTCAGCTAGTTGTGTCCATATGTAGTTCCAATGTTGTTTTATTGTCCGGAGTTTATTGTCAGCTAGTTGTGTCCATATGTAGTTCCAATGTTGTTTTATTGTCCGGAGTTTATTGTCAGCTAGTTGTGTCCATATGTAGTTCCAATGTTGTTTTATTGTCCGGAGAGTATTGTCAGCTAGTTGTGTCCATATGTAGTTCCAATGTTGTTTTATTGTCCGGAGTTTATTGTCAGCTAGTTGTGTCCATATGTAGTTCCAATGTTGTTTTATTGTCCGGAGTTTATTGTCAGCTAGTTGTGTCCATATGTAGTTCCAATGTTGTTTTATTGTCCGGAGAGTATTGTCAGCTAGTTGTGTCCATATGTACTTCCAATGTTGTTTTATTGTCCGGAGTTTATTGTCAGCTAGTTGTGTCCATATGTAGTTCCAATGTTGTTTTATTGTCCGGAGTTTATTGTCAGCTAGTTGTGTCCATATGTAGTTCCAATGTTGTTTTATTGTCCGGAGTTTATTGTCAGCTAGTTGTGTCCATATGTAGTTCCAATGTTGTTTTATTGTCCGGAGTTTATTGTCAGCTAGTTGTGTCCATATGTACTTCCAATGTTGTTTTATTGTCCGGAGAGTATTGTCAGCTAGTTGTGTCCATATGTAGTTCCAATGTTGTTTTATTGTCCGGAGTTTATTGTCAGCTAGTTGTGTCCATATGTAGTTCCAATGTTGTTTTATTGTCCGGAGAGTATTGTCAGCTAGTTGTGTCCATATGTAGTTCCAATGTTGTTTTATTGTCCGGAGTTTATTGTCAGCTAGTTGTGTCCATATGTAGTTCCAATGTTGTTTTATTGTCCGGAGTTTATTGTCAGCTAGTTGTGTCCATATGTAGTTCCAATGTTGTTTTATTGTCCGGATTTTATTGTCAGCTAGTTGTGTCCATATGTAGTTCCAATGTTGTTTTATTGTCCGGATTTTATTGTCAGCTAGTTGTGTCCATATGTAGTTCCAATGTTGTTTTATTGTCCGGAGTTTATTGTCAGCTAGTTGTGTCCATATGTAGTTCCAATGTTGTTTTATTGTCCGGAGAGTATTGTCAGCTAGTTGTGTCCATATGTAGTTCCAATGTTGTTTTATTGTCCGGAGTTTATTGTCAGCTAGTTGTCTCCATATGTAGTTCCAATGTTGTTTTATTGTCCGGATTTTATTGTCAGCTAGTTGTCTCCATATGTAGTTCCAATGTTGTTTTATTGTCCGGAGTTTATTGTCAGCTAGTTGTGTCCATATGTAGTTCCAATGTTGTTTTATTGTCCGGAGTTTATTGTCAGCTAGTTGTCTCCATATGTACTTCCAATGTTGTTTTATTGTCCGGAGTTTATTGTCAGCTAGTTGTGTCCATATGTAGTTCCAATGTTGTTTTATTGTCCGGAGTTTATTGTCAGCTAGTTGTGTCCATATGTAGTTCCAATGTTGTTTTATTGTCCGGAGTTTATTGTCAGCTAGTTGTGTCCATATGTACTTCCAATGTTGTTTTATTGTCCGGAGAGTATTGTCAGCTAGTTGTGCCCATATGTAGTTCCAATGTTGTTTTATTGTCCGGAGTTTATTGTCAGCTAGTTGTGTCCATATGTAGTTCCAATGTTGTTTTATTGTCCGGAGAGTATTGACAGCTAGTTGTGTCCATATGTAGTTCCAATGTTGTTTTATTGTCCGGAGAGTATTGTCAGCTAGTTGTGTCCATATGTACTTCCAATGTTGTTTTATTGTCCGGAGTTTATTGTCAGCTAGTTGTGTCCATATGTACTTCCAATGTTGTTTTATTGTCCGGAGAGTATTGACAGCTAGTTGTGTCCATATGTACTTCCAATGTTGTTTTATTGTCCGGAGTTTATTGTCAGCTAGTTGTGTCCATATGTACTTCCAATGTTGTTTTATTGTCCGGAGTTTATTGTCAGCTAGTTGTGTCCATATGTAGTTCCAATGTTGTTTTATTGTCCGGAGTTTATTGTCAGCTAGTTGTGTCCATATGTACTTCCAATGTTGTTTTATTGTCCGGATTTTATTGTCAGCTAGTTGTGTCCATATGTAGTTCCAATGTTGTTTTATTGTCCGGAGTTTATTGTCAGCTAGTTGTGTCCATATGTAGTTCCAATGTTGTTTTATTGTCCGGAGTTTATTGTCAGCTAGTTGTGTCCATATGTAGTTCCAATGTTGTTTTATTGTCCGGAGAGTATTGTCAGCTAGTTGTGCCCATATGTAGTTCCAATGTTGTTTTATTGTCCGGAGTTTATTGTCAGCTAGTTGTGCCCATATGTAGTTCCAATGTTGTTTTATTGTCCGGAGTTTATTGTCAGCTAGTTGTGTCCATATGTAGTTCCAATGTTGTTTTATTGTCCGGAGTTTATTGTCAGCTAGTTGTGTCCATATGTAGTTCCAATGTTGTTTTATTGTCCGGAGTTTATTGTCAGCTAGTTGTGTCCATATGTACTTCCAATGTTGTTTTATTGTCCGGAGAGTATTGACAGCTAGTTGTGTCCATATGTACTTCCAATGTTGTTTTATTGTCCGGAGTTTATTGTCAGCTAGTTGTGTCCATATGTACTTCCAATGTTGTTTTATTGTCCGGAGAGTATTGACAGCTAGTTGTGTCCATATGTACTTCCAATGTTGTTTTATTGTCCGGAGTTTATTGTCAGCTAGTTGTGTCCATATGTAGTTCCAATGTTGTTTTATTGTCCGGAGAGTATTGACAGCTAGTTGTGTCCATATGTACTTCCAATGTTGTTTTATTGTCCGGAGTTTATTGTCAGCTAGTTGTGTCCATATGTACTTCCAATGTTGTTTTATTGTCCGGAGAGTATTGACAGCTAGTTGTGTCCATATGTACTTCCAATGTTGTTTTATTGTCCGGAGTTTATTGTCAGCTAGTTGTGTCCATATGTAGTTCCAATGTTGTTTTATTGTCCGGAGAGTATTGACAGCTAGTTGTGTCCATATGTACTTCCAATGTTGTTTTATTGTCCGGAGTTTATTGTCAGCTAGTTGTGTCCATATGTACTTCCAATGTTGTTTTATTGTCCGGAGAGTATTGACAGCTAGTTGTGTCCATATGTACTTCCAATGTTGTTTTATTGTCCGGAGTTTATTGTCAGCTAGTTGTGTCCATATGTAGTTCCAATGTTGTTTTATTGTCCGGAGAGTATTGACAGCTAGTTGTGTCCATATGTACTTCCAATGTTGTTTTATTGTCCGGAGAGTATTGACAGCTAGTTGTGTCCATATGTAGTTCCAATGTTGTTTTATTGTCCGGAGAGTATTGTCAGCTAGTTGTGTCCATATGTAGTTCCAATGTTGTTTTATTGTCCGGAGTTTATTGTCAGCTAGTTGTGTCCATATGTACTTCCAATGTTGTTTTATTGTCCGGAGAGTATTGACAGCTAGTTGTGTCCATATGTAGTTCCAATGTTGTTTTATTGTCCGGAGAGTATTGTCAGCTAGTTGTGTCCATATGTAGTTCCAATGTTGTTTTATTGTCCGGAGAGTATTGACAGCTAGTTGTGTCCATATGTACTTCCAATGTTGTTTTATTGTCCGGAGAGTATTGACAGCTAGTTGTGTCCATATGTAGTTCCAATGTTGTTTTATTGTCCGGAGAGTATTGACAGCTAGTTGTGTCCATATGTACTTCCAATGTTGTTTTATTGTCCGGAGTTTATTGTCAGCTAGTTGTGTCCATATGTACTTCCAATGTTGTTTTATTGTCCGGAGAGTATTGACAGCTAGTTGTGTCCATATGTACTTCCAATGTTGTTTTATTGTAGGTTTTGTAATTTTTGTCAGATCTTTATCAGTTATTTGCTGTAAGTCGCAAGTGAGATGTTTGACTGCATCTTTTGGTTCATAATCAGCAATTGAGATTTTCCCGAGATCTTCATGGCAAAAAAAAAAAATATAATAAAATCTGAAAGAAAAGTAAGTTTAAGGGACCCCAACAGGCAACTGACAGCATCCTAAGCGGAAATGACGCCCCTCCTTCTGAACGTTCGCTCTAAGAAAACACTATTATCAATTTTCTTGCCATATATTTGGGCAGGTCTGTCAGTTAAGATTGTTCAGGCGGCCGGAATATATACACGTTCAGGTGACCGGCTTTCAGGCGGACTGTTGAGGCGGCCGGAATATATACACGTTCATGTGACCGGCTTTCAGGCGGACTGTTGAGGCGGCCGGAATATATACACGTTCAGGTGACCGGCTTTCAGGCGGACTGTTGAGGCGGCCGGAATATATACACGTTCAGGTGACCGGCTTTCAGGCGGACTGTTGAGGCGGCCGGAATATATACACGTTCAGGTGACCGGCTTTCAGGCGGACTGTTGAGGCGGCCGGAATATATACACGTTCAGGTGACCGGCTTTCAGGCGGACCGTTGAGGCGGCCGGAATATATACACGTTCAGGTGACCGGCTTTCAGGCGGACTGTTCAGGCGGCCGGAATATATACACGTTCAGGGGACCGGCTTTCAGGCGGACTGTTGAGGCGGCCGGAATATATACACGTTCAGGTGACCGGCTTTCAGGCGGACTGTTGAGGCGGCCGGAATATATACACGTTCAGGTGACCGGCTTTCAGGCGGACTGTTGAGGCGGCCGGAATATATACACGTTCAGGTGACCGGCTTTCAGGCGGACTGTTGAGGCGGCCGGAATATATACACGTTCAGGTGACCGGCTTTCAGGCGGACCGTTGAGGCGGCCGGAATATATACACGTTCAGGTGACCGGCTTTCAGGCGGACTGTTCAGGCGGCCGGAATATATACACGTTCAGGGGACCGGCTTTCAGGCGGACTGTTCAGGCGGCCGGAATATATACACGTTCAGGTGACCGGCTTTTAGGCGGACTGTTCAGGCGGCCGGAATATATACACGTTCAGGTGACCGGCTTTCAGGTGGACTGTTCAGACCGGCAGGAATATATACACGTTCAGGTGACCGGCTTTCAGGCGGACCGTTCAGGTCTAACTGACAGGCCTGTCTGACCGTGTGTAGCCTGCTTTAGATCCAAATCCGTCTCTGCAAAAAAAAAAAGAAGGAAAACCGCGACTATCGAGCCCTGGCCAATCACAACACAGTATTTTGTATACGGGAGTAATGTCGTCTGGCTATTATTTTGCATATCATCAACATGAGAATTTTCAGCTTTGAAACTTGCTCATGTCAAGCATTGACGTATATAAGGGGAGGCTACTTTTTTTCGGTAAAATTTTGATTGGTAAAATGTGTCATAAACCCCTTAAAAATAAATTAAATAAGATCACCTAATACATAAAAAATATTTTATTTTAGGTGTAATAGCGTTTTCTAGATTGTTAGTATTCCATACACCGGAAATAGTCCCAGCTCCTCCCCCGCCGAAATTATTTCCTATATACGCCCATGATGTTATGGAACTATTATCAAATAATTTTGGTGGAGATTGGAATACAGCATTATAAACTAATAAGCTTCTATTTTACAAAAATGTTTTGGAAAAAACAAACCTCGATGAACCACATGATCAAGAATATTGTGAAGATCTGCCAGAAGCTGGAATATCTCTGTAATTTATATTAGCTACTCATCTTGAATACAAACTTAATAATAAAATATAATTTTTTAATAAATCTAATAAAAAAAAAAAAAAAAAAAAAAAAAAAAAAAAAAAAAAAAAAAAAAAAAAAAAAAAAAAAAAAAAAAAAATCAGTCCAGTAACAGGCCACGAGGGCCCTGAGGGGCAGATACGATACTATAGAGGTATCTGATGCATGACCATACGGCACGGTGGTCAGTACTATGCTCCGGCCGCCTGATTTTCCCCTTGGCTGCTTCGACTGCTAGAGTCATTAGCACCAACCAAGGTACCCATTATTAAATTAATTAAAGGCTTGGTTGGCCTAGGGACTGTCAGGGAGGCCGAATTCAACCGGTGAACGAAGACACTAGAAGAAAAAATCTTTAGTACTTGCTCGGGATTTGAACTCAGGCCTCCAGCTTATTAGTCCAGTGCTCTACCACTGAGCTAACCTCGCCCCCAAACCTAATAAATAATTTACTTAATTATACGTTATGTATTTATTCAATTTTAACGTCCATTTATTACGAGATTTAGGACGGGTTATCTATAGGTTACCACCCTCTTTTATGCAGGATTAGGCTGATGCCTTTTCTTTTTTCTAAAGAAAAGCCACCATCCCTTGTGGAAATCGAACCCACGACCCTTGGCACAGAGTAATTATAAGCCTTTCAAGTAGGTTTTTTGTGTTTAATTATAAGTTAAACAGAAAAACCCTACTTGGAAGCCTTTCCTCTGTTTAAGTTGTATGTTTATTTTAATTAAAATATGAAAACTGTTTTATGATGAAAGTGAAAGATGGATTGCGTAACACCATCCACGCAACTATTTTAGGAGCAAAACCGCTTCTATTCCGTAATGGCGAATCGCCTCTATCCATTAGATGCAGAAACGCCTTTATGCAGAAATAAAATGTTTTTAATATTTTTGAATGTTCCTAAAATCAAATTAATTTTAAAAATAAAAATAATATTAATTTGTCATGAAATACAATTGAATTAGAGAATTTTAGTTTTTTCTTAGGTTGTATTATCAGTTTTTTGCAGATTTATGTAAAATTTATGAAAGCGGATAGAAGAGCATTAGCATCTATACGCCTCCATTAGAAGTTGGGCTTCAATCCGAAACAAAATTATTTATTTAAATTTTAACGTCCATTATTATTAACTAAGAATTTCAGGACGGGTTATCTATAGGTTACCACCCTTTTCTAACCAGGATAGGGCTGATGCAGTTTCTTTTTTCTAAAGAAAAGCCACCACCCCATAGTGGGAATCGAACCCACGACCCTTGGCACGGAGTGTTAAGAGCTCACTCCTTAGCACTCTCGGCCACCGGGCCTCCCGAAAAAAAAATTAAATGAAACTTAATAATTTAATCACCGCTGTTCGTTATCAATATGAAATAACGAAAATATTAGTGTTTATTTTAATTTCTGTGGATTATTTCAAGCAAATTATTCAGGAATGCGGCCTATCTAAAGAATATGCTTAATAATGAAGCTCCTGCGTTACGCATATAGTATTATATTGATTTTATGGATAATTTAAAGAATAATCTCTGAGTATTTGATATAAATATCTACTTACTCACTTGCCAGTCGACTCCTGACTGAAGTGTGTTTTCACTGATAGGCCTTATCTATGTCCTTCGGTGATAACGATTAATCCTCCCATACTCAAGCAATTGCAGGTTATTTGTGGAAATGTTTTATTGACATAGGTATAATATTTCGATTTATTATTTTGACGGCACGGCATCGTATTAGCGTGGTTCCTTATAACTCGTGGGAGAATATGGAACGAAACCAGCACTTCTGTGACTTCACGCGCCGTTTTTTCCGGTAGTGGTGCTCAAAAACAAAAACATTTGGTAAAACAATCTTTGTAAAATAAAATTATGTTGCTACTGAAAAATTGGCATTAACTTCTAACGATTTTTAAACTATTTTCGAGATACCAAGAAAAAAACGGGTGGAAAACTATAAACAGTCGTGTCTCAGGTGTCCCATAATGCCACATAAAAAATAAAAGTCCGTCTCGCAGGAACTGCGTCATCTTAGCGCGGTTCCGTTCTTATCCCTAGTCTAATTTGGAAAGTTTTAAATAGAAACAGTTATTTTCGGGGAATATTTTTATGGCCACAGATAAGTGACAGGGTTCCTTTACCTGGAAAAATTAGCCCGGCGTTCTCAACGTTCGCTCTAGGAAAACGCTATTACCAACACGTTTCTCATTTTCTTGTCTTCTTTTACTATAATATTAATTTTAGAGATAAATGCAATTTAAAAAAAAAATAGCCTATTAAAAAGTGGCTTAAACAACTACAAAAACCCGTTCAAAAGAACTAAAAAAACATTTTTAAAGTTTTAAGCAGTTATTTCTTCGCCGAACGAAAAATTGTTTCTGAAATAGTTTTTGTAGAAAATTTATTAAGCTTTCGGGTGGTCACCTTAAACTTACCACAATTTGGCAACCCATTTCGAGATATTTTAGAAAATTTACCAAGTTCCGAAAACAGGTTTAAATGGTAAGCTTTTAAGTTCACGTTGGCAGAAATACAACTTATTTTAGCGAGGTTCCTCCCTACATAGGAACCCCCGCACATGAGGTGTGACTAGAAAACCTTTAGGATATAGAATTTATAAAAAAATCTTTATGTTTCATAACTAATTATGGAAATGACGCAGTTTCAGCAATTCAGACTTTTATTATCTATGTTTTTAGTTGTTCGTTTTTTTTTTTTTAAATTGCATTTCGCAATAAATGGAGTTTTACAGTAAAACAAGATAAGTAAATCAAAAACATATTGGTAATATAATATTCCTTAACTCATTAAATCCCAAGCATATATCTACTGGATTTTTTTGACATTTTTCGTTATTTGTTCCTCTTAGGCACTTAAAAGAATATATAAAAACCGAAAACAAAAAATCAGCAATTATAGTTTAGGAGAAAAAAATGTTGCGTTTACATCAAAATCGCAACATTCGTTGCAAAAAAACGCAACATTATGTTCGCAGGGCCACAGAATTGCCATAAAAATGTATGATCGCAATTACTTTTATTGGTAACATTCCTTATATGTCGACGTAAAGCTTAGAGCAAAAGAAATATATTTTCTCTAGCAAATGCATAGATATTTGGGAACAATTTCTAACACACTTCACAATAAAATATTTCTAGTAATATTTAAAAAAAATAGCAAAACATTTTATTTGGACTTAAGAATTTTTTTCCTTTTCTTTAAGGATTTGCCTTGTTAGAAAAAACTATTCAAACTAAATTAAAATATTTATTTGAATGAGAAAAAAAATCGTGAAAATAATGTTGCGTTTACGCAGCTTTGGGACGAAATGGGTTAATAATGATGGGTAATTTAACTGGCCAATATTAGTACATTTTGGCGCCTAAAATCTCGCCTTCCTTCAAGATGTTATTGGAGCAAGTGTTGTCACGAAATATTAAAACAAAAATGTTTGTATTACAAACTTTTCAAACGACACCAGGGAAAATAAGGGAAACCAGGGGAAATAAGGGAGGGGGCTGGGAAAATTTCGGGGGCTGAGACCATATCCGGCGTATGGAATACTAACTGTAAAAAGGATTGCCACACCACCATTTTTTATATGGTATGATGTGGAAGTAATATTTTTGTGGGGCTGGATAAATAAGTGGACTGTATGAATATTGAGCTGATAATTTATATTTATTGAGTACAAAGAGTAGTGGGGGGAAATTGCCAAAATCAGAACAAATATAGGTTAATGTATTAATGAAATTTTGAAAGTGGTGGGGCAGGTGAGTTGAAATGATGATGAGCTGATGATGTGGTGATGAGGATGTTGGGCTGCTGGAGATTCATGAAATCGGGTCTATTAAAAAGGTACCTGGTGACTGGTGCCTCGTGAGATCAAAATATGGTACTTCCAAGCTGAGTACTGCATTTCCCTGTGGCTTCATCTTCGGTCATCTGGTGTCCTCCTCACCTCCATGGCCCGGTGGTTTGAGGTGGCTACTCGGCCATGGTATACATAGTAAGCCGGTGAAAGAGTACAAAAAAAACTGTACACGCTGTCTGAAAGCGGGGTATACTTCGTCTGTCTCGACTTGACCGGGGTTAGTTCAACCCGGTGAGGTAGACGGCGCTGCTGTTGGCAGAGTTGAAAGAAAAAAGCATCTTTAGGGTGGCAACCCTAAACATACCGCCCACCTAAATTATTCATAATAATTTAAAGAAAAAAAAATGCACTTGTTATTTGGTGAGCTTCACCCAATGTAATAATTTAGAGAAAAGAAAAAGTATGATAATGTAAATAAATAAGTTAGTCAACTTGACAAGAAATAAGAAATAAAATATACATATGCAATGCCTTCAAGAGAAGAACGAATAAGTGTCAACTAGACATAGACAAAGGGATGATAAAAGAAAACAACAAAAAAAAAATACATGTAATTCCATCTGGAGAAAAGGGAAATAGAAAGGGAAATATACAGCAAATAAACAATATAAGGGAGTATCTAACTCTCTGAGGGATCACCCATCTCAGAGGAGAACAATGGGGCTAGGGAAGTTACAGCTCTGGTGAGGATGCCGCCGGATGGTGTACGCACGATAACAGTGCGGATCGTGCCATCACGTCCAGGATGAGTCTCTACAATCCTGGCGACTGGCCACTGTCCGAGCAAGGACCGTTTCTCGATTAGTATCACGAGATCACCTACCTTCATATTAGGGACCTTACGAGTCCATTTCACCCTTTGTTGAAGCGTGTGCAAGTACTCTCTGCGCCAACGATTCCAGATTCGAGCTATTTGTAATTGCATGGTTTGCCATTTCGAAGGGTGGGAACTTAAAACTTGGTTCGATGAAGCAGGTTCGGGGAGAGTACATAAGGCGGAGCCTATCAAAAAATGGCCGGGAGTAAGAAAGTCATAGTCTTCCACGTCTTCATTGAGAGGGCATAAGGGACGGGAATTTAAAAGACCTTCTATTTTTGTGAAGGCCGTGACCAGCTCGTCGTAATGGTATGGCTGCTTCCCTAGGTATCCAGCTAAGAGAGTTTTCGTCGACTTCACTGCAGCTTCCCAGAGACCGCCGAAGTGTGGAGCACGCGGTGGAATGAACTTCCATCGGACGCCTTTGGGGGCGAGTGAGTTGGTGATGGTGTCGGAAACATCAATTTGAAACTTGTATACATCCTTGAGAAATCTTGAAGCTCCGACGAAATTGGTGCCGTGATCGGACCAGATCACGGCAGGAGTACCCCGACGCGCCATGAATCGCTCAAGGGCTGAGAGAAACGAGCTGGTAGTTAGTGAAGGGACCAGCTCCAAGTGTAGTGCTTTGGTCGCCAGGCATACGAATACAGACAAGTATGCTTTGCCGGTAGCCGAAGTCCGGAGCCGCGATTTCTTGATCAGGAAGGGTCCTGCGTAGTCCACTCCAACTTCAGTAAATGCCCGGAACTGGTTGAATCTGTCTTTAGGCAGGGATGCCATGTACGGTGTGATGGGTTTCGCCTTTAGTATGCGGCAATGCGAGCAGCGCTTGATACAACTCCTTATGAGTTTGGAAGCTCTGGGAATCCAATATTTTGCCCTAAGAAGACACAAGGTGAGCGTTGGCCCAGCGTGAAAACGGTTATTGTGTGTATGCGCAATAAGGAGTCGGGCAAGCCAGGAATTATAAGGAAGCAAAATAGGATGCTTGCTCGATGACTCAATTGGAGCGTTATGTAGCCTTCCGCCCACCCTGAGCACTCGTCGTTCATCAAGGAATGGTGAGAGTGGAGCGTAGGCCTTGGGTGTCGTTGAACAGTATATACTATGGGAAGTTACTAGGTCGCCTTGCAGACTAGGACCTAATAGAAGGGTATCGTTGAACCTTTGAATGGAAAACTGAGATGAGCCGTCAAACACCACTCACGGCTTTCGGCCCTTTGCGCCGTCGTGCTACATACCGTGGTGGGGTATGAGAAGGGGAATCTTTAATTGCGGATGACATGTGCCAAAGCTTCTGATACTCTGTCATAAATTCAGAGTATTTGTCTGAAAGTTTGGGATTCTTGCTAAGTTTGTGCTCGAGGGCGTAGAATCGTCGGAAAACCATGTCTCTGTTTTGCCCTATCTCAGAGATGTCCTTCTCAAAGGGAAGTCTGACGATGTTTCTGCCATTGGAGGAGCGTGAGTGGGTGCGAGGAGGATGATCCTTACAGAATTTGTCTTGAGGGTTGCTCCTATTTGTAGATAGAGGCTCTCGAATTTTCCAGTACCGTTTTGATTGGTTTTCTGCGTTGAGCTGAGATTCTGAAAAGAATGAGAAGCTAGAGTTGGATGGAGCCTCGTTTAGAGATCCCGATATGACGAGACCAAATACTGTGGGAGTTAAGTACAAATCCTCAACTTCTGAGTGGTAAGGAGTTCCCGTAATGACTCGAGGGTGGATGTCGCCTCCAATCAGAAGATCTACTGGTCCAGGGCAGCAAAAATCGTGATCGGCCAGGGGTAGGTGGCGGAATTTTTCGGCGATGCTCAGAGGTATGCGGCGACCTGGAAGAACAGACGTTATTCGATCAATCACGATAGGTTTTACCGGAAATTCGTGATTGCCTCGCGAAGATTGGATTTCGCAATTGATGGAGCCTATAAGCTGTGATTTTGGGAGAGCAGACTCGCCGAGGCTCGTAATGGAGCCCTCGAATGGAACAATCTTTGACTTGAGTTTGTTTGCAAGTGATGTGGTTATGAATGTGTTCTGGCTTCCTGAGTCAAGAACTGCCCTCGCCATTTGAAAATCTCCATTATCACTCATCACGAGGACCTTGGCGGTCCCAAGCATAACCGTACCATTGTTCGGGTTGATAGATTGACGAGTCGATCCAAATCCTGTGAAGATTTCAGGCTCTGTCTGGTTGCGGTTCTCATCCTTGGCCTCTGCCACATTCCTGGTCTTGGAGTGAATGAGGGTATGGTGTTTACCCTTGCAATGTCTGCACCTGAATTTGGAGGAGCAACGAGTTACCCCGTGGCCTGTTCTCAAGCAATTAAAACAAACGTGAAGAGACTTAGCAAGCTCTGCTCTCTTGCTAGGCGAAAGATCTTGGAACCTTGGGCACTGTGCTAAATTGTGTGCTTCTTGGCATGAGGGGCATTTAGTAGTTTCTTTTGCAGCAGCAGACGTTACCTGGTTATGAGAGCTCGATTCTCCACCTGAAAATTTATCATCACTGCCGTTGTTGTATTTTGTGATCGCTGATCTGGCATGAAGAGAGACAGGATTGTATATGGCGGCTCTTCTGTTGGGGTAACGAGGACTGGTGGAAGATTTCTTAGTAGAGCTGCTACTGGCTGAAGATGTGGTCGATGCACAGAACGACATCATTAAAGCTGTCCTGCGTTCCCGCACGAAGTTGATGACATCATCAGCAGTGGGGAAACTTTTGGCCGATTTGATGTCTATCTCGAAGTCCTTTCGAGTGTCGGCGTCTAAGGCTCGTAAAGCAAGCGAAGATAGAAGAAACTCCTCAGGGTGTTCTAGTTTTAAGGAACGGAATGAGTCTATGCTGTCTGCGACATCAGTGAGGAACTCATCGTACCGTTGTAGTTCACTCCGGTTCGTCTTGATTTCACAGTCCACCATACGATGAATTAGAAGACTGGCTAAAATTCGGGGATTGTCATAGGTTTTGAGCACCTTTTCCCAAGCCTGGACGTAGGAGTTGTCTTCAACAGGAAAGCGGGATATGAGAGCAGCGGCTTCTCCCTTCAATGCTCCTAATAAATAGTGGAACTTCTCTACATTAGACAAGCCAGGATCATCGTGCACCATAGAGGCGAAGGTGTCTCGAAAATGTGTCCATTTCAGAATGTCGCCTGAAAACGTGGGAATCGGGATTTTTGGAAGCTGAGATTTCGAAGAAGGGCTTATAGTGGAATGAAATGCCGAGCCAGGTTGAGGGACTGTTGTCGGCCCTTGTTGCGCTGCTTGGTTTTCTTGAACACCAAGAAGAATGGTGTTGGCCTCGATTACCTCGTTCTTCAAGGCAGAATAACGGTCCCTCCATGAGTTCGAAGGGAAGTCGTCCGACTCTCCAAGTAGCACCTGCAACTCGGTCCTCTCGTACCAGGTGGCCTGGAATCTTGACCAGTAAGATTCAGCAGAAGACAATTTGGCCTTAAAATTAACGAAGGCTCGACCGACAAGGTTTTCCTCGTCGACTTGAGAAATATGTTTTATGTTGAGTTCATAGTCGGTGAGCATGCGCTCAAGGGTGGTTGCCTTCGCAGTAAGTTCCTTCATGCGGAGTGCCGTAGGTTCTTCATCTCGGTTAGGATTTTTATTTCCACGCGTTTCAGGCATAATGAAGAAGAAAATAAGCAATAGAAAATAAAATAGAAAATAGCGAGATAGATAAATCAAATGGATGAAAAGATGACAAAATAAATAACCTACCGGGCGGGAGGTGAGAAGACAAAGCTGACCGATAAAAGGAGAGGAGATGCATGAGAAATTAAACAGCAGCCCAAAAATGTCAACAATAAGAAAAATACAAAATAGAAAATGAGATAAATCACATGAAATAATTGAATAATGCTCAAACACATATAGAATTGAATTAAAGCAACATGATCAACACAAGGACAAATCTGAATGAAAAAGAACAACTAGCGCTGCGAGACGCCACAAGAAGAATACACGGTGACGTCACAGGCATGAGAAAGACCAGCTCTTGATCGAGAAAGTGCGGGAGTGCCTACCTCGCTGGAAGCCGGCAAGCGGGAGACCAGTAGGGAGGTTACCTGCCATGTAAACAATGTGGATCAAGAAGCTGGAATAAACTAAGTTGTTCTGCAGAATTTGTGAAGAAATAAGTGAAAACTAGTGGTTGATCAATAGTGAAATGTGATAATTGGAGCATATGTTGTGAGCTAAGTGAAATAAAGTACATTAAGAAATGATAATGTAAAATATCAGTCCTAACAATTGTATGTATTCACTTAATAAATAAAATAATTGAGTGTTCAAGATGATTTTATTAAACCTTATCACAGAAAGAATAATTAATTAACAAATGCTGTGAATGATTTAAGATTTAACAGCTAAGATTTGAAATAAGAGAAAAAAAAATCATCTCAGTATGTATCAAGTGAAGGTTATTTACCCTTGCAAAATTTAATTTAAAAATCAGCCTTGAAATAGTGCTAAAATTAGAAATTACTTGAGTTAATGGAAAATAAACAATTTAATTTAATGTTGTTTCAATATGAATTTAACACTAATAGCTTAAGGTAAAGTATATTTGAAGCTCACCTCACAATAATTAATGAATACTGATTTTATGCCCACTTTAGATTTAGAAAACCATTATCATAGAAATAATTAACACAGATGAAATGGTTAAAAAATTAATTTTATTTGAGCCAATTAACTTTATGAACAATGATATAAATGCAAGGTAAGTGCATATAGAAAAGGTGAAATGCTGAGACAAAATATCAGCTACTTGTTGCTAATGGCTCTTATGTAGCATTTTTTGAAATAAATATAAATTATCTACTCTAGAGAATAGTGAAAAATATCCGGCCCGGTCGGACCATGTAAAAAGGATTGCCACACCACCATTTTTTATATGGTATGATGTGGAAGTAATATTTTTGTGGGGCTGGATAAATAAGTGGACTGTATGAATATTGAGCTGATAATTTATATTTATTGAGTACAAAGAGTAGTGGGGGGAAATTGCCAAAATCAGAACAAATATAGGTTAATGTATTAATGAAATTTTGAAAGTGGTGGGGCAGGTGAGTTGAAATGCTGATGATGTGGTGATGAAGATGTTGGGCTGCTGGAGATTCATGAAATCGGGTCTATTAAAAAGGTACCTGGTGACTGGTGCCTCGTGAGATCAAAATATGGTACTTCCAAGCTGAGTACTGCATTTCCCTGTGGCTTCATCTTCGGTCATCTGGTGTCCTCCTCACCTCCATGGCCCGGTGGTTTGAGGTGGCTACTCGGCCATGGTATACATAGTAAGCCGGTGAAAGAGTACAAAAAAAACTGTACACGCTGTCTGAAAGCGGGGTATACTTCGTCTGTCTCGACTTGACCGGGGTTAGTTCAACCCGGTGAGGTAGACGGCGCTGCTGTTGGCAGAGTTGAAAGAAAAAAGCATCTTTAGGGTGGCAACCCTAAACACTAACAATTTAGATCTTGGAAGAGTTTTAGCCAACTAAAACGCTATTACACCCAAAATAGAATATTTTTTATGAACTAATGATCTTATTTAATTTATTTTTAAGGGTTTTATGAAATTTTTACCGATCAAATCAAAATTTCGGGGGGGGGGGGGGGCTGCAGCCCCCTCAGCCCCTCCTTATATACGCCCATGAGGGAAACGCATTAAAATGCTGAGGTTCCTAAGTGTCGGACTATCATTCCTTCATTTTCGCATGTGACCAAGGATAAGGATTCCGTAGTAAGGGTGGCTTTACACTTGCTAGTTATTGCAGGAAATTTATATCAGATAGAACTTGCGACTAGTGTAAACCATGAGCAATTTATGTCTGAGATATATATTTCTATCAGGAGCTATAAGTGTCGACACTTCTTTATCATCAGGTGTAAACACTGATTATAAAGAGAAGAATTTAATGTAAGAGATAAATATCTTGGCTACTAGCTGTATTGTGGACACTTGTATACCAACAGATGTAAACACTGATTGTGCTTTTGGTGAATTTATCGCAAATTAGAACAAATCCAGAACTGTCCTATAGATATCCCTGACATAAATGTCTAGCTATTTCTGTCAGTATGTAAACCTTCAAGAGAATATCTATCCGACACCTGACATATATTTCCTGCGAGAAGTGTCAGATGTAAACGCACCCTAAGGATGTTTTGAGAGAAAAAATATTACTTAATTGTTACAAATTGTGGTATTGGGACCTGCAAATCTGATATTTAATCTTGTAAATCTAAACAAGGTTTGAATTCCAAGGCCTGGATTGTTTACCGGTGTTATTATTATCTTTTTCTAGTTCCACCTTTCCCGTTATCCGTGTACAGCTGACACGAGAGGGAACGGTCACGTGTATAGATGGAAACCCTGACCCAAGGGGCGTGGCTTTGTCCTCCAAGTTGTTGAGACAAAGCAGCTAATGTTGAAACCCCTTGCTCTGATACTAGTTATGCAGTAGAAGCATTTGCTGTAGCAAATATCTTGGAGGAAATGATTTATTTATTCATATGCTTTGCTTTTAGGGAAATTTCTAATACATTCATCATTTTTAGCACTTTCCTCCGAAGGAAAGTAGCTATTGAGGTTGCACTCATGAAGGAATTTTTGAAACATTTCTTCGAATCTTTATCGATCCTACCTAGTAGACACCGAAAATGACCCCAGTTGAAATTTATATATATATATATATATATATATATATATATATATATATATATATATATATATATATAGTTATATATGTGTCCGTTAACACGATACCGGCCAGAGTTTTTGTTTCTTCCCCACGAAACTTGGTATCTAGTATTCCCCAACCAAACGATTGAACGAGTTCGTTAACCAACAAAATCGGTCCATCCGGAGAGGGGGTTTACTCCGGAGCCAAAGTAGTTATTTCTCAATACCAGCCATTATTTGAGTTGTATTTCAACGAAACTCGGTATTCGTTGCGGTCAACTGAAGAGAAAAATGTGTTGTAAAAATAAACTACATCGGCTCATTAGGAGGGGGGGGGGGGGGTTACTCCGGTCCCAAACTCATACCGCTCATACCTGGGTAACTAATAAGGAAGAACTGTTCTAAAAATGAACTAAATCGGTCTATCGGAAGGGGAGGATTTACTTTGTACTATGTTTGAATTGAATTGAAACAGGTGTTATTTATGTTTTTATTTTATTTATCTATATAGGTTATTTTAAGCAAATTATTCAGGAATGCACTCGACACTACCAAATTCTGAGGAAAGTGCTTAGTTATGCAGCTCCTGTGTGACGGACTTTTTTTACTTTTTTCTTTTTAATTCCTCCTCAAGTGGTGTTTATTCAAAAACAAGATACTCCTAACTCTAATCAGTAATGAATAACATTTATGTGTACCATAAAATGGTGTCACAGACATTTAAAGTATGAAGCAGTTACAAACCTTTATTACTTATGTACTATTCTGACAGCCAACAGACAAATATATAACTATATTCCAGAAGGTAAAAAAAAAATTCAGCCTTTCCACAAAATTTCTTTATTTTCCACTGGGCCTTTCAACAGAAATGTGCCATCATCAGGTGCTGGCATGCATGTTCGTTTATGTTGTTGCAGCATAATGCTGTTCCGGTTGAACCTCGACAAGCTGTTGTTTGATGTTTTCCGGTAGTGGGGTTGCTTAATTCCAGGAGGTAAAAACAAATTCAGTCTTCCCACAAATTTTCTTTATTTTACACTAGGCCTTCCAAAAAATAAAAAAAATAAAAATAAACAAATATATAACTATATATTTGTCTGTTGGCACTCTTGCCAACAGGGGATATATTTTCTTGGGGGGAAAGTTCGGCCCCTTTGGTATCAGCTAAATGAACATATCCCAGCAGAATAGGTTTGAACCAATTTCATCACAATGTACTAATGTGAGCACATTTTACGGATTTTTTCGTTTTAATAAAAAAAATCCGCAACAATAGTGGAAACCACTCAATTCACCTCATCAATTCCCAAGACAAATAATCAAAAAAAGTATCTTATGTTATGCATCTTGTTTTACTGGCAAATTCATTTTACTGGCGACATTACAAAATTAAAAAAAAATAAAGCAACACGGGGAAAAATAAGGACAATGGCCAGTTCAAATTGACGAGCCTTGTCCCTTGGTGGAACGAATAACGAAATCGTCCCACCAAGGGATCGAATCAGTTTAATGTGTAAAATTTAATAAGCATTCGAATGATCACTTTCCACTTCCCACGATTTTGCCACCGTCTTCGTAACTCCTGAACCGTTTTCGGATATCTAGGACTTTCTGACGCGGTTCCTCCCTCCCTCCATAGGGAGGAAAACCATTTGTGAGGTTGACCTCATGAAGAAATCCGGAAGTGCCGACAAGAACATTTCACCTTTCAGAACCAATAAATGACGAACATAACGGTGGTTCAGATTAGTATAAACATATATATATATATATATATATATATATATATATATATATATATATATATACCCCCAAAAAAATTACGTTGAAGAAAGGGGCCAAGTTCCAGGCCACTCAAAAACAGTTTGCTTATGATAGTTCGGATCAAATCCAAGAGCCGACATAGTGATAATTAATCGAAAAACTTCTTCAGGCAGTATATTGGACACAACAAAGCACTACTAAAGCAGTAGATACAGAAAAAAAAACCTGATCTATGAGGACTGCATCCCTTATTTCCAGGAGAAATATGATATAGAAAAATGGGAAGTAATAGGATTTCTTCATGATGATTAGATAGTTAGCCGTCGAGGTGATAAGTACAGATGGAATGGTTGATAAGTACAGAAGGTTTATTTAGCCGAATCCCAACCATTCCATCTGTACTTAATAGGATTTCTGTTTGGAGCTCGAGGAACCATAACGCAATCCATCCGGGACTTTGCAAAGAGATTCAAACTGAAAGAAGAGGTCCTATTTCGGATGAGCAAAACTATCCTCAAAGACACCATTAGTATGGTGAATTACCATCTTTATGGCTGAAGCATAAGAAAGTGGAATTAGTGGGAATAACATATGTATGTTAATTAAATAAAATATATAGACCACTGAGGCGGTAAGCAAGCATTCTTCTAAGCCCAACAATAATTCCAAAAGATCAAATAATTTTTATTTTTTTTTTAGAAATAGGCTATTATTGGTATTATTAGAATGCTGTTGCCCACTGAGGTCAGATTGGTCTACTACTAGACTATATCATAGTGTAGGCCCGTCATTTTAGACATGGTAAAACATCTCCAGCTTTATGGCAGTAAATATTGTTCGGTACCTTGGAAAGATGGAAAAGAAAGAAGGCAGTTGCTCATGGACACATAAAGTGAAGGAATCCCTTTCTTTTCAGTCCTTGTTTTCAGAATTATTATTCAATATTAACGTATTATTCACGCAGAATAATGGTTTTACTTACATTATGCGTCCAATGATGTACGTAGTCAGTGTGAAAGTTAACAGCCCAACTAAAGTTTTTAAATAATTTATAAGGTATTTTTAACTAACCAATAATGAAAATTTTGAAAAAGCTATTAGGAGTTTGTTCTATTTAAAAAACTTTTTTTGGTTTACAGTACCACTACGTACGTATATATATATTTGTGTTTGTACGGCATTCTCCAGCGGTCGATTTATTTGCGTAATAATTTGCAGAAATCACATTCTGCTTTCTTCAGACGGCACATATTTTTTTTTATTTATATATATACTTGTTATTTTGTAATAACCTATATTCGATTGATTATTGATTGAGAACGGGTTTCAGAATCCGTTCTCAGAACTATTAAAGGAAGATCGGACGGGAAAATACAAGCAAACGCAAAGCAGCAAGACGAAAAACAGTCTGAGAGCAGTCCCATCGGCTCTACGCTGTGTCGACAGGCCTCGATACAAGAACGTATATCTGAAAGTTGCCATATGTCAAAATAATCAATCCAATATATAGGTTATTATAAAATAACAAGTATAAAAATAAAAAATGGACCGCCTGAAGAAGCAGAATGGGATTTCTGCGAAATATTACGCAAGTAAATCAACCGCTGGACAATGCCGTACAAACACAAACAATTCTCCCCAGCGAAGAAACCTCAAAAATAACACACATACATACATATATATATATATATATATATATATATATATATATATATATATATATATATATATATATATATTAGTTACAAAGCAATTAAAATTTTAAAAAAATAGAAAGCAGGAATTGTAAAAGAAAACTTATCTTTACTTTTTTTCATAAGCGACAAAATATATATACTTTGATATTTGATAACTAATGACTATAAAACTAGTAACTACTAGCTGACTACCCGTGCTCCGTCACGGCAGATAAGTAGTTACTTTATTGCGTTAAATAATCTATCAGCAAAATTAACGCTACTATATAATTTTATGCAGTTTATTATAGTACGGTTCCCGTAATACTATATGTTATTCATCAATTGATAAGTAATCAAAGTATGATGTTCCTTGACACTAGGGCGCTCCGGACCAGTTTCAACAAACAGATAACCTAGATATAACCCGTTATCTGTAGGCTACAAGTAACAGGAGTTTAACCAGTACAGATTAAAATTCGTTGCCAATAATAAATGGACGTTAAAAATTAAAAATCTGTATGAATTGATCTTTTAAGCATAGATGGAATGGTTGGGATTCGGCTAAAGAAACCTCAATACGATTTTTGTAAGAAAATCTATGTTTAGTACGTTCTGGCTACTCTTTGGTAGCCTTCGTCAGCTAAAATGACAAGAAAAAAAAGTCCGTCTCGCAGGAACTGCATCATCTTAGCGAGGTTCCGTACATATCCCTAGTATAATTTGGAAAGATTAAAATAGAAGCAGTTATTATTTTGGTTCCACCAGTCTTTTTTTTTTTTTAATTAATTATTATAATGGCGTGTTAACCCTTAAGGTCACTAACGCCATTCCTGTGTGTAGTAAAGTCTTGAAAGGTCATGATTTACAATCTTACCTGGAAGGGTCGGCAACACTAGAAACGGACCCGCTAGTGACAAGGTCTTGGAATCCTGGAAATCTATATTTCTAACAATAAATTGTTTTTGTTATTTTACTTAACCAGTTTTATTGTCAAATACATTATCTAACTATAAGCAATTAACAAATAACAAGGAATAAAACAGACAAAAAGAACCATTCGAATAAACGAAATCAATTAATTTAAAGTTTTAAGCACTTATTTCTCC